>CAWUFW010007271.1:600000-1030076 GCA_963921515.1 Calotriton arnoldi | reverse complement strand
GAGTGTGTCACACACCCATCACACAGTACATGTCAACAACTACAAGCAATGTACACACATCGCACAGAGCAATAGGGCACAATGCCACAGTCACCAACAGTGGCATACTACCCTGGCCATGGAGCGTTGACACACTGCACGCAGTGAACATACGGCCACCCTGACACAGCACACACACACCTGCATAGATACAGACACATCATCCGTCGTACATGGACACTCACCGTCAAGTGAAGTAGCGGGCGATGAGCTGCTGGCGCACATTCCCAGCTTCCTCCTCTCCGCTGTCCACCTCACTCGAGCTGTCCTGGTCTGCGGGCTGGGGCCCTGGTTGATCTCCGTCATCCACAATGAGGGGGATCTGCTTCCGAATGGCCAGATTGTGCAGCATGCAGCACGCCACCACTATCTGGCACACCTTCTGTGGGGAGTACGCCAGTGCACCCTCGGTGCGGTCCAGGCACCTGAACCTGGACTTGAGGAGGCCAAAGGTACGCTCGACCACACGTCTGGTCCTCCCATGTGCCTCATTGTATCGATCGTCTGCTGGGGTGCGAGGATTCCTCAATGGACTGAGCAGCCATGCCCCATTCGGATACGCAGAGTCACCTGGGTGTGAGGGACACAGAGAACCGTTGCTATTCCAACTGGACAGGGGACAGCATCGCACAACCAGCACGCTACACCACTCCACATACTCACCGACAATACAGCCACGATCCTGTTGCAGATTGGCCATCAGTCGTGGCAAGATGCTGTTGCGCATTATGTGTGCGTCATGGGCCGAGCCTGGAAACTTTGCACACACGTGGGTGATCACCATGTCCGCAAGGCACACCACTTGCACATTCAGGGAGTGCGTGTGCTTCCTGTTGCGGTACAGGTGCTCAGTGGCCTGTGGTGGAACAAGGCCAACATGAGTGCAGTCAATGGCTCCCACGACGTGTGGGATTCTGCCAAGGGCATAGAATGCACCCTTCACTGCCGCCAATTCACGAGCCCTGGGGAAGCGGATGTACCTGTTCCGGTACAGCATCATGGCTGCCAGTACATCCCTCAGCACCTTGCTGAACATGGGCTGGGACATCCCTCCTCCAATGCCCACTGTGTGCTGGAATGACCCAGTGGCGAAGAAATGCATGGCGGCCATCACCTTAGCCGTGGGGGTGACAGCAGTCGGATACACCCTGCGGGGACGGAGATGGGGCTCTAACATGGCACACAGTCGATGCAGAGTTGGCCTGTCCAGCCGAAACTTCCTGATTACCTCTGTATCGTCCATGTCCGCCAGCAATTGGTATGGGCGGTCAATGTTCGGTCTCCGCCTGGGTTAAATGGCAGAGGACACATGTCAAAGCAACACGGCACATAGCAATTTCGCATACACATCACTGACATGACTGAGCAAGCACATGGGCCACAGCCCAGCTGTCAAGCTGGGACGGCACGGCCACAATACACTTACACAGGTCTCCCAACAATGGCAATGGCAAGTGAGACATACCACTGCCATGTGCATGCACATGGGGATCTAGGCCCCAATGACTTGCGGGGCGTGCTGATGGGGACTGACTGCATATTCGTCAAGCGGCAACGCCACGGCAACATGAGTGTCTGCTGAGCATGGTACTGCTTCCGAGGCTGGATGAGTATGGCACACGACGACGACGATGTGGGCACGGGCTGAGCGGCCAATACAAGTGGGACCTGTGGCACGAGGGGATATGAGACAGTAGTAGGTGTCAGCACTGCACCCTATGTACAGCACTGTACGGATCACAGCTCCCGAAACATTGACTGGTGTCCACATTGACAGCCCCATGCCAAGACGGCTGTGTGCTTGCAGTCACACGTCACAGGTGAGAGGTTACATTGCACGTGCCAGGTGGCAGTCGTACATAGTGGGAGCTGGCATGTGTGTGCATGTGTCTCCTGTTCAGGATCCACCAGATGGGCGCTGACTCTGTACTGACCATTGGACACAGCATGTTCCGTGGAAGGCTTGTGTGTGTGGGATGGTGGCACTGGATGTGCCTCCGTTGGGTGGGGGCCATGCACAGGGCGGGTACGTCGATGATTGCGCATTGTTGGTCACGGTGGGTGCACCAGCTAAGATGTGTTGCCCTGTGTTCAATTCCTATGTCCGCATGATGATGGACTGTGGATGTGGGCAGACTACACATTGGTCGATGTGCTGTCCATATGCATGTGCCTTCACACCAGGCACAGCTGCCCCTGCACATGTGACCCCTGCTGGACTCGCTGCTGGGTCTGTGGAGCTGATGCACCTTCTGCGCGTGGGGCGGACAGCTCTCCTCACTTCCCTCATTGCGCATGTCATGTCTTTGCCGCAGGTGACATGGATCATGGAGGGCCCACATGTACGCGTGGGTAGGCTACACATGATTGTTCACTGGTCGCCACCCCCAGTCAGTGTTTCGAATGGGAAGGTTGTCGTGCTGGTGGTATGTTCGATGTGGCGGATGGGCGGGCCTAGGTGCGGGCTTACATTCCGGACATGGGGGTAGTTGGATTGGCGACTAGTTGCAGTACACACGGGACACATCTCTTCCTTTCCACATCTGGGTCATCCCTTGTACTAACTGACAGTGATACAGTCATCTTCGCCCCAGCCCTCATGTCCTCCCCTCGCCCCCCAATATGCATGCTCACCTGCGAGGCTAGCGCTTGCACAGGCAGCCCCAAGCTCGCACCAGAGAGGGCAAGGAGTGCATGTGTGGGTCCAGTTGCACGAGTGGGCTGTCTCAGGGTATGATGTGTGGCGGGACGCCGTCCACCTGCGTGGTGCCCCAAATGGAGACCCGGCCTGCATGGACTATGCATCACAGTCTTCGCCTTCCGGATCCGCCACCTGCGACACCCAGTGGCTGTGGCTGCCCTTGCGGCCATGCCGCGTCCGTCTGTGGCTGATGGCCCACACATTCACTCTTTGGCCTCTCTGGGGAGGGCTCAGGGGTGGTGGCGCACGCGCTTGCACTTAGTCGCAATGGCATGTGGCGTGGTTGGTATGATGGGCAATGGATGGGATGGTGCGAGCCACCTCCCGTGACGTGAGTGCTGCTCGTGCTGTGGTGCGTCCCCCCTACACTTCCATTTGACTTTTTGCCATGCTGGACGTTGAGGTTCTATTGCCTGCGTGATATGACCAGGAGGAGCGCGAGGAGACCTCTCACACACCATGCTCCACTGCCATCCCGTGCCCTGTATCGCCTGTGTGGATTGACTATGTTGGGGTTACACCTGGTCGACTGGGGCTGTGTGTGCCTTGTCAAGGGGCATGGCGGGCGCACAACAGGATCCAGCTTGTCCACAGAGGGTGGGCATTCGGTGCGCCTGGTACCGCTTTGTACGTGTGCCCGGCTGCTGTGCACACACGTGTTCACTCCCCCCGACAGGTGTCCTCTCACAATGCCCAGGGAAGCGGTGGTGTACTGTTCATGACCCCTCCCAACACGGCGTGCTCCAACTTGGCATGTGCGCATCTACCCGTCGCACCCACCCACCTGAGCACTGCGTCCATACGACTTCACACGACACATGTGTGTCTTCCACAGTAGTGCTACTCATTTGCGTTGACATCCAATACCAGTGGACTACATGGTCATGTCACGACTGCCGTGTACTTCACATACTCTCATCCTCTCTCATTCGTACTTGTGAAATGAGTCAGCGGAGACAGTTCTGGTTTCAAACATTATATTGAGTCTTCTGTCCTCTGTGATGCAGTATAGTGGACACTACTGGCAGCGGGATACATGTTGAGGATATACTGAGCATGATTACAAATGGGATAGGGTGTGGGGTTACATCTGCTTGGCCAAGGCTGTGCTAATGTACATTTACGTATGGCTGCGGAGCTGCGGACTTTGACACAGACGGTATACATGTAGCCTACCAGACCGCTCGGCATCATGGGCACAGTCCATCTCAGTTCCATGTGACAGGTTTGCTGCGGTTGTTCCTCATGCACGCGTGCATGTGAGATGACATCAGGGCATGTGCTTGCGTGCATGCAGCGGCGTGCCACTTGTTGTTGCACTGTGGTGGTTACTGGACATGTCACAGTCACTGGGGTCGTGTTGTTGTTGTATGCACTTGTCGTCCATGCAAAGGTCCTGGTATGGGATTCCCGGGGCGGGGGTGGGAGGGGTGCAGCACCCACAGACTCCAGGTGACCTATTCATGTCCACTGAGCGGTGTGTGTGTCCATGGGCGCTGGATCCATGTTGTGTCCTGGTTGTTCGTGCAGTTCCGTCCATGTGGGTGCGATGCACAGAGCCCATGCCACTGCCTCCCACGTTGCATGCGGTGTTCCTGGATGTGATGGGGAACAGTGTGCATGTCCCGGTCATATCCGATGTCATGGCGATGTCGTTGATGGTGTGGTTACAGTTGCCGGTCGGTTGGTATGGCTGTTGTGGTGGTGACTGGCCAGTCCGTGCGGAAGCTGAGCATGGGTGCGGGGTTGGACTTCATAGGTCACTCGGGGAACCTGCGTTGTGGTCCGACGTATTTACAGGTTGACAGGTATGCGATGCCGTCCAGCAGGGCTTCCATGTCATTGGTGGTGTACATGTTTGCCAGCCAATGAAGCGGATGGTGGCTGTCAAGGTGTTGTTCGTAGGTTGTCCCTTGGAGGACCATGATGGGGCATGCTGGGTGACATTCGATGTAGCTGTTCTCGATGATCCGTCGTGTGGAGGCACAGTGGTTCCATTTCAGTGCGCGTGCGATGTTGGCCACATACGCCATGCCCCCATAGGCAGAGCAGGCCCTGTCGTGTGCGTCCAGAGGGAGGAGTAGTGGTAGCAGGTCCGCCTTCAGACATGCCGGGTTGGAGAGGCATATCTCGACGGGATGCTGGTAGGGACACCTCCGACAGTAGAAGACGGGCATGACGCAGCTGAACAATGTGATGCGGTAAGTCAGTCGGTAACTTACGTTCAGCAGGGACAGGAGATCGCATCCCAATGTATGTATCGTGCTGGTTTGGTACAGCTTGAGCTCTTCGGCGTAGTTGGGTAGGTGTGTTGCGGTTGCCATTTCGCAGCGGTTCGTAGAGGTGGCGTGCTCCGGCTGTGTGTGCAGTCTGCAATGTGCACGCTCCGGGGTTGCTGTGAGCTCTGTGTAGTCGTGGGGAGACAGGACTTGTGTTCTGTTGGCTTGTTTGGAGGACACGGGCCCTCTTCCCACATGCTTCTCAGACAGTTCAAGGTCGGTGCTGTGTGACTCCTTCCAATTAACTTGCATGTGGCCGACATGGGGGAGTGTTTTCTTCTTTCTTCCCCGTCCGTTGTGTGCTTCTGTGATATGCGCTATCTGCCGTGTGGTCGGTCTCCTCGGCATGCCTGTGTTGGTCTATTCTTGGACAATGGCTGTATTCACCGGCTTCTGTCGTAGGGCTGTGGTTTCGGTGTTGGAATGGAAGGTCATTCAGTGCTGTCTGCTCTCCCTTGTGTGGGCGGCAGGCTGCCTTTCCGCTCTGCGTTGGGCCTTGTGTGTGGATGTAATTCTTGGGCCACCTGTTGTCGGTCCCCGGGCTCTTTGGTGTTCCGTTTCATGTGTCTTGTTCATATGTGCAGGGTGGTATGGGTTTTTCAGTGTGGTACTGGCGTTCCTCTTCCCGAAGGGGCCCTGCTTCTCCTAGTTGGTGTTGCCGCCGCTGTGTGCTACGCCATGTTTGTTACACTGGGGTGTGTCCTGCTGTTGCGTGACTTCACTGACATGTGTGCGTCGGTTGTGTGGCGTTGGGTGTTGTCCGTGAATTGGGCGTTGGGGACATGTCTGTGGCCGGCCTGTCACGTGTCATGTGCGTTCGGGGTGGGGCTGATGTGTGTGCTGCTTGGTTGTGTCCCTGTGTCTGTGTGCGACGCATGCATGGCGCTGCGGTTGGCCTCTGCGTTGTGCGCATGTGTGGCAGCGTCATCGGCGCTTTGGGGCCGTGACGGGGTGGTTGGTTCCTAGTCCCAGGTGGTGTGTACACATGTGTTCCGCGATGTTAGGATTTGGCCTGTGTGTCATATGTGGATGCAATGGTGGATGTGTAGTGTGCACGCGCTGGTGGGGGGTTGTCCGCTTTATCCGCCCTTGCACTGTGTGCGCTGTTTGCGTGCACTTGTTGTGTGTGTGCCTACCTGCGTCTCCGCGGTACGTTGCGTCCTTGGTGGTGCATCAGCAGAAGCATGGGAAGGGCCTGCAGTGCTGGATTCATGTCCGGGGTGCCGCTTCTTCGTTGTCCGTGCTCTGCGTCCGTGTTTCCGCCTCTCTTTCACGTGCGGTGTCTCTTTGCCGTGGGAGCCGTTTGTTTGCGGCATCGTAATTTATGCGCCGGGCGGGACGTGTTTCGTCGGACGGTGTGTGTCAGTTGTGCTGCGCCGCTACGTGTGCGGGCGCACTTTGATGGCGGACGGTGTTGCTGGCTTGCCGGCGGTGTTTGGCCTGCTTTTCACATCATAATTGGGCGGGCGTGTGGACTGCTGCGTGCCGGCGGTAACTGGTGGTTTTTGCATCCGCCAGCACGGCGGTAGTGCTTCCGCCCGCCATCGTAATGGGCCCCTTAGTTTTTTATTATTAGAAGACCTATGTATAACTCATTTGTTTCAAGTGAATAATATATGCAGCTGTGCACAGTGTGGGGTTGCCCAAATTAATTAAAACAAATAATATCAACATGATGTGAGTCTTTCTTTTAACATAGGCCCTCATTTTGATATATGGCAGACCATCACCTACAGGCCGTCGATGGCGGTCCACCCGACATCCAGGGCATTGGTCCGACTGCCAGATTACAATAACGGCAGTCAGAGTGATTATGTTGGGGGGGGAGCCGCCACCTCTAACAGGCTCAAGTGGCCCATCGGGTCAGTGGCCAGATACTAATCCCTACAATGGAGGCAGTGCCCGCACAGGCACCGCCGTAGGGATTAGGATGTCCCTTTCCAAATGCCTTTTCATGGTGGTCCCACTGCCATGAAAAGGCGGCCCGGAAGGGACTTTGGGGTACCCAGCAGTGCTCCATCCTCCGTGGGCCACTGCTATGTGGCCAGGGGGCACATATGGTGCCCCCACAAACATCCATGCATTGTGTGCTAGACACCACATGGTGCCTGGCACAGGGTGCATGGATGTTAGAAAAGTGCATTTTTCTACTGCAACTTGTTCTGCGCCCCTTTCTTGGGCCACAGCAGAAGCCGCAGTAGAAAAAGGTTTTTTACAATCGCCTGCAGAGCAGTCGTATCGTAATAGGGCAGGTGGGATTGCCTACTCGTTGTCGGATAGTCATCGATGATGGTCGGACTCTTGTAATGAGGCCAATATGTTTAGTATTGTGTTTTGTGGGCTAAAAATCTGAAAAGAAAGATTTAAAAAAAATAATAATATGTCTTTGAGTTTCTTTTAACATTTTTCAGCGCACAAAAATGCAATCATAAAACAACCACATCAACTGGACGTACACGTCAGTTGAAGAGCATAGACTTCCAGCTAGGAGTGTTTCTGAAAAATATGGTAAGTTTTCCTGGGGTTCTTGATTCAATGAGCCAGGAGACTTACATTTTTTTTATTGTTGCTTCGGGGTTGCTGCACTCCCTGCAGCCCCCAAGAAACATTAAAAAAATGTTGGTGATGCCCTTGCTCCTTCTAGGGACATCACCAAGCAAAAATAAACGTTCAAAGAGCCGACACAGGGCACTATGGGATGCTCCTTCAAGGAGCAGTGAAACATGAATGAGTGGCTCTGTGGACCACATCACCCATGGCTGCTTTATTTTTTATGGGCAGGGGGCATGTGGCCCCCCTCCATGAGTCTCTAAGGGCCCCGTGAACCCCCTTTCCCCAGGGCTGTATTTTTTTATGTAAGAAGGGAGTGTGTGGCACCCCCTCAACAAGCTTCTATGGGTCCTGGGAACCCAACTTGGGGTCTGATGTGGGTGCCATGGTGTCCAGCTTGGACACCCACAACAAACAATTTTGGGTGCCACGGAGGGAGTTCCAGGGCCCCTACGGCCTTGCCGACTCCCCGCATGCACCTATCCTGGGTGCATCGGTAGCCCACATTGCTCACCCCAGGCAGGAGCAGGTGTTTATGCATGCTCCCGATGGGTGGGAAAAATCTGATTTTCCCTGCCTGGAAATAAATGTTTGCTCCCACCTTTGCAGCGCCTACTAGGTGAGAGTAGATACATTCTCCCTGCCCCTTGTTGACCTTTACTTTACCTCTTTCTGCTCATTTCTGACCTTTATTCTGCCTATTTCTGCTCATTTCTCACCTTTATTTTGCCTATTTCTGCTTGTTTCTGACCTTTATTACGACTATTTCTGCTAGTTTCTGACCTTTATTCTGCCTCTTTCTCCTACCTTCTGACCTTTATTCTGACTCCTTCTGCTCATTGTTGACCTTTATTTTGCCTTTCTGCTAATTTCTCACCTTTATTTTGCTTCTTTCTGCGCATTGCTGACCTTTATTTTGCCTCTGTCTGCTCATTGCTGATCTTTATTTTGTCTCTTTCTGCTCATTTCTGACATTTATTCAGTGTCTGTCTGCTCATCTCTCACCTTCATTTTGCCTCTTTCTTCTCGTTGCTAACCTTTATTTTGCTTTTCTGCTCATTTCTCACCTTTATTTTGCCTCTGTCTGCTTGTTGTTGACTTTATTTTGCCTCTGTCTGCTCGTTGCTGACCTCTATTTTGCCTCTTTGTGCTCGTTTCTCGCCTTTATTTTGACTCTTTATGATCGTTTCTGACCTTTATTCTGCCTCTCTCTGCTCGTTTCTGACCTTTATTCTGCCTCTTTCTGCCCATTTATCAACTTTGCTTTGCCTCTTTCCACTCGTTGCTGACCTTGATTCTGCCTCTTTTTGCTCGTTTCTAAACTTTACTATGCCTCTTGCTGCTCGTTTCTAACCTCTATTTTGTCTCTTTCTGCTAATTTCTGACCTTTATTCACCCTCTTTCTGCTCATCTCTCACCTTTATTTTGCCTCTTTCTGCCTGTTGCTGATCTTTATTCTGCCTCTTTCTGCTGGTTTCTGGCCTTTAGTTTGCCTCTTTCTGCCCCTTGCTGATCTTTATTCTGCCTCTTTCTGCTCATTTCTGGCCTTTATACTGCCTCTTTCTGCTCATTTCTCACCTTTATCTTGCCTCTTTCTGCTCATTTCTGACATTTATTCTGCCTCTTTCAGCTTGTTTATGATCTTTATTTTGCCTCTTTCTCTTTGCTTCTGACCTTTATTCTGCCTCTTTCTGCTTGTTTCTCACCTTGATCTTGCCTCTTGATGCTCATTTCAGATCTTTATTTTGCCTCTATCTCCTCATTCCTGCTGGGACTGCAGGGGGAGCATCAATGCCCTGGCGGTCCTAGCCGGCTCTCCGCCTCCTGCAGGAGTTGTCATTGCTCTGGCAAGAAGGGAGCTTCTAGAAATGCAGCTCCCAGCCTCCCAGAGCAACCTGTTTTACCTCTTTGCCTGCCTCCATGTCTGTGGTCAGGAAAAGAGATGAAACCTCTGCTTCCAGTGGATGGGAGCACTTTGACACCTGCCTCCTTCTGAAACCGGACTGTTTGCTTGGCTTGGCAGGAGCTGCCAAAGCTCCCTCCAAGCAAAAACAAACTGCTATGTCCCAGGGAATAGCAGGAGCCAACTCTGCGGGGTGGCAGTCCCCCGGGCAATATATGGTCCCAGGATGGGGCCCTGCGGCCCCCTCCTTTGAATTTCAAGGGCCTGCAACCGAGAGGTGGTTATTCTCAGGGCTGAGAATGGCCCGGGAGGAAATAAGAAGTATTGTGGCAACTTGACTGATTTGAGGAGCTACGTGAATTAGCAAAGCATATTGAAAGTATTAGAATATTGAGAATGACAGCAATGTTAAAGTAAAATGAAATATAACTGCTGTTACAACGAAGTACTGTAAACTTACTTTTATGTGCTCTTTTTGATGATGGTACGACTTTAAGACTACATGAGATCAAGATAGTCTGTGATCTGCCCATAAGAGCATGTGGTCACTGAGTAATCAGTAATTGTTCACCTGGGATCAAGGCTCAGAATGCGAGCTGAAATGCATCAGGAGGAGTAATAAGCAAGCTGCAATTTTTAAAGGCTGTTGAATAAAGCACCAGGAATGTTTTGAAGGTTTGATGCAAGGTGTGCTTCTTCTTGAAGGGAGCAGGTGTATTTGGATATATATGTTTTTTTGGCAATAACTATGGCGTTGTTTGACAAATCATCCCAAAATCTTCAAAACTTGTACGACACTCACTTCAGCCTCTGTCTTAAAAGTGTCATGGTGATCCGTCAAGCAGGGGCTGAGAAAAATGGGTGGTCCCAAAACATGTGTTCCCCATGTTATTTCCCATAGAGATTTTAGAGACAACTACAGCCCGAACTGCTGAACGGAGTTACACCAAATTTGGCACAAATGTAACTGTTGGTCCAGAAAGCAACCTTTTTGTAAATTTGTGTAAATCTGGTCAGTAGTTGTGGAAATATTAAAAGGAAACCAAATTTGCAAATATTGTGGCACGGTTCCTCTGAGGATCCGGCAATCCCCGTGCACAAATCTGATTGGCTGCCATCACTTGAAGTATTGGCAGTCATCTTGGGACTCAGCTTCAGCCGAGTCCCCAAAAGAAAACCCATTAATAAAGGAGAAGGAGGCAGGATAGGAAAAACCTGACACCCTAGACTCCCACCAGAAAAAAAGAAGTTGGCTCCCACTTATCTGTAATGTTAAGACCCCGGGTGGGCCAGGTCCAGGGGCATGAGAAAATATATAAAGGAGGGGGGTGCACAGGGCCCCCTTCCTATGGCTTATGAAATCCCTGGGGACTGCCAGCACCCCAGGGCACTTTAGAAAATGTGTACACCTTCAGGCTCACTGGGCCACTCCCCATGGGCAAAGTTTTACAATGGAGGGGGGCGTCCTCATGAAACCATTTTTGGCCCTGGGGACCGCCACCCCCCAGGGCCGGCTCCTGCTACTTCCCGAGGTGCCCACCATTAGTAGATTGCTGTCTGCTTTTGCTTGTTTGGAGCTTACAGCTCCCACCAAGCAAAATCAAACATAACTCCACTTTCAGCAATCCGGAGCTGTCAAACAGCTCTGACTTGTGGAAAGTGGAATTTTCATCTGTTTCCCTGCAAGCAAATATGCGTGCAGGGAAACAAATAAAAAATTGCTCTGACAGACAGGGAGCTGCCTTTCAGCAGCCCCCTGTCTGTCAGAGCAATGCCGGCTCCTGCAGGAGGCAGGGAGCCGGCTAGGACCACGGGGCCTTGAGGCTCCCCCACGGTTCATAAAACAGACTGGGTGCCCTTGGGGCATCCAGGTGATATGGCTTGGTCCCAGTAGATGGGGTCCTTGGGCCGAAATTTGCCTGGGGGGGCATGCATCCACCTCCCTATAGTATAATAGCCGGGCCTGGGGGATGGGATCCCTGGGGCTGAAACCAGCCCGGGAGGGGGTGGCTGTGCGACCCCCTCCCCTAATAAAAATTAGAAAATAAAGGTCAGAAGGAAGCAGAAAGAGGCACAATAAAGGTCAGAAAAGAGCAGAAAGAGGCAAAATAAAAGGTCAGCAATGAGCAGAAAGAGGCAAAACAAAGGTGAGAATGAGCAGATGGAGACAAAATAAAGGTGAGAAATGAGCATAAAAAGGCAAAATAGAGGTCAGAAATAAACAGAAAGAGGCAAAATAAAAATGAGAAATGAGCAGAAAGCGGCAAAATAAAGATGAGAAGCGAGCACAAAGAGGCAAAATAAAGGGCAGAAAGAGGCAAGATAAAGGTGAGAAATGAGCAGTAAGAGGCAAACTAGAGGTCAGAAACAAGCAGAAAGAGGCAGAATAGAGGTCAGCAATGAGGAGCAAGAGGTAGAATAAAGGTCAGAAATGAGCAGACAGAGGCAGAATAAAGGTCAGCAACGAGCAGAGAGGCATGATAAAGGTGAGAGAATAGCAGAGAGAGGGAGAATAAAGGTCAGAAATGTGCAGAAAGAGGCAAAATTAAGGTCAGCAATGAGCAGAAAGAGGCAAGATAAAGGTGAGAAACAAGTAGATAGAGACAGAATGGAGGTCAGAAACGAGAAGAAAAAGCAATGATAAAGGTGAGAAACTAGCAGAAAGAGGCAAAATAAAGGTCAACAATGAGCAAAAAGAGGCAAAGATTGTGAGAAATGAGCAGAAAGAGGGTGAATAAAGGTGAGAAATGAGCAGAAAGAGGCAAAATAAAGGTCAGAAACGGGAAGAAAGAGGCAAGATAAAGGTGAGAAACAAACAGAAAGAGGGAGACTAGTGGTCAGAAACAAGCAGAAAG
Organism: Calotriton arnoldi; assembly: GCA_963921515.1. Lineage (NCBI taxonomy): Eukaryota > Metazoa > Chordata > Amphibia > Caudata > Salamandridae > Calotriton > Calotriton arnoldi. The sequence continues at coordinate 1,017,749 of CAWUFW010007271.1, read as the reverse complement.
AGAGATAAGAAAGGTGAGAAAGAGGCTAAATAAAGGTCAGTAACAAGCAGAGAGAGATAAAAAAGTGAGAAACAACCAGAAAGGGGGTGAATAAATCTGAGAAACGAGCAGAATGAGGCATGATAAAGTTCATAAACGAGCAAAAAGTGGCAAAATAAAGGTAAAAAATGAGCAGAAGGAGGTTGAATAAAGGTCAGAAACAAGCAAAAAGAGGTAAAATAAAGGAAAGCAATGAGCTTCCTGAGAATTTCTGAGACCTGATCGGAGGCCGCCCCTTTTCTTAACCACTCTGCACAGGGGCCTCCTATAGCACTACTGGTTGGGGAATAATGTCCCTTTGGCTGTTCAGGGTGGTTAGGGCTAAGAACCCATATAGTTGCCACAAGTTATTCCCCCACAGCCTGACTGCTGAGACATGATCAGAGGCTCAACCCCTCTATCAGCCTGTCTGCACAGGAGCCTCCTGGTGCACTACTGGTTGTGGGATTAAGTCCCCTTGAATGCTGTGGGGCGTTGGGGGCCAAAACCCCTTATTGTTGTGACAAGTCCCCAACAGCAGGATTGCTGAGACGTGGTCAGAGGACCCATCCCCTTTCTCAACCACTCTGCACAGGGGTCTCCTGGCGGATTAGTGTCTGTGGGATGAAGTCCCCTTGGCTGCTGAGGGTCATTGTGGGCCAAAAACCCCTATTATTGCCACAAGTAAGTCCCCCACAGCCGGATTGCTAAAACATGGTTGGAGGCCCCTCCCCCTTTCTTAGCCACTCTGCAGAGGGGTCTGCTGGAGTACTACTGGTTGGGGAATGAAGCCCACATAGCTGCTGTGGATCCTTGGGAGCCAAGAACCTCTATTGTTGTACTAAGTCCCGCACAGCGGGTTTCCTGAAACATCGTCTAAGGCCCTGCCCCCTTTCCAAACCACTGTGCACAGGGGCCTTCTGGTGCACTACTGGATGGGGGATGAAGTCCCTTTGGCTGCTGAGGGTCATTGGGGGCCAAGAACCCTTATTGTTGCCACAAGTAAGCCCCCCAGCCGGATTGCTGAGACATCTTCGGAGACCTAACCCCTTTCTCAACCACTCTGCACAAGGGCCTCCTGGCATTCTACTGGTTGGGGGATGAAGTCCCCTTGTCTGCTGAGGGTCGTTGAGGGCTGAGAACCTCAATTGTTGTGGCAAGTAAGCCCCCACAGTGGGATTACTGAGACGGTATTGGAGGTCCCTCCCCTTTCCCAACCACTCTGCACAGGGTCCTCCTGGCACACTTCTGGTTGGGGGATGAAGTCCCCATGGCTGCTGAGGGTTGTTGGGGGCGAAGAACCCCTATTGTTGCCTGAGTGGGTTCTGCTAATTTTCTGTCTTTTCCTGCTCATTTCTAACCTATCTTTTGCCTCTTTCTGCTCGATTTTGACCTCTATTTTGCCTCTTTCTTCTCATTGCTGACCTCTATTTGGCCTCTTTGTGTTCTTTTCTGACCTTTATTCTACCTCTTTCTGCTCGTATCTCACCTTTATTTTGCCTATTTCTGTTCATTGCTGACCTTTATTCTGCCTCTTTCTCCTCATTTTCGACCTTTATTCTGCTTCTTGCTGCTTCCTTCTGTCCTTTGATTTACCTCTTTTTGCTCGTTTCTGGCGTCTATTTTGCGTCTTTTTGCTCATGGTTGACTTTTATTTTGCCTCTTTCTGCTCATTTCTGACCTTTATTCTGCCTGTTTCTGCTCATTTCTTACCTTTAATCTGCCTCTTTCTACTCATTTCTGACCTTTATTCTGTCTCTTTCATCTAATTTCTCACGTTTACTTTGCATCTTTGTGCTCGTTGCTGACCCTTATTTTGCCTTTTTCTGCTTGTTTCTCACATTTTTTTGCCTCTTTCTACAAGTTTCTGACTTTTATTCTGCCTCTTTCTGCTCATTGCTGACCTTAATTTTGCCTGTTTTGCTCATTGCTGACTTTTAGTCTGTCTTTTTTTGCTTGTTTCTGACCTTCATTCTGCCTCTTTCTGCTCATTTCTCACCTTTATTCTGCCTCTTTCTGCTCATCTCTGACCTTTTTTTTGCCTCTTTCTGCTCATTGCTGACCTTTATTCTGTCTCTTTCTGCTCATTGCTGACCTTTTATTCTGCCTCTCTCTGCTTGTTTCTGTCCTTTATTTTGCCTACTTCTGCTCTTTTTCCTCAGGACTGTGGAGGGAGCCTCAAAGCCCCCGGGGTCCCAATCGGCTCCCCACCTCTTGTGGGAGCCGGCATTGCTGCTGCACGGATGCAACTGCTGGATCGCTTTATCTCTTTCCCTACCCACATGTATGTGGGCAGGGAAAAAGCTGTCCTTCCAGCAAATGGGAGCACTTTGACAACTTCCGCTCACTGAAAGAGGAGTGTTTGCTTTAGCTAGGCGGTAGCTGTGAGCTCCCACCAAGATAAAGAAAACAACTATGCCCCGGAGTGGGCACCCCGGGACATAGCAGGAGCCGACCCTGGGAGGTGGCGGTCCCCAGGGCCATTATTGGCTCCAAGAGGGGGACTCTGTGGCCCCCCTCTTTTGATTTTCAAGGGACTGCCCCTGGGAGGTGGTGGTACCCGGGGCCGAGAATGGCCCGGGAGGGGGATACCCTGACCCTCTTCCATTGTTTTAAAGTACTTGGCATAGGGGAGGTGGTGGTCCCGGGGAGTCCATGGGGGTCAGCGCAGCCCCTCATCAATGTTTGAATAGACCTGGGGAGGTGGTGGTCCCCTGGGCTTATACAGCCCATGGAGGGGGGGCTCATGCGTCCCCCTACTTTTTTTAATAAAATTCCCCCAGGGCCTGGCCTACCCGTCGGCCCTTTTCAAACAAGAGCAGAGCCCACGCCTGTTTGTTTTGCCGCAAATTCATGAATATTGCTATTTTGACCTGGTGGGGTCCATCTGAGACCCCATGACCAAGTTTTGGGGGCCTGGATATTCCTACCCTGCCACCTTTTCTTTTTTAAACTTTTTTTTGAGGACTCAGCTGAAGCCTGGTCCCAAGATGCCTGCAACTCTTCCTGATTGAAGTGTTGGTAGTCTATCAGAGCTCTGCATTTCCCTGCACAATCAAGTCATTTTTAGTGTTTATTCCTGAAGAACCCATGGCCACAGATATCACTATCTTGATTCTCTTAAATTATGCAACAACTACTGAACAAATTTACATCAAATAACAAAAAGCATGATCTACGTAACCAAATGTACCTTTCTGCCAAAATTGGTGTAATTCCGTCCGGGCTGTTGACAAGTCTTATGGGAATAAACATGATAAAATCCACTTTTTTTACCTCTCTTTTTCTTGGCCCCCACATTTCCTATAGAAACATGGTCCCAACTATAACAACTCACTTGCCAGTAGTTAATAATAAACCTTTGACATCAAAGAAAAAATTAACTATGAGAGCACTCACGTGGTTTATATGCTAGAATGTAACTGCGGCTGCAGATATATTGGAAGTACAATCTGTCAACTAAAGAAAAGGACCTTGGAGCACATCCGTGCCATTCAAAGTGGGGACAACAACTATGCCATGACAAAACACATGCATACACATTCAAACTACAGCTGGCAACAAATGAGTTATTGGGGCCTAGCAACGATCCCAGCAAGCAAAAGAGGTGGGGACCATGTAAAACAATTGAGACGCTTGGAGTCAAGATTAATCATCAGGTTCCATAATAAGCAACCGGATGGATTGAATGGGGATGAAGAACTACATGTTCATCTATAATCTTGTGAACCAGCAAAATCAATAAATCATATGTACCTTAAGCAAAACCAACACCGCTAAGGTCCCATTATAATCACAAAATGGCATATAGGCAACATGGGTATTTGTGTATAAATAGACACAATAGATGGATCACCGCTAACCGTGATCAAGACCAATCTGGTCGAAATGCGTTGGTTTGTGAACTGATGATGCTGATGGCTGCAACACTAATGGATTAATGGGTTAAATAAGCCTTGCAAGAAAATCTCCTGGAGTGTGAGTGGATTTCTCTTTGGTGGTTATAATATTTGTGGATTTCAATTCCTTTACTGCATCACTTGCACCGATTGCGAGCATACTGTCAAAAGGAACCACTTGGTGGTATATATATATATATATATATATATATATATGTATATTATCTACTGGCGGTCGCCAGTAGATAATTATAGTTAGGACCTATTTTCCATAGGAAATCCGCAACATTCTATTTGAAATAACTCTTGCGTCGGTTGACGAATCTTCGTGAAATTTTCAAACTTTATGGCCCGCTCCGGTCCGCTCCTACCCTGAACGTTTCGGGGTGATTCGTCAAGCGGGGGCCGAGAAAAAGGGGGGTCCCAAAACGTGTTTTCCCCATTCATTTTCCCATAGGAAACTTTAGCCACGGCTACAACCCGAACTGCTGAACGGAATTACACAAAATTTGGCAAAGAGGTAGTTCTTGGTTCAGAAAGAACCCTTTTGTTAAATGGTGTAAATCCGTTCAGTAGTTGCGGAGAAATTAAAAAAATAAGAGTCATAAAATCAATTTCCCATAGGAAACTTTATGCAAGGCTACAGCCCGAACTGCTGAACGGAATTACACCAAATTTGGCAAAGAGGTAGTTCTTGGTTCAGAAAGAACCCTTTTGTTAAATGGTGTAAATCCGTTCAGTAGTTGCTGAGAAAATCAAAAGTAAAAACACATATATATCTGGGCAGAGCCTAACCACACATGTCATCGTGAGATCTGATTGGCTGTCAGCACTTCATCCTGGAATTGCTGGCAGCCATCTTGGGACCAATATAAATGATAGTACCCCATTGAAATGCATTGTAGTGAATCGAAGATTTTGAGGGTTACCAAAAGGAGAACTATAAAGGGTGATAACAGACTTTAGTTACATTAGAATTCATTTGTTGATGGTACCATACTAATTTCAGGAATTGTGGTGTGTTCTAAGGTGATTTTACCCTGTGAAAAACCTTCTGCTGGGATATCATGAATCATGTTTGAGAGAAAACTATTTTCACATGCTTGTCCCATACAGTTTTGGAAGGTGCTCCAGAAGCTAAAATGAGAGCATATTTTCTGTAAATTCACATTATCTTTCTCAGTCATGTGAGAATGAAGTCTGACATTCTCAGTAAAACATGTACATCCAACAAGGGCAGAGACTGTCAGTTGATTCCTTTGTGTTCTACTGCAGCTTCCCAGAGTGTTCTAAAGAACAACTAGAGTGCTAACAGCCTTACTTATGACAAAAGTATGGCACACCTGAAGCCATCTTGATTGGACTAAACTGGTAACACTTAAAACATTTAATTTAAAAAGGAACAACATGATGGGGTTCATCTTGTCATAGAAATTATGGTTAGTGCTCTGGAAAGAAAAATTAGGACATGTTTCAAGTGTGATCTCAAATATCTTCCTGTTATATTTCAACAGGAGCAGCCTGTCAGTTGATGCCTTTGTGTTCTACTGCAGCTTCCCAGAGTGTTCTAAAGAACAACTAGAGCGCTAACAGTCTTGCTTATGACAAAAGTATGGCACACCTAAAGCCATCTTGATTGGAATAAACTGGTAACACTTAAAACATTTAATTTAAAAAGGAACAAAATGATGGGGTTCATTTTGTCATAGAAATTATGGTTAGTGCTGTAGAAAGAAAAATTAGGACATGTTTCAAGTGTGATCTCAAATATCTTCCTGTTATATTTCAACAGGAGCAGCCTGTCAGTTGATGCCTTTGTGTTCTACTGCAGCTTCCCAGAGTGTTCTAAAGAACAACTAGAGCGCTAACAGTCTTACTTATGACAAAAGTATGGCACACCTGAAGCCATCTTGATTGGAATAAACTGGTAACACTTAAAACATTTAATTTAAAAAGGAACAAAATGAGGGGGTTCATTTTGCCATAGAAATGATGGTTAGTTCTGTAGAAAGAAAAATTAGGACATGTTTCAAGTGAGATCTCAAATATCTTCCTGTTATATTTCAACAGGAGCAGCCTGCCAGTTGATGCCTTTGTGTTCTACTGCAGCTTCCCAGAGTGTTCTAAAGAACAACTAGAGTGCTAACAGCCTTACTTATGACAAAAGTATGGCACACCTGAAGCCATCTTGATTGGAATAAACTGGTAACACTTAAAACATTTAATTTAAAAAGGAACAAAATGAGGGGGTTCATTTTGCCATAGAAATTATGGTTAGTGCTGCAAAAAGAAAATTTAGTGCATGTTTTAAGTGAGATCTCGAATCCTCTTCTATTTCATTAGAAAATTCTGACATGCAGACTGAAACAATCACTTTCAATACCAGCAGTAGACTTCCAGTTAACTCCTTGGCGAGCAGTAGCTTTACTACAGTGATCTAATGAACAACTAGAGTGCTAACATTCTGAATTTATGGCAAATGTGTGACACATCTGAATGCCTTCTTGATGGAATCAAAGTAAAAAACTGAAAGCATTTCCTACTGAGGAGACTGCAGTAAATGAGGAAATTAGGAAACTTCATAACAAAGAAGTCTTCCAAGATGGCCACCAGTGAAAAAAGAGCCCACATGTAGCACAAATATTACCCAGATGTAGCCCACATATAGCCCAATGACAAAAGTGTGCAAAACACTTTTTATTTTTAGTTTTTTTGCAGTTTTATGTAGTGCAGACTGGTCAGGTATTGGAGCGTTGCATCTTAAAACATGACCCCCCTACACTACAAAAACACCACTGCACTACCCTAAATCCTAAAACACTACCCCCAGCACGACCCCCTACATTACACAAGCACCACTGCACTATCCTAAACCCTAAAACACTACCCCCAGCATGACCCCCTACACTACACAAATACCACTGCACTACCCTAAACCCTAAAACACTACCCCAACACCACTGCACTAACCTAAATCCTAAAACACTACCCCCAGCACGACCCCCTACACTACCCAAACACCACTGCACTACCCTAAAACATGACCCCCTACACTACACAAACACAACTGCACTACCCTAAACCCTAAAACACTACCCCAGCATGACCCCCTACACTACACAAGCACCACTGCACTACCCTAAACCCTAAAACACTACCCCCAGCACGACCCCCTACACTACACAAACACCACTGCACTACCTTAAACCCTAAAACACTACCCCCAGCACGACCCCCTACACTACCCAAACACCACTGCACTAACCTAAATCCTAAAACACTACCCCCAGAACGACCCCCTACACTATCCAAACACCACTGCACTACCCTAAAACATGACCCCCTACACTACACAAACACCACTGCACTACCCTAAACCCTAAAACACTACCCCCAGCACGACCCCCTACACTACACAAGCACCACTGCACTACCCTAAACCCTAAAACACTACCCCCAGCACGACCCCTACACTGCCCGAACACCACTGCACTGCCCTAAACCCTGAAACACCAGCCCCTGCACGACCCCCTACACTGCCCGAACACCACTGCACTGCCCTAAACCCTGAAACACCAACCCAAGCACGACCCCCTACACTGCCCGAACACCACTGCACTGCCCTAAACCCTGAAACACCACCCCTTCACGACCCCCTACACTGCACGAACACCACTGCACTGCCCTAAACCCTGAAACACCACCCCCAGCACACCCCCTACACTGCCCGAACACCACTGCACTGCCCTAAACCCTGAAACACTACCCCCAGCAAGACCTCCTACACTGCCTGAACACCACTGCACTGCCCTAAACCCTGAAACATCACCCCCAGCAAGACCCCCTACACTGCCGAACACCACAGCCCTAAACCCTGAAACACCACCCCCAGCAAGACCCCCTACACTGCCCGAACACCACTGCACTGCCCTAAACCCTGAAACACCAGCCCCAGCACGACCCCTACACTGCCCAAACACCACTGCACTGCCCTAAACCCTGAAACACCACTTCCTGCATGACCCCCTACACTGCCCGAACACCACTGCACTGCCCTAAACCCTGAAACACCACCCCCAGCACGACCCCCTACACTGCCCGAACACCACTGCACTGCCCTAAACCCTGAAGCACCATCCCCTGCACGATCCCCTACACTGCCCGAACACTACTGCACTGCCCTAAACCCTGAAACACCACCCCCAGCACGACCCCCTACACTGCACGAACACCACTGCACTGCCCTAAACCCCAAAACACTACCCCCAGCAAGACACCCTACACTGCCCGAACACCACTGCCCTAAACCCTGAAACACCACCCCCAGCAAGACCCCCTACACTGCCCGAACACCACTGCACTGCCCTAAACCCTGAAACACCACCCCCAGCATGACCCCCTACACTGCCCGAACACCACTGCACTGCCCTAAACCCTGAAACACCACCCCCAGCACGACCCCCTACACTGCCCGAACACCACTGCACTGCCCTAAATCATGAAACACCAGCCCCAGCACAACCCCCTACACTGCCCGAACACCACTGCACTGCCCTAAACCCTGAAACACCCCCCAGCACGACCTCCTACATTGCCCGAACACCACTGCACTGCCCTAAACCCTGAAACACCAGCCCCAGCACGACCGCCTACACTGCCCGAAAACCACTGCACTGCCCTAAACCCTGAAACACCAGCCCCAGCACGACCCCCTACACTGCCCGAACACCACTGCACTACCCTAAACCCTCAAACACCAGCCCCAGCACGACCCCCTACACTGCCCGAACACCACTGCACTGCCCTAAACCCTGAAACACCAGCCCCAGCAAGACCCCCTACACTGCCCGAACACCACTGCACTGCCCTAAACCCTGAAACACCACCCCCAGCAAGACCCCCTACACTGCCCGAACACCACTGCACTAAAGCCTGAAACACCACCCCCAGCAAGACCACCTACACTGGCCGAACACCACTGCAATGCCCTAAACCCTGAAACACCACCCCCTGCACGACCCCCTACACTGCCCAAACACCACTGCACTGCCCTAAACCCTGAAACACCACCCCTGCACGACCCCCTACACTGCCCGAACACCACTGCACTGCCCTAAACCCTGAAACACCACCCCTCAGCACGAAACCCTACACTGCCCGAACACCACTGCACTGCCCTAAACCCTGAAACACCACCCCCAGCACGACCCCCTACCCTGCCCGAACACCACTGCACTGCCCTAAACCCTGAAACACCACCCCCTGCACGACCTCCTACACTGCCGGAACACCACTGCACTGCCCTAAACCCTGAAACACCAGCCCCAGCACGACCCCCTACACTGCCCGAACACCACTGCACTGCCCTAAACCCTGAAACATCAACCCCAGCAAGACCCCCTACACTGCCTGAACACCACTGCCCTAAACCCTGAAACACCACCCCTACACTGCACGAACACCACTGCACTGCCCTAAACCCTGAAACACCACTTCCAGCAAAACCCCCTACACTGCCTGAACACCATTGCTCTGCCCTAAATCCTGAAACACTAGCCCCAGCACGACCCCCTACACTGCCCGAACACCACTGCACTGCCCTAAACCCTGAAACACCACCCCCAGCACGACCCCCTACACTGCCCGAACACCACTGCACTGCCCTAAACCCTGAAACACCAGCCCCAGCAAGGCCCCTACACTGCCCGAACACCAGTGCACTGCCCTAGACTCTGAAACACCAGCCCCAGCAAGACCCCCTACACTGCCCGAACACCACTGCACTGCCCTAAACCCTGAAACACCAGCCCCAGCATGACCCCCTACACTGCCCGAACACCACTGCACTGCCCTAAACCCTGAAACACCTGCCCCAGCACGACCACCTACACTGCCCGAACACCACTGCACTGCCCTAAACCCTGAAACACCAGCCCCAGCACGACCCCCTACACTGCCCAAACACCACTGCACTGCCCTAAACCCTGAAACACCAGCCCCAGCACGACCCCCTACAATGCCCGAACATTACTGCACTGCCCTAAACCCTGAAACACCAGCCCCAGCACGACTCCTACACTGCCCGAACACCACTGCACTGCCCTAAACCCTGAAACACCACCCCCTGCATGACCCACTACACTGCCCGAACACCACTGCACTGCCCTAAACCCTGAAACACCACCCCCTGCACCGCCCCCTACACTGCCCGAACACCACTGCACTGCCCTAAACCCTGAAACACCACCCCCTGCACCGCCCCCTACACTGCCCGAACACCACTGCACTGCCCTAAACCCTGAAACACCACCCCCAACACGACCCCCTTTACTGCTCGAACACCACTGCACTGCCCCAAACCCTGAAACACCACCCCCAGCACGACCCCCTACACTGCCCGAACACCACTGACCTAAACCCTGAAACACCACCCCCTGCACGACCCCCTACACTGCCCGAACACCACTGCACTGCCCTAAACCCTGAAAAACCACCCCCTACACTTCCCGAACACCACTGCACTGCCCTAAACCCTGAAACACCACCCCCAGCACGACCCCCTACACTGCCCGAACACCACTGCACTGCCCTAAACCCTAAAACACCACCCCAGCATTACCCCTACACTGCCCAAACACCACTGCACTGCCCTAAACCCTAGAACACTACCCCCAGCACGACCCCCTACACTACCCGAACACCACTGCACTACCCTAAACCCTAAAATACTACCTCCAGCACAACCCCCTACACTACCCGAACACGACTGCACTGCCCTAAACCCTCAAACACTAACCCCAGCACGACCCCCTACACTACCTGAACACCACTGCACTGCCCTAAACCCTAAAACACTCCCCCAGCACGACCCCCTACACTACCCGAACACCACTGCACTGCCCTAAACCCTAAAACACTCCCCCAGCACGACCCCCTACACTACCCAAACACCACTGCACTGCCCTAAAACCTAAAACACTACCCCCGCATGTCCCCCTACACTACCCAAACACCAATGCACTACCCTAATCCCTAAAACACTACCCCCCGCATGACCCCCTACACTACCCTAAACCCTAAAACACTACCCCCCGCATGACTCCCTACACTACCCAAAGACCACTGGACTACCCTAAACCCTAAAACACGACCTCCTACACTACACAAACACCACTGCACTACCCTAAACCCTAAACCCTAAAACACTACCCCCTACACTACACAAACACCACTGCACTGCCCTAAACCCTGAAACACCACCCCCTGCATGACCTCCTACACTGCCGGAACACCACTGCACTGCCCTAAACCCTGAAACACCACCCCCAGCACGACCCCCTACACTCCCCGAACACCACTGCACTGCCCTAAACCCTGAAACATCAACCCCAGCAAGACCCCCTACACTGCCTGAAAACCACTGCCCTAAACCCTGAAACACCACCCCCTACACTGCACGAAAACCACTGCACTGCCCTAAACCCTGAAACACCACCTCCAGCAAAACCCCCTACACTGCCTGAACACCATTGCTCTGCCCTAAATCCTGAAACACTAGCCCCAGCACGACCCCCTACACTGCCCTAAACACCACTGCACTGCCCTAAACCTTGAAACACCACCCCCAGCACGACCCCCTATACTGCCCGAACACCACTGCACTGCCCTAAACCCTGAAACACCAGCCCCAGCAAGACCCCCTACACTGCCCGAACACCACTGCACTGCCCTAGACTCTGAAACACCAGCCCCAGCAAGACCCCCTACACTGCCCGAACTCCACTGCACTGCCCTAAACCCTGAAACACCAGCCCCAGGAGGACCCCCTACACTGCCCGAACACCACTGCACTGCCCTAAACCCTGAAACACCAGCCCCAGCACGACCACCTACACTGCCCGAACACCACTGCACTGCCCTAAACCCTGAAACACCAGCCCCAGCACGACCCCCTACACTGCCCGAACACCACTGCACTGCCCTAAACCCTGAAACACCACCCCCAGCACGACCCCCTACACTGCACGAACACCACTGCACTGCCCTAAACCCCAAAACACTACCCCCTGCAAGACACCCTACACTGCCCGAACACCACTGCCCTAAACCCTGAAACACCACCCCCAGCAAGACCCCCTACACTGCCCGAACACCACTGCACTGCCCTAAACCCTGAAACACCACCCCCAGCATGACCCCCTACACTGCCCGAACACCACTGCACTGCCCTAAACCCTGAAACACCACCCCCAGCACGACCCCCTACACTGCCCGAACACCACTGCACTGCCCTAAATCATGAAACACCAGCCCCAGCACGACCCCCTACACTGCCCGAACACCACTGCACTGCCCTAAACCCTGAAACACCCCCCAGCACGACCTCTTACATTGCCCGAACACCACTGCACTGCCCTAAACCCTGAAACACCAGCCCCAGCACGACCGCCTACACTGCCCGAAAACCACTGCACTGCCCTAAACCCTGAAACACCAGCCCCAGCACAACCCCCTACACTGCCCGAACACCACTGCACTACCCTAAACCCTCAAACACCAGCCCCAGCACGACCCCCTACACTGCCCGAACACCACTGCACTGCCCTAAACCCTGAAACACCAGCCCCAGCAAGACCCCCTACACTGCCCGAACACCACTGCACTGCCCTAAACCCTGAAACACCACCCCCAGCAAGACCCCCTACACTGCCCGAACACCACAGCACTAAAGCCTGAAACACCACCCCTAGCAAGACCACCTACACTGGCCGAAAACCACTGCAATGCCCTAAACCCTGAAACACCACCCCTGCACGACCCCCTACACTGCCCAAACACCACTGCACTGCCCTAAACCCTGAAACACCACCCCCTGCACGACCCCCTACACTGCCCGAACACCACTGCACTGCCCTAAACCCTGAAACACCACCCCTCAGCACGAAACCCTACACTGCCCGAACACCACTGCACTGCCCTAAACCCTGAAACACCACCCCCAGCACGACCCCCTACCCTGCCCGAACACCACTGCACTGCCCTAAACCCTGAAACACCACCCCCTGCACGACCTCCTACACTGCCGGAACACCACTGCACTGCCCTAAACCCTGAAACACCAGCCCCAGCACGACCCCCTACACTGCCCGAACACCACTGCACTGCCCTAAACCCTGAAACATCAACCCCAGCAAGACCCCCTACACTGCCTGAACACCACTGCCCTAAACCCTGAAACACCACCCCTACACTGCACGAACACCACTGCACTGCCCTAAACCCTGAAACACCACTTCCAGCAAAACCCCCTACACTGCCTGAACACCATTGCTCTGCCCTAAATCCTGAAACACTAGCCCCAGCACGACCCCCTACACTGCCCGAACACCACTGCACTGCCCTAAACCCTGAAACACCACCCCCAGCACGACCCCCTACACTGCCCGAACACCACTGCACTGCCCTAAACCCTGAAACACCAGCCCCAGCAAGGCCCCTACACTGCCCGAACACCAGTGCACTGCCCTAGACTCTGAAACACCAGCCCCAGCAAGACCCCCTACACTGCCCGAACACCACTGCACTGCCCTAAACCCTGAAACACCAGCCCCAGCATGACCCCCTACACTGCCCGAACACCACTGCACTGCCCTAAACCCTGAAACACCTGCCCCAGCACGACCACCTACACTGCCCGAACACCACTGCACTGCCCTAAACCCTGAAACACCAGCCCCAGCACGACCCCCTACACTGCCCAAACACCACTGCACTGCCCTAAACCCTGAAACACCAGCCCCAGCACGACCCCCTACACTGCCCGAACACCACTGCACTGCCCTAAACCCTGAAACACCAGCCCCAGCACGACCCCGACACTGCCCGAACACCACTGCACTGCCCTAAACCCTGAAACACCACCCCCTGCATGACCCACTACACTGCCCGAACACCACTGCACTGCCCTAAACCCTGAAACACCACCCCCTGCACCGCCCCCTACACTGCCCGAACACCACTGCACTGCCCTAAACCCTGAAACACCACCCCCTGCACCGCCCCCTACACTGCCCGAACACCACTGCACTGCCCTAAACCCTGAAACACCACCCCCAACACGACCCCCTTTACTGCTCGAACACCACTGCACTGCCCCAAACCCTGAAACACCACCCCCAGCGCGACCCCCTACACTGCCCGAACACCACTGCCCTAAACCCTGAAACACCACCCCCTGCACGACCCCCTACACTGCCCGAACACCACTGCACTGCCCTAAACCCTGAAAAACCACCCCTACACTTCCCGAACACCACTGCACTGCCCTAAACCCTGAAACACCACCCCCAGCACGACCCCCTACACTGCCCGAACACCACTGCACTGCCCTAAACCCTAAAACACCACCCCCAGCATTACCCCTACACTGCCCAAACACCACTGCACTGCCCTAAACCCTAGAACACTACCCCCAGCACGACCCCCTACACTACCCGAACACCACTGCACTACCCTAAACCCTAAAATACTACCTCCAGCACAACCCCCTACACTACCCGAACACGACTGCACTGCCCTAAACCCTCAAACACTAACCCCAGCACGACCCCCTACACTACCTGAACACCACTGCACTGCCCTAAACCCTAAAACACTCCCCCAGCACGACCCCCTACACTACCCGAACACCACTGCACTGCCCTAAACCCTAAAACACTCCCCCCAGCACGACCCCCTACACTACCCAAACACCACTGCACTGCCCTAAAACCTAAAACACTACCCCCGCATGTCCCCCTACACTACCCAAACACCAATGCACTACCCTAATCCCTAAAACACTACCCCCGCATGACCCCCTACACTACCCTAAACCCTAAAACACTACCCCCGCATGACTCCCTACACTACCCAAAGACCACTGGACTACCCTAAACCCTAAAACACGACCTCCTACACTACACAAACACCACTGCACTACCCTAAACCCTAAACCCTAAAACACTACCCCCTACACTACACAAACACCACTGCACTGCCCTAAACCCTGAAACACCACCCCTGCATGACCTCCTACACTGCCGGAACACCACTGCACTGCCCTAAACCCTGAAACACCACCCCCAGCACGACCCCCTACACTCCCCGAACACCACTGCACTGCCCTAAACCCTGAAACATCAACCCCAGCAAGACCCCCTACACTGCCTGAAAACCACTGCCCTAAACCCTGAAACACCACCCCTACACTGCACGAACACCACTGCACTGCCCTAAACCCTGAAACACCACCTCCAGCAAAGCCCCCTACACTGCCTGAACACCATTGCTCTGCCCTAAATCCTGAAACACTAGCCCCAGCACGACCCCCTACACTGCCCTAAACACCACTGCACTGCCCTAAACCTTGAAACACCACCCCCAGCACGACCCCCTATACTGCCCGAACACCACTGCACTGCCCTAAACCCTGAAACACCAGCCCCAGCAAGACCCCCTACACTGCCCGAACACCACTGCACTGCCCTAGACTCTGAAACACCAGCCCCAGCAAGACCCCCTACACTGCCCGAACTCCACTGCACTGCCCTAAACCCTGAAACACCAGCCCCAGGAGGACCCCCTACACTGCCCGAACACCACTGCACTGCCCTAAACCCTGAAACACCAGCCCCAGCACGACCACCTACACTGCCCGAACACCACTGCACTGCCCTAAACCCTGCAACACCAGCCCCAGCACGACCCCCTACACTGCCCGAACACCACTGCACTGCCCTAAACCCTGAAACACCAGCCCCAGCACGACCCCCTACACTGCCCAAACACCACTGTACTGCCCTAAACCCTGAAACACCAGCCCCAGCACGACCCCATACACTGCCCGAACACCACTGCACTGCCCTAAACCCTGAAAGACCACCCCTGCACCACCCCCTACACTGCCCGAACACCACTGCACTGCCCTAAACCCTGAAACACCACCCCCTGCACCGCCCCCTACACTGCCCGAACACCACTGCACTGCCCTAAACCCTGAAACACCACCCCCAGCATGACCCCCTTTACTGCTCGAACACCACTGCACTGCCCCAAACCCTGAAACACCACCCCCATCACGACCCCCTACACTGCCCGAACACCACTGCCCTAAACCCTGAAACACCACCCCTGCACGACCCCCTACACTGCCCAAACACCACTGCACTGCCCTAAACCCTGAAACACCACCCCCTACACTGCCCAAACACCACTGCACTGCCCTAAACCCTGAAACACCACCCCCAGCACGACCCCCTACACTGCCCGAACACCACTGCACTGCCCTAAACCCTAAAACACCACCCCCAGCATTACCCCCTACACTGCCCAAACACCACTGCACTGCCCTAAACCCTAGAACACTACCCCCAGCACGACCCCCTACACTACCCGAACACCACTGCACTACCCTAAACCGTAAAATACTACCCCCAGCACAACCCCCTACACTACCCGAACACGACTGCACTGCCCTAAACCCTCAAACACTCCCCCAGCACGACCCCCTACACTATCCGAACACCACTGCACTGCCCTAAACCCTAAAACACTCCCCCAGCATGACCCCCTACAATACCCGAACACCACTGCACTGCCCTAAACCCTAAAACACTCCCCCAGCACGACCCCCTACACTACCCAAACACCACTGCACTGCCCTAAACCCTAAAACACTACCCCCGCATGACCCCCTACACTACCCAAACACCAATGCACTACCCTAATCCCTAAAACACTACCCCCGCATGACCCCTACACTACCCTAAACCCTAAAACACTACCCCCGCACGACTCCCTACACTACCCAAAGACCACTGCACTACCCTAAACCCTAAAACACGACCTCCTACACTACACAAACACCACTGCACTACCCTAAACCCTAAAACACTACCCCCTACACTACACAAACACCACTGCACTACCCTAAACCCTAAAAACTACCCCCAGCACGAACCACTACACTACCCAAACACCACTGCACTACCCTAAACCCTAAAACACTACCCCCAGAAGTACCCCCTACACTACCCAAACACCACTGCACTACCCTAAATCACTACCCCCAGCACGACCCCCTACACTACCCAAACACCACTGCACTACCCTAAACCCTAAAACACTACCCCCAGCACGACCCCCTACACTACCCAAACACCACTGCACTACCCTAAACCCTAAAACACTCCCCCAGCACGACTCCCTACACTACCCAAACACCACTGCACTACCCTAAACCCTAAATCTACCCCCAGCATGACCCCCTACACTACACAAACACCACTGCACTACCCTAAACCCTAAAACACTACCCCCAGCATGACCCTCTTCACTACCTAAACACAACTGCACAATTTGTTACAGGCGTTGCAACGCAGGCCTGTGGTGCTTACTGGAAGTACCTAGTGGGCTAGTTGGGCCCCAGGGACCCTCAGGATTCAAGGTGACCTAATCCCCCAACTTAAAACGCACCACGGGGCGCGTTTGCACAGTGGTGAAGGGAGGGGCGGGGCCTCAGGTGACATGTGCACAAACACGCCCTGTGGTGCGTTTTAAGTTGGGGAATTAATTCCCTTTGAATCCTGAGGGACCCTGGGGGCCAACTAGCCCACCAGGTACCTTCAGTAAGCACAACAGAGTTGCGTTGCAGAGAGGTGAAAAAGGTGCGTGGCCTCGGAACGCCTCTCTGCAACTCAGCTCTGTGGTCCTAACTGTAGGTACCTGGGGGGCTAGTTGGGCCCCAGGGACCCTCAGAATTCAAGGGACTTAATCCCGCAACTTAAAACACGCCACGGGGTGCGTTTGCACACATGTCACCTCAGGCCCCCCTCCCTTCACCACTGTGCAAACGCGCCCTGTAGCGCGTTTTAAGAGGTAGTTTTAATCCCCTGCCCTATTATGTACTAGGGACTTGCAGAGGAGGTCATGCTAATCACAGGGGTACCCCAACGCATAGTGTTCCCTAGTGTATGTAGGTGTTTTCACTGTATTCTAAGTGTCTTTTAGCATAGCACTGGCTCTGGTTAGTCAGAGTCAGTTACCACCAGTACCCGTCTGAAAAAGTTGTGGGCACAGGATGAATTTGCAACAAGGCCTCTTTCTGCTCCTCTGTTGGTTCTTTCTGCACATCTTTTGCTTATTTCTGTGCGTTTTTTCTTCTTTCTTCACATGTCCTACCTCTGTAGGCATAGTTAGAAACTAGCATTTAAAAAAACCTTTGAAATTCACTTAAAAAATCATAGGTTTCAGGCACGTTATAGTTAGAAATTAGCATTTACAAAACCTTTGAAATTCACTGAAAAAACCATAGGTTTCAGACACGTTATAGTTAGAAATTAGCATTTAAAAAACCTTTGAAATTCACTGAAAAAACCATAGGTTTTAGGGACAGTTATAGTTAGTTGGACATTTCACTCGTACAAGACCATAGAAATTCCCCCGTTATAGTTAGTTCAGCTAACTATAACTCGCGCCCCGCAATGCACTGCTGATGACGTCACATATTACATCACTCATGACATGGTCAGTGACATCACTGATGACATCTCAAATGACATCACTGATGACATCATCCATGTGATAATTTCATGCATCTTCTCACACCCTAATATAACTTTTGATACACCCACTCTAAATTACAGACTGCCATTCTCAAAACCATAGACACTCCAACACCAAAAACTACATACCCACTCACTGATCCTTAGGTCTACACACACATCCACTCACTCACCCGTACAGTCACTCATACTTAGGCACTCAGTACAGGACTATCATATGCACTCATACACCTATATAAACACTCACACACCGCCACTCATCCATAGAGGTACTCACACACCTAGTCAGTCATGCAAAAACTTAATCACACACCCATTTACTCACCTATACAGTTATACACACACCAGCTCACTTACTCATACAAATACTAGCACATTCTTACGCTCTTATACAATCACTGATACAAGTACACACTCATCCATACAGCAACTCTCACAATAACACACTCTCACTTATAGCCATTTATATACTCCAACACACATATATACTGCCTTTCACATATGTATTTACTCACACATGTACCACTGAGATATACATTCAATCACTAACACACCCATACACACACTCACCCACCCATACAGTCCATCACAGATGCACTCTTGAAACCATGCACCCAGTGAATCACCAACTCACACATCTATGCACAGAGTCACACACACCCCACCCACACAAACACTCAGGCACTCATACAGATACTCAGACAATCAATCAATAACCCATGTAGACACTCATGTAGCTATTCAGAAAGCCATGCAGCCGCTTACAAACCAACAGACAGACGGATACAGACATTCACACAGTTTAGTCACTAACCCATGCATTCAGTAAGATACATTTAATCACTCACTTGTAGAGTCAGTCACTCACGTACTAAATCATCCATTCAGACACTTATACACCCACTCATTCTTCAATACGCCTTTCCCTACATATATTAAACATATTTAAACTTTACAGAAACACACAGTTACTGGATGATGTCATCAGTGATGTCATCAGTGATGTCATTTGAGATGTCATCAGTGATGTTATCAGTGATGTCACTGACCATGTCATGAGTGATGTAATATGTGACGTCATCAGCAGTGCATTGCGGGGGCGCGAGTTATAGTTAGCTGAACTAACTATAACGGGGGAATTTCTATGGTTTTGTACGAGTGAAATGTCCAACTAACTATAACTGTCCCTAAAACCTATGGTTTTTTCAGTGAATATATATATATATATATATATATTTTTTTTCAGGGCTGAATAATCTTATCCAATGAATTGTGTGAACTAATGTGCTATTTTAATACATTGATTTTCATGTTCACGTTATGGACCATGTTATATATATTCACTACCTCATGACATGAACTTTAACTACACCACTCCAAGATGGCCGAAATGTAATCGTTGAGTACATGGACTAGAAGAGGACTTCTTCTATGTCATTGAATTATTTTGACTGCTTCCTTCCTTTATGTTGACGGTATATTTTCTTTAAATATGTTCGCTTTTTTAAACCACACAGACATTGAGGAAGGCGCAAGCCGAAACGCGTCTGTCTGGTGTTGTGGTCGTGTGGTGTAACAATAAATTGTCTTGAATAATCTCCCCAGTGTGCGCCTCGTTCGTGACCGTGGAGGAAGGTCATTGTTGGAATATATATATATATATATATATATATATCACGAAGAAATCCCAATGTTACGACAAGCACTCCGGCGCAACACACGGGCACAACTCCAACAGTTGGTGTGGAAACAGGATGGTAGTTTATTCACACATCAGAAAAGGTCCAACATGACGCGTTTCGGCTGCCAGACATGCAGCCTTGATCACATAGCGCTATGAACAGACATGTGCAATATATATACAGGTGAGTGTGCTTTGAATGTAGTAGTCTGATTACTATGTCCATTGTCATGAGAATGCATTTTACTACAGCTAGTACCAGAAGTCATACATGTCATTTTACTACAAGCAGGAAAACGAGCTACTAGTGACATGACAAGGCATAAAGACAACAGGAAAAACAGACTATGAAAAAATGAAGATAAAAACCTGTGGCGGCGAAATTCATTACAAGTGCAATACATGCACGAGCAAAACTCCCAATTGTCTGGCTATTACACGGCCTGAGTAGACAAACATCTAATTCTGTTTGTGTTTGTCACAATATGGTGCGATGAAGGTGTCAGCCTTCTATCGTATTCTAGCGTGTGGCGAAGTGCCTATGACTCTGGTTTAGGCTCATAAAGTCTCAGCCGCTGGGCCCCTTGGATGACCCTGCCAGTTAATGAGAAAATAAAAGACCGTGCCAGGAGCCTAGGAGGTGAAAAAAATCGGGACAGAAAAAATGTGTACGCCAAAGATATCAAAATGTATGCAAGTACTGTCTGCTGCGCAAGCCTCTAAGTTATGTGCTACAATACATCGTCCTGGCAACATGAGGCCCAGAAACAAGCAACCAACAGGACAAAGGTAAGCGGCTACTGCAAAGCACAAATGTGAAAGGAACGCACATGGTGAGAGTGGTGGAGAGGGTGTGCATAGGGGAGAGTGGAGGAGACGTGCGTGAAAAGTGCACAATGAATAAAGTGGTGAAAAAAACTACCTGATTAAAAATCTCCTCCAATCCAAAAGACTTGTGGTTAAAAATATCTATATGCCATGTTGTGACTATAAGTAACATGTGCATACAAGTCAAGGAGAACCTTAATATCCTTTATGTGTGGATCTAACCAGCCTAACCTAAAGTGTGTGTATATATATATTCACTGACAAAACCATAGGTTTCAGGGACGTCATAGTTAGAAATTAACATTTAAAAAACCTTAGAAATTCACTGAAAAAACCACAGGTTTCAGAAACTAACTATAATGTCCCTGAAACCTATGGTTTTTTCAGTGAATTTCAAAGGTTTTTTAAATGCTAATTTCTAACTATGCCTACAGAGGTAGGACATGTGCAGAAAGAGGAAGAAAGGCACAGAAAGAAGCAAGAGAAATGCAGAAAGAGGCAACAGAATTCCAGAAAGACGAAGAAAAGTGCAGAAAGAAGCAAGAGATATGCATAAAGAACCACCAGAGGTGCAAAAAGAGGCCTTGTTGCAAAGTCATCCTGTGCCCCCAACTTTTTCCTGACTGGTACTGGTGGTAACTGACTCTGACTAACCAGGCCTTGAGCCAGTGCTATGCTGAAAGACACTTAGAATGCACTGAAAACACCTACATACACTAGGGTACACTATGGGTTGTGGTACCCCTGTGATTGGCACGACCTCTCCTGTAAGGCCCTAGTACATAATAGGGCAGGGGGATTAAAACGGCCTCTAAGTCAGAGGTGCAGCAAGAGGAAAAAGAAGTAAAGAAAGAAGCAACAGAGGTGCCGAAAGAGGCAAGAGAGGTGCAGAAAGAAGCAAGTGTAGTGCGGAAAGAGGCAACAGAGGTGCATAAAGATGCAAGAGAGGTGCAGAAACAAGCAAGAGAAGTGCAGAAAGAGGCAAGAGAATTGCTGAAAGAAACAACAGAGGTGTAGAAAGAAACAAGAGAAGTGCAGAAAGAGGGAACAGGGGTGCAGAAAGAGGCGATAGAGGTGCAGAAAGAGAAAAGATGGGTGCAGAAAGAGGCAAGAGATCTGCAGAAAAAAGCAACAGATGTGCTGAAAGAGGCAAGTGAGGTGCAGAAAGGGGCAAGAGATATGCAGAAAAAAGCAAGAGAGGTGCTGAAAGAGGCAAGTGAGGTGCAGAAAGAAGCAACAGAGGTGCAGAAAGAGGCAAGACGGGGGTAGAAAGAAGCAAGAGCAGTGCAGAAAGAGGCAACAGAGGTACAGAAAGACGCAAGAGAGGTGCAGAAACAAGCAAGAGAAGTGCAGAAAGAGGCAAGAGAATTGCTAAAAGACGCAACAGAGGTGTAGAAGAAGCAAGAGAAGTGCAGAAAGAGGCACGTGAGGTGCAGAAAGAAGCAAGAGCAGTGCAGAAAGAACGAACAGAGGTGCAAAAATAGGCAAGAGGGGTGCAGAAAAAACGTAGGAGGGGTACACAAAGAGGCAAGAGAGGTACAGAAAGAGGCAGGAGGGGTGTAGAAAGAAGGACGAGAAGTGCAGAAAGAAGTAACAGAGGTGCTGAAAGAGTCGCGAAGGGTGCAGAAAGAGCAAGAGAAGTGCAGAAAGAGGCAACAGAGGTACAGAAAGAGGCAAGAGAGGTGCATAAACAGACAGGAAAGGTGCAGAAAGAGGGAACAGGGGTGCAGAAAGAGGCAAGAGAGGTGCAGAAAGAGAAAAAGGGGTGCAGAAAGAGGCAAGAGATCAGCAGAAATAAACAACAGAGGTGCTGAAAGAGGCAAGTAAGGTACAGAAAGGGGCAAGAGATCTGCAAAAAAAAGCAACAGAGGAGCTGAAAGAGGCAAGTGAGGTGCAGAAAAAAGCAAGAGAGGTGCAGAAAGAGGCAATAGAAGTGCAGAAAGAAGCAACAGAGGTGCAGAAAGAGGCCAGAGAGGTGTAGAAACAAGCAAGAGCAGTGCAGAAAGAGGCAACAGAGGTGCAGAAAGACGCAAGAGAGGTACAGAAACAAGCAGGAGAAGTGCAGAAAGAGGCAAGAGAATTGCTGAAAGTAGCAACAGAGGTGTAGAAAGAAGCAAGAGAAGTGCAGAAATAGGCAAGTGAGGTGCAGAAAGAAGCAAGAGCAGTGCAGAAAGAACCAACAGAGGGGCAAAAATAGGCAAGAGGGGTACAGAAAAAGATAGGAGGGGTACACAAAGAGGCAAGAGAGGTACAGAAAGAGGCAGGAGGGGTGCAGAAAGAAGGACGAGAAGTGCAGAAAGAAGTAACAGAGGTGCTGAAAGAGTCACGAAGGGTGCGGAAAGAGCAAGAGAAGTGCAGAAAGAGGCAACTGAGGTACAGAAAGAGGCAAGAGAGGTGCAGAAAGAGAAAAGAGGGGTGCAGAAAGAGGCAAGAGATCTGCAGGAAAAAGCAACAGAGGTATTGAAAGAGGCAAGCGAGGTGCAGAAAGGGGCAAGTGATCTGCAGAAAAAAGCAACAGAGGTGCTGAAAGAGGCAAGTGAGGTGCAGAAAGAAGCAAGAGAGGTACAGAAAGAGGCAATAGAAGTGCAGAAAGAAGCAACAGAGGTGCAGAAAGAGGCAAGAGGGGTGCAGAAAAAGGTAGGAGGTGTACACAAAGAGGCAAGAGAGGTACAGAAAGAGGCAGGTGGAGTGCAGAAAGAAGGAAGAGAAGTGCAGAAAGAAGTAACAGAGGTGCTGAAAAAGGCACGAAGGGTGCAGCAAGAGCAAGAGAAGTGCAGAAAGAGGCAACAGGGGTACAGAAAGAGGCAGGAGAGGTCCATAAATAGACAGGAAAGGTGCAGAAAGAGGGAACAGGGGCGCAGAAAGAGGCAAGAGAGGTGCAGAAAGAGAAAAGAAGGGTGAAGAAAGAGGCAAGAGATCTGCAGAAAAAGCAACAGAGGTGCTGAAAGAAGAGGCAATAGAAGTGCAGAAAGAAGCAACAGAGGTGCAGAAAGTGGCAGGGGGGGTGCAGAAAGAGGCAAGAGCAGTGCTGAAAGAGGCAACAGAGGTACAGAAAGAGGCAAGAGAGGTGCAGAAACTGGCAGGAAAGGTGCAGAAAGAGGGAACAGGGGTACAGAAAGAGGCAACAGATTGTAGGAGAGTAGGATCTGCTTCACATGGGTACCCCCACTTTTTGCTGATGCTTCACTGTTTTTCGACTTTAGTCTGGCTGGGGCCCTGCTAATCAGAACCCCAGCCTAGCTGCTTCCTCTCTAAAATGGTTTCCATGTGCCTTAAGCACATCTCTAATTGGAATCTGGAGTGCCCTTATAAGCCCCTAGTATATGGTTTACTATGTACCCAGTGTGAGAAGTTGGCCTGGCATATGCTGTCCACTAATTATAGTGGGCACCTTGCACCAGTCCAAATCGACTCTTATGGTAGGTAGGTTAAAGACAACCTTATTGAAAGCTATCCTAGTGGTAGCTATGGAGAGCAGCCTTCAGGCTAAGTCTTGAAGGAATGTAAAGCAGCTTGTTTTACCAGTCTATAATCTCTTGAGTGACCAAATGAAAGAGCACCACACCAGGTATATATTCAAAATATATGTATTTATTACTAAACACACCCCTCTAGTCTCTTTATGAGGCTAGAGTTCGAAGTACATAGGTTATAAGATCTTAAATCACAGTAATAGCACAAATACACGTTTGGGCCCTAGGGGCGTACCAAACCATATACCAATAAAGTGGTATGCGAACCCCGACTGAACTAGACACTAGGCCTAGAGCCTCTAGAAGTGCTTGGACCACAAGGAACCACCCAAGGTAGTGACACAGGGGACCCACGGGAGACGCGTGCAGTGTAAATACACAACCGCGATACGCCGTTAACTTCTATGGAGAAAGTCGGGATCGGAAAAATAGAGGAAAGGGACACTTTAAAGAGGACTAGGACAAAACCCTTTGAGATCTAGGACTTTGAAGAGTCTCTACCCACGGGAGCACCGGAGTACTCGTGTTACCTCACCCAGGGAAGCCGGGTGCATAGGTGCCTTTCGGGGTCGGGTTTCGTCGTCGGTTCTTATGGCGATCTGCTGCAAAGTGCTGCTGGCGACCAGGAGAAAAGTGTCCGGGTGGATCCAAGAGTGGATCGGAGTTCTGAAGAACCTGAAAGCAGAGGGGACAGAGTCTGGGTCACTAGCCAGTGACCAGGGAGGTGATGGACGGATGCCCACCGATGTCGAGTGCTTCAGGTGCTTTGATGGTCGTCTCGTTTCTGCAGCCACGAGGTCCAGGAGGCGTTGTCGGCAACCAGGAGCAGGATTCGGGCTGGTACACGATGTCTGTCGAGTGCTGCGGTGTCGGCGACCAGATTGGACCCAACAAGCCTTGGCAACGGCAAGTCTCGATGTAGCTGAAGATCGTCGATGGTGCAGACCAGCAAGGTCTGGGGAACTCACCCAGCAAGGGTAAGTGAGGGCAGGCCTGGAGCAACCAGACTGCCAAGTAAAGAAAAGATTGGCCTTCGGTAAGGGCTACTAGCCACTGAAGGAGCCTCGTGACGCCGCACGTGGAGCTGGCTTACAGGACACTCGTGGAGTGGGGGCCAGTGATCTTCGGTGCAGGTGGTGCTGGAGGCTAGGGCTACTCGGAGCCCAAAGCACGACTTCTTGGGAGACCCAGAAGATGGTGCACTTGCAAGTGTGCTCGGTGTCCAGGGGTCACGGTCTCACGTTACCCACGATAGCCACGGGCCTCAGCTTTGCTGGGGACTCAGGGTAGCCTCGGGGAAGTCTGAGAATCCACCTCTGGTGATGCGATGACTTCGGCGTCCGACGGGAGCTTCAGTGATGCGAACCGGACAGATGCTTCTTTGGTGCCTGCCAAGCAGGGGAGTCACTCCTTGACCCCAAGGGAGATTCTTCAGTCCTCTAATCGTGAGTAGAGCGTCGAAGGTCCAGGATTCTGTTTCAGAGTTTCGTCCAGGTATAATCTAAAGTCCTAAGGACTGGGTTCCTACCTTTATTCCAAAAATAGGGGATGGACTACTCTGTGGCCCCACCTATGGGTGGGTCAGGGCAGAGGGGTGGCTACACCCCTTTCCCTTTGTCCAGTTCGCGCCAAAGCAGGGGCTGCAAGCCCCTGATCCGGTTTGAACTGGGGTATGCACAGGGACACCAAATGTGCCCCCAGTGCAGGACTTCAAAGCACCCGAATGTGCTCCCGCCCAGCCCCAATACACTTTGTCCTGTCTGGGGAGGTGGTCACACCTCCCTGGGACAGGAAACCTATTGTCCAGGCCTCCCCTGCTGGAGTTTCGTCCAGCAGCAGGAGGCCAGACTCGTGTCTGTGGCAGTAGCATCCATTTTGTGATGCCAGGCTCTGGAAAGAAGTTACCGGACTCGTCAGAGTTAACATGCCTTTCCCTCTAGAAGGGTGGAATGCTACCCCCGCCGCCAGAATTGGCGGGGGGTAGTATTCCAAGATGTTTGACACCAAACACGACATGTTTCGGTGCAGCCAGTCCATAGTTAGCATTTTACCGCGAGGATATAATGCGTTTAAGAGTATATGGTCAGGCTGCACTACAAACAGCATCAGAGATGGTCTCCGAACGCTGCAGAGGGGCCCTGCTCATGCAGGGGCACCCTCTCACATAGAAACCATGCACTCTGCCTTTAAGATTGATAAGGCCTGCCTTAGGAGTGACTTATAGGTTTATATGTGTGTATGCATTTAGTGATATAGGTAACCTATACCACAGCAAGGGGTGCATGCACCACCTTACCCAGGCTGCAGTAGCAGACCTGTGGTGTCAGTTTGGATGGCCTACCAGGGGTGGCATAATATATGCTGCAGCCCCTGGCAGGCCTCTGAGGTACCTATGCCCTTGGTACATAGTATACCATATACTAGGGACTTACAAGGGCACTCCAGATCCCAATCAGAGATGTGCCTAAGGCACATGGATACCCTTTTAAAGAGGAAACAGCTAGGCTGGGGTTCTGAATAGCAGGGCCCCAGCCAGACTAATGTCGAAAACCAGTGAAGTATCAGCAAAAAGTGGGGGTACCCCTGTGAAGCAGATCCTACTCTCCTACACAACCCCCCCAAACGTAGGGACATTAAACTAACCTTGCCCAGTTAAGTCTTCATGTTCTAAGTGGAAATACCTAGAGAGTCCATCTGCATTCGCATGGTTACTCCCAGGCCTATGTTCCACTGTAAAGTCCATCCCCTGTAGGGAAATGGACCACCTAAGCAGTTTGGGGTTTTCACCCTTCATTTGTTTTAGCCATAAGAGGGGCTTATGGTCTGTCTGAACCAGGAAGTGTGTACCAAACAAGTATGGCCTCAACTTCTTCAGAGCCCAGACCACAGCAAAGGCCTCCCTCTCTATGGCTGACCAACGTTTCTCTCTAGGGGTCAGCCTTCTGCTAATAAAAGCTACTGGCTGATCCTGACCTTCTTCATTCAATTGTGACAGTACAGCCCCTACCCCCAATTCAGATGCATCAGTTTGAACAATGAACTTCTTGGAGTAATCAGGACTCTGCAGAATTGGAGCAGTGCACATGGCCTGCTTGAGGTCATCAAATGCCTTTTGACAGCTAACTGTCCACTGAACCTTTTTGGGCATTTTTTTAGAAGTTAAGTCATTCAAGGGTGTCACTATTGATCCATACCCCTTGACAAATCTCCTATAGTACCCAGTCAGGCCTAAGAAGGCTCTCACCTGAGTCTGGGTAGTGGGAGCAGTCCAGTCCATGATGGTCTGGATCTTGCTCTGCAAAGGTTGAACCTGGCCTCCACCCACAAGGTGGCCCAGGTACACAACCTGACTCTGCCCTATCTGGCACTTAGTGGCCTTGATAGTCAGGCCTGCCTTTTGCAGGGCCTGTAAAACATTCCTGAGGTGGACCAGGTGATCCTCCCAGGTGGAGCTAAAGACAGCAATATCATCTAGATAAGCTGCACTATAGGCCTCCAGTCCTGTGAGAACTGTGTTCACCAACCTCTGGAAAGTGGCAGGTGCATTTTTCAGACCAAAGGGCATCACCACAAATTGATAATGCCCACTAGGGGTTGAAAATGCTGTTTTGGGCTTTGCAGCATCAGCTAGTCTGATCTGCCAGTAGCCAGCTGTTAGGTCAAATGTGCTGAGATATTTGGCAGAGGCCAAAGTATCTATGAGCTCATCTGCCCTGGGTATTGGATGGGCATCAGTCCTAGTGACTGCATTGAGGCCCCTGTAGTCTACACAAAACCTCATCTCTCTTTTCCCACCACTGGTGTGAGGTTTAGGTACTAGGACTACTGGACTAGCCCAAGGGCTATCTGAGGGCTCAATCACTCCCAATTCCAACATCTTCTGGACTTCAGTCCTGATACAGTCCCTGACATGGTCAGGTTGCCTATAAATCTTGTTTTTAATAGGCAGACTGTCCCCAGTGTCCACTTCATGAGTGCACCAGGTGGTCTGACTGGGTGTCAGAGAAAACATATGTCTAAACTGATTGAGGACTTGCCTGCAATCAGTTTGTTGCTGGGTAGTGAGGCTGCCTGCCAAGGCTACACCATCTACTGACCCATCGTCAGGGTTCTGTGAGAGCAGGTCAGGGAGTGGGTCACTCTCTTCCTCCTGCCCTTCATCAGTAGCCATGAGCAAGCCCATGTCTGCCCTGTCCACATATGGCTTAAGTCTGTTGACATGGAGAACCCTGTGGGGACTCCTGGGTGTTCCCAGGTCTACTAAGTAAGTGACCTCACCCTTCTGCTCAACAATAGTGTGGGGTCCACTCCATTTGTCTTGGAGAGCTGCTGGGGCCACTGGCTCCAACACCCACACCTTCTGTCCTGGCTGGTAAACAGTTAGGACAGCCTTTTGGTCATGCCAGGCCTTTTGAAGTTCCTGGCTAGCCTCAAGGTTTTTGGTTGCCTTTTTCATGTACTCAGCCATCCTGGAGCGGAGACCAAGTACATAGTCCACTATATCTTGCTTTGGGGGCTTGAGAGGTAACTCCCATCCTTCCTTCACCAAGCACAGTGGACCCCTCACAGGGTGGCCAAACAGAAGTTCAAAAGGGCTGTAACCAACCCCTTCTGAGGCACCTCCCTATATGCGAATAAAAGGCAGGGCAAGAGTATGTCCCATCTACGCCTAAGCTTTTCTGGGAGCCCTTTAATCATGCCCTTCAAGGTTTTGTTGAATCTCTCAACTAAACCATTGCATTGTGGGTGATAGGGTGTGGTGAACTTATAAGTAACCCCACACTCCTTCCACATTGCCTTTAAGTACCCAGACATGAAGTTTGCACCCCTGTCTGATACCACCTCCTTAGGAAAGCCCACTCTTGAGAAAATTCCCAGGAGGGCCCTTGCCACCACAGGTGCTGTAGTGGTCCTAAGGGGTATAGCCTCTGGATACCTGGTGGCATGATCCACTACCACCAGTATAAATCTGTGCCCAGATGCTGTTTGGGGATCCATGGGACCAACAATGTCAATCCCTACCCTCTCAAAGGGCACCCCCACCACAGGTAGTGGTATCAGGGGGCCTTTGTGGTGCCACCTGCTTTGCCACTGGCTTGGCAGGTTACACAGGAGCGACAAAACTCCTTACTGTCTTCAGACATGTGGGGCCAGTGAAAGTGAGGGACAATTCTGTCCCAAGTCTTGTTCTGGCCCAGGTGTCCTGCTAAGGGAATATCATGGGCTAGGGTCAATAGGAAGCCCCTGAACTTCAAAGGTATTACCAACCTCCTGGTAGCACCAGGCTTGGGGTCTCTACTCTCTGAGTACAGGAGTCCATCATCCCAATACACTGTATGGGGACCACTAGCTTTCCCAGCAGCCTCAGCAGCAGCTTGCTGTCTGAGGGGTTCAAGGGAGGGGCAGCTCTGCTGCTCCTGGCTCAGATCTGCCCTAGAAGGTCCCCCTGTCCCCAAGAACTCAACCTGGTCAGGCTCAAGTTCCTCTGGGACAGTTCCTTCTTCAGGGCTGAGATCATCCCCCTCAAGGGACTGATCTTCTTCCTGAGCCAAGGGGGAAGGCACTGCCTTAACCCTACTACTCCTCCTCTTGGAAGGCACTTGGTCCATTCTTTCAGAATCCAAGGCCTGTTCAGTTTTAGACAGTTTAGCTTGTGACCTGGTCACAGCAAACACATCTGCAGGGATCCCCAGCATTTCTGCATGGGTCCTGAGCTCCACTTCTGCCCAAGCAGAAGTCTCTAAGTCATTGCCAAGCAAGCATTCGACTGGTAGGTTTGCACTTACCACAACCTTCTTAAGGCCAGTTACCCCTCCCCAGGAGAAGTTAACAACTGCCAGAGTATGGTCTGTTCTGACATTGCTAGCATTGGTCACTTGGTACATTTCACCAAGTATAACTTGCCCAGGTAGCACAAGGTCTTGGGTCACCATGGTGACACTTGCCCCTGTGTCCCTAAATGCCAAAGCCTCTCGTCCATTGATTAAAGGCTGTTGTCTGTACTTGCCCAGATTACTGGGACTCACAGTGGAGGTCACATCCATGCCTCCATCACAGACTAACACAGCCTGAGTCAGCTCCCTGACTAAGTCAGAGCCCAACTCAGTTCCCAGGGTGAACCCTACTAAACCCTTTGCTGGAGCACTTCCACCAACTGTACTAGGGGGAACAGGTGCCTTAGGGGCATTGGTGGATGCTGGACTGGAGTCTTTGGACTTGGTGCAATCACTGGTCCAGTGGGTCTTTTGCTTACAGACCTTGCACCATGGTTTTCTTTGGCCTTTACCCTTGGTAGACTGGGAATCCCCACCAGAAGAAGATTTTTGGGGGCCTGATGAAGACTTTTGATCTTTACCCTTCTCCCCACCCTTGTCAGAGTTCTTAGCATCTTGCTTCTTGGTTTCCCCACCTTGGTTCTGTACCTTCTGCTTCACCCTGGTTCTGACCCATTTGTCTGCCTTCTTTCCCAATTCTTGGGGAGAGGTCAGATCAGAGTCAACCAGGTACTGATGCAACAGCTGGTTTTGACAGTTATTAAGAATCTGCTCCCTCATTATCAGATTATACAATCCTGAGAAGTCACACACCTTACTGCCCATCAACCAGCCTTCCAGAGCCTTGGCAGAACAATCCACATAGTCTACCCAGTCTTGAGTCTGTGCCTTTTGGGTGTCTCTGAACTTCAACCTGTACTGTTCAGTGGTTAGGCCAAACCCATCAATAAGAGCACTCTTCAAGACCTTGTAATTGTCAGCATCCTCCTCTCTAACAGTGAGGAGCTTGTCTCTACCTTTGTCAGCAAAGGAGAGCCACAAGATTGCTGCCCACTGCTCCTGAGGGACCTTCTGTACCTTACAGGCCCTCTCTAAAGCAGTTATCCATTTGTGGATATCATCCCCACTCTGGTAGGGAGGGACAATCTTGCTCAGGTTCCTATGGTCATAGGACCTTTCCCTATCTCTAGGGATATGGCTGCCACCATGGGACTCTAGTCCCAACTTTCTTCTCTCTTTAAGGAGATCTAGGGATTCTCTATCTAAAGCCAATTGCTTCTTCCTGATCTCCAGTTGAGTTTCCTCATACTGGACCAGTCTCTTTCTTCTCTCATGAGAGGATTCCCTCCTGTGAGAAGAAACAGAGCTCCCTATTGAGGTGCCAGAGTGGTTAGACTCCTGAGAAGGAGACCTAGACTTTCTGAGCACACTCATAATCCTTCCTGGGGGGACAAAGGTGTGGTTCTCTAGATCCTCATCTTCATCTTCCCCAGAAGGGATTGGGTTTTCCAGGTCAGGGTCATTGTCACCCTCCTGGTCAGTTTCAGAGGGGGGCTGGGGGTAGTAGTACCCCTGGTCCCTTCCTCATCTGCTGGCCCACCCTCTGCTCCTACCCCTTCAGTCTCTGAAGACTTACTAAGATCATAAGCCACCAACAACTCCTGGAGGTGTTGGGTGGTGGGACTTTGGCCTGTCCTTAATTTCCTCACGTTACACAAAGCTCTCAGTTCCAAGAATGGGAGTGTGTCATACTTGGAGGGGGAAGCTCAATGGCTTCCTGCAGGGCATCTTTGGATCCTGCTTTTAAAGACATTACTAGTGTGGTGTGGTGTATGCACTACCTACTCTAGTGTGGCCTACTAAACTCTCTTGAGTTGTAGAAAGGGTTGTGCTATCCCTTAACACACAACTCTAAGTTCAGTAGAACTTACTGATATTCTAAGCTTAAATTATATGTACCTTAGGTACCTTTAGTGGTTTTCAGTTGATCAATTCAATTGAGATTATCTGGTAAAACAATAGCAAGCTGGAATCCCACACGCTGCACACCAATGTGAGAAGTTGGCCTGGCATATGCTGTCCACTAATTATAGTGGGCACCTTGCACCAGTCCAAATCGACTCTTATGGTAGGTAGGTTAAAGACAACCTTATTGAAAGCTATCCTAGTGGTAGCTATGGAGAGCAGCCTTCAGGCTAAGTCTTGAAGGAATGTAAAGCAGCTTGTTTTACCAGTCTATAATCTCTTGAGTGACCAAATGAAAGAGCACCACACCAGGTATATATTCAAAATATATGTATTTATTACTAAACACACCCCTCTAGTCTCTTTATGAGGCTAGAGTTCGAAGTACATAGGTTATAAGATCTTAAATCACAGTAATAGCACAAATACACGTTTGGGCCCTAGGGGCGTACCAAACCATATACCAATAAAGTGGTATGCGAACCACGACTGAACTAGACACTAGGCCTAGAGCCTCTAGAAGTGCTTGGACCACAAGGAACCACCCAAGGTAGTGACACAGGGGACCCACGGGAGACGCGTGCAGTGTAAATACACAACCGCGATACGCCGTTAACTTCTATGGAGAAAGTCGGGATCGGAAAAATAGAGGAAAGGGACACTTTAAAGAGGACTAGGACAAAACCCTTTGAGATCTAGGACTTTGAAGAGTCTCTACCCACGGGAGCACCGGAGTACTCGTGTTACCTCACCCAGGGAAGCCGGGTGCATAGGTGCCTTTCGGGGTCGGGTTTCGTCGTCGGTTCTTATGGCGATCTGCTGCAAAGTGCTGCTGGCGACCAGGAGAAAAGTGTCCGGGTGGATCCAAGAGTGGATCGGAGTTCTGAAGAACCTGAAAGCAGAGGGGACAGAGTCTGGGTCACTAGCCAGTGACCAGGGAGGTGATGGACGGATGCCCACCGATGTCGAGTGCTTCAGGTGCGTTGACGGTCGTCTCGTTTCTGCAGCCACGAGGTCCAGGAGGCGTTGTCGGCGACCAGGAGCAGGATTCGGGCTGGTACACGATGTCTGTCGAGTGCTGCGGTGTCGGCGACCAGATTGGACCCAACAAGCCTTGGCAACGGCAAGTCTCGATGTAGCTGAAGATCGTCGATGGTGCAGACCAGCAAGGTCTGGGGAACTCACCCAGCAAGGGTAAGTGAGGGCAGGCCTGGAGCAACCAGACTGCCAAGTAAAGAAAAGATTGGCCTTCGGTAAGGGCTACTAGCCAACGGGCTAGCGACCGCGAAGGAGCCTCGTGACGCCGCACGTGGAGCTGGCTTACAGGACACTCGTGGAGTGGGGGCCAGTGATCTTCGGTGCAGGTGGTGCTGGAGGCTAGGGCTACTCGGAGCCCAAAGCACGACTTCTTGGGAGACCCAGAAGATGGTGCACTTGCAAGTGTGCTCGGTGTCCAGGGGTCACAGTCTCACGTTACCCACGATAGCCACGGGCCTCAGCTTTGCTGGGGACTCAGGGTAGCCTCGGGGAAGTCTGAGAATCCACCTCTGGTGATGCGATGACTTCGGCGTCCGACGGGAGCTTCAGTGATGCGAACCGGACAGATGCTTCTTTGGTGCCTGCCAAGCAGGGGAGTCACTCCTTGACCCCAAGGGAGATTCTTCAGTCCTCTAATCGTGAGTAGAGCGTCGAAGGTCCAGGATTCTGTTTCAGAGTTTCGTCCAGGTATAATCTAAAGTCCTAAGGACTGGGTTCCTACCTTTATTCCAAAAATAGGGGATGGACTACTCTGTGGCCCCACCTATGGGTGGGTCAGGGCAGAGGGGTGGCTACACCCCTTTCCCTTTGTCCAGTTCGCGCCAAAGCAGGGGCTGCAAGCCCCTGATCCGGTTTGAACTGGGGTATGCACAGGGACACCAAATGTGCCCCCAGTGCAGGACTTCAAAGCACCCGAAAGTGCTCCCGCCCAGCCCCAATACACTTTGTCCTGTCTGGGGAGGTGGTCACACCTCCCTGGGACAGGAAACCTATTGTCCAGGCCTCCCCTGCCGGAGTTTCGTCCAGCAGCAGGAGGCCAGACTCGTGTCTGTGGCAGTAGCATCCATTTTGTGATGCCAGGCTCTGGAAAGAAGTTACCGGACTCGTCAGAGTTAACATGCCTTTCCCTCTAGAAGGGTGGAATGCTACCCCCGCCGCCAGAATTGGCGGGGGGGTAGTATTCCAAGATGTTTGACACCAAACACGACATGTTTCGGTGCAGCCAGTCCATAGTTAGCATTTTACCGCGAGGATATAATGCGTTTAAGAGTATATGGTCAGGCTGCACTACAAACAGCATCAGAGATGGTCTCCGAACGCTGCAGAGGGGCCCTGCTCATGCAGGGGCACCCTCTCACATAGAAACCATGCACTCTGCCTTTAAGATTGATAAGGCCTGCCTTAGGAGTGACTTATAGGTTTATATGTGTGTATGCATTTAGTGATATAGGTAACCTATACCACAGCAAGGGGTGCATGCACCACCTTACCCAGGCTGCAGTAGCAGACCTGTGGTGTCAGTTTGGATGGCCTACCAGGGGTGGCATAATATATGCTGCAGCCCCTGGCAGGCCTCTGAGGTACCTATGCCCTTGGTACATAGTATACCATATACTAGGGACTTACAAGGGCACTCCAGATCCCAATCAGAGATGTGCCTAAGGCACATGGATACCTTTTTAAAGAGGAAACAGCTAGGCTGGGGTTCTGAATAGCAGGGCCCCAGCCAGACTAATGTTGAAAACCAGTGAAGTATCAGCAAAAAGTGGGGGTACCCCTGTGAAGCAGATCCTACTCTCCTACACCCAGGGCATAGGTACCTCAGAGGCCTACCAGGGGCTGCAGCATGTATTGTGCCACCCCTGGAAGGCCATCCAAAATGACACCACAAGTCTGCTACTGCTGCCTGGGTAAGGTGGTGCATGCACCCCTTACTGTGATATAGATTACCTATATCACTACATACATACACACATATAAACCTATAAGTCACTCCTATGGCAGGCCTTGTCAATCCTGAAGGCAGAGTGCTTGGTTCCTATGTGAGAGGGTGCCTCTGCATGAGCAGAGCCCCTCTGCAGCGTTCGGAGACCCTTCTCTGATGCTGTTTGTAGTGCAGCCTGACCATATAATCTTAAGCGCATTATAACCTCGCGTTAAATGCTAACTTTGGGATGGCTGTACGGAAACATGTCGTGTTTGGTGTCAAACATCTTGGAATACTACCCCCACCAGTTCTGGTGGCGGGGTAGCATTCCACCCTTCTAGAGGGAGAGACATGTACACACCGGCCTGCCCGGTAACTTCTTTCCAAGCCCTGGCATCACAAAATGGATGCCGCTGCCACAGACACGGGTCTGGCCTCCTGCTGCTGACTGAAACTCTGGCAGGGGAGGCCTGGACAATAGGTTTCCTGTTGCAAGGAGGTGTAACCACCTCCCCAGACAGGATAGTGTGTATTGGGGCTGGGCGGGAGCATCCTCTGGTGCTTTGAAGTCCTGCACTGGGGGCACATTTGGTGTCCCTGTGCATACCCCAGTTCAAACTGGTTCAGGGGCTTCCAGCCCCTGCTCTGGCGCGAAACTGGACAAAGGGAATGGGTGTAACCACCCCTCTTCCCTGACCCTCCCATAGGTGGGTCCCCAGAATATGTCCAACCCCCTAACTTTGTATAAGTATGGGACCCCTGTCCTTAGAACTTTAGATTTACCTGGATGAAACTCTGATACAGAATCCTGGACCTTCGACGCTTTACTTTAAGATTAGAGGACTGAAGAATCTCCCTTGGGGTCAAGGAGTGACTCCCCTGCTTGGCAGGCACCAACGAAGCAATTGTCTGGTCTGCATCGCTGAAGCTCCTGCCAGACGCTGAAGTCTTTGCATCACCAGAGGTGGATTTCCAGACTTTCCTGAGGCTTCCCTGAGTCCCCAGCAAAGCTGAGGCCCATAGCTGTCGTGGGTAACGTGGAACCGTGACCCCTGGACACCGAGTGCATTTGCAAGTGTATCCTCTTCCTGGTCTTCCACGAAGTTGTGCTTTGGGCTCCGAGTAGCCCTGCCTCCAGCACCGACTGCACCGAAGATCATTGGCCTCCACTCCACGAGTGTCCCGTGAGCCAGCTCTAAGTGCATCCACTCGAGGCTCCTTCGCGGTCGCTAGTCTATTGGCTAGTGGGCCCTCCCGAAGGCCAATCTTCTTCTGCTTGGGCTTCCCTTGTTGCTCCAGGCGTTCCCTGACTTACCTTCACTGGGTGAGTCCCTCAGACCTTGCTGGCCTGCACCACCGTCCTTCTTCTATTTCCATGAGACTTGCCGTTGCCAAGGCTTGTTGGGTCCAATCCGGTCGCCGACACCCCCGCAATCGACAGACGTTGTGGGACAGCTCGAATACAGCTCCTGGTTGTCGTCGACGCCTCCTGGACCTAGTGACTGAAGAGTCAAGATGACCATCAACCTACCTGAAGCACCCGACATCGGTGGGCACCTGCTCATCCCCTTCCTGGTCACTGGCTAGTGACCCAGACTCTGTCCCCTCTGCTTTCAGGTTCTTCAGATCTTCAATCCACCTTTGGATCCACCCGAACACTTTCGACTTGGCCGCCAGCAGCACTTTGCAGCAGATCGCCATTGAAAACGACGACGAAACCCGACCCCGAAAGACACCTATGCACCCGGCTTCCCTGGGAGAGGTAACTCGAGTACTCCAGTGCTCCCGTGGGTATAGACTCTAGAACACCCCAGTTCTAAAGGGGTTTGCTCCAAGTCCTCCTCTAAGTGTCCCTTTTCTTTAAAATTCCAACCGCTACTTTCCCCATAGAAGTCAATGGCGATTCACGGCTGTGTTCTCACACTGCACGCGTCCCCCGTGGGACCCCTGTGTCACTACCTTGGGTGGTTCCTTGTGGTCCAAGCACTTCTACAGGCTCTAGGCCTTGTGTCTAGCGCAGTCGTGGTTCTTATACCACTTTATTGGTATATGGTTTGGTACGCCCCTAGGGCTCAAATGTGTATTTGTGCTATTACTATTGATAACTAACTTATAACTTATGTACTTCGAACTCTAGCCTCATAAAGAGACTAGAGGGGTGTGTTTAGCAATAAATACATATATTTTGAATATATACCTGGTGTGGTCCTCTTTCATTTGGTCACTCAAGAGATTATAGACTGGTAAAACAAGCTGCTTTACATTCCTTCAAGACTTAGCCTGAAGGCTGCTCTCCATAGCTACCACTAGGATAGCTTTCAATAAAGGTTGTCTTTAACCTATCTCCAATAAGGGGTTGTTTGGAATGGTGCAAGGTGCCCACTATAATTAGTGGACAGCATATACCAGGCCAACTTCTCACATTGGTGGCAGCGGTGGGATTCCAGCTTGCTATTGTTTTACCAGATAATCTCAATTGAATTGATCAACTGAAAACCACTAAGGGTACCTTAGGTTCATATAAAACAAGCTTAGGATACAGTAAGTTCTACTGAACTTAGAGTTGTGTGTTAAGGGATAGCACACCCTTTCTACAACTCAAGAGAGTTTAGTAGGCCACACTAGAGTAGGTAGTGCATACACCACACCTCACTAGTAATGTCTTCAAAGCCAGGACCCAGTGAGTCCTTGCCAGAAGCCAGTGGGCTTCTTCCCTCCAAGTATGATAATCTCCCATTCTTGGAATTGAGAGCATTGTGCAATACTAGGAAGCTGAAGGCAGGCAAAAGTGCCAGCACCCAACACCTCAGGGAGGTGCTACTGTCAGATGATCTCAGCAGACCCCTAGGGTCTGAAGGGGTAGGCAGAGAGGGTGGGGCAGAAAAAGAGGAAGGGGTCAGGGGTGAAGAAACCCAGGGCCCCCCTCTGAAACTGGCCAGGAAGGTG
Organism: Calotriton arnoldi; assembly: GCA_963921515.1. Lineage (NCBI taxonomy): Eukaryota > Metazoa > Chordata > Amphibia > Caudata > Salamandridae > Calotriton > Calotriton arnoldi. Next base: position 979,597 of record CAWUFW010007271.1, on the reverse strand, counting down.
AAAATGACCTTGACCTGGAAAACCCAATTCCTCCTGTGGAGGAGGAGGAGGATCAGAATGACCTCCCTTTGCCCCCCAGGAAGAATTGTGAGTGTGCCCAGAAGGCCTAGATCTCCTTCTCAGGAGTCTAACCACTCTGACACCTCAATAGGGACCTCTGTTTCCTCTCATAGGAGGGAATCCTCTCATGAAAGGAAAGAGAGACTGCTCAGATATGGAGAAGCTCAGATGAAGCTCAGAAGAGAGCAGTTGGCTATAGACAGGGAGTCCCTAGAGCTTGAAAAGCAAAGAAAAAGATGGGACTAGAGTCCCATGGTGGCAGCAATTTCCCCTGAGATAGGGAAAGGTCTTATGACCATAGAAACCTGAGCAAGATTGTCCCTCCCTACCAGAGTGGGGATGACATCCATAAATGGATAACTGCACTGGAGAGGGCCTGTAAAGTACAGAGGGTCCCTCAGGAGCAGTGGGCAGCAATCTTGTGGCTCTCCTTTGCAGACAAAGGTAGAGACAAGCTCCTCACTGTAAGAGAAGAGGATGCTGACAATTACAAAGTCTTGAAGAGTGCTCTGATTGATGGGTTTGGCCTAACAACTGAACAATACAGGTTAAAGTTCAGAGATACCCAAAAAGCACAGACTCAAGACTGGGTGGACTATGTGGATTGTTCTGCTAAGGCTCTGGAAGGTAGATTGATGGGCAGTAAGGTATGTGACTTCACAGGATTGTACAATCTTATCATGAGGGAGCAGATTCTTAATAACTGTCAAAATCAGCTGTTGCATCAGTACCTGGTGGACTCTGATCTGACCTCTCCCCAAGAATTGGGAAAGAAGGCAGACAAATGGGTCAGAACCAGGGTGAGGCAGAATGTACAGAACCAAGGTGGTGACCCAAAGAAGCAAGATTCTAAGAACTCTGATAAGGGTGGGGAAAGGGTAAAGACCAGAAGTCTCCACAAGGCCCCCAAAAATCTTCTTCAGGTGGGGATTCACAGTCTAACAAAGGGAAAGGCCAAAAGAAACCATGGTGCAAGGTCTGTAAGCAAAAGACCCACTGGACCAGTGATTGCACCAAGTCCAAAAACTCTACTCCAGCCCCCACCAATGCCCCTAAGGCACCTGCTCCCCCTAGTGCAGTTACAGTTGGTGGTGGGACTACACAAGCCAAGGGTTTAGTAGGGTTGACCCTGGGTAAGGAGATGAGCTCTGACCTAGTCAGAGAACTCACTCAGGCTGTCCTAGTCTGTGATGGAGGCATGGATGTGACCTCCTCTGTGAGTCCCAGTAATCTGGGCAAGTACAGGCAACAGCCATTAATAAATGGAAAAGAGGCTTTGGCATTTAGGGACACAGGAGCAAGTGTCACCATGGTGACACAAGATCTTGTGGATCCTGGGCAGATTATACTTGGTGAAATGTACCAAGTGACCAATGCTAGCAACGTCAGAACAGACCATACTGTGGCAGTTGTTAACTTCTCCTGGGGAGGGGTAACTGGCCTTAAGAAGGTTGTGGTAAGTGCAGACCTACCAGTTGAATGCTTGCTTGGCAATGATCTAGAAACTTCAGCTTGGGCATAAGTGGAGCTCAGGACCCATGCAGAAATGCTGGGCATCCCTGCAGATGTGTTTGCTGTGACCAGGTCACAAGCCAAAATGTCTAACACTGAACAGGCCTTGGATTCTGGAATAATGGACCAAGTGCCCTCCAAGAAGAGGAGTAGTAGGGTAAAGGCAGTGCCTTCCCCCTTGGCTCAGAAGGAAGATCAGTCTCTTCAGGGAGATGATCTCAGTCCTGAGGAAGGAACTGTCCCAGAGGAGCTTGAGCCTGATCAGGTTGAGTTCTTAGGGACAGGGGGACCTTCCAGGGCAGATCTGAGCCAGGAGCAGCAGAGCTGCCCCTCTCTTAAATCCCTCAGACAGCAAGCTGCTGCTGAGGCTGCTGGGAAAGCTAGTGGTCCCCATACAGTGTATTGGGATGATGGACTCTTGTACTCAGAGTGTAGAGACCCCAAGCCTGGTGCCACCAGGATGTTGGTTATACCTCTGAAGTTCAGGGGCTTCCTATTGACCCTAGCCCATGACATTCCCTTAGCAGGTCACCTGGGCCAGAACAAGACTTGGGACAGAATTGTCCCTCACTTTCACTGGCCCCACATGTCTGAAGACAGCAAGGAGTTTTGTCGCTCCTGTGTAACCTGCCAGGCCAGTGGCAAGGCAGGTGGCACTACAAAGGCCCCCTGATACCACTACCTGTGGTGGGGGTTCCCTTTGAAAGGGTGGGGATTGACATTGTTGGTCCCATGGATCCCCAAACAGCATCTGAGCACAGGTTTATCCTGGTGGTAGTGGATCATGCCACCAGGTACCCAGAGGCTATTCCCCTTAGGACCACTACAGCACCTGTGGTGGCAAGAGCCCTCCTGGGAATTTTCTCAAGAGTGGGCTTCCCTAAGGAGGTTGTATCAGACAGGGGACTAACTTTATGTCTGGATACTTAAAAGCAATGTGGAAGGAGTGTGGAGTGACTTACAAGTTCACCACACCCTATCACCCACAATGCAATGGTTTAGTTGAGAGATTCAACAAAACCTTGAAGGGCATGATTAAAGGGCTCCCAGAGAAGCTTAGGCGAAGATGGGACATACTCTTGCCCTGCCTTTTATTTGCATACAGGGAGGTGCCTCAAAAGGGGTTGGCTATAGCCCTTTTGAACTTTTGTTTGGTCACCCTGTCAGGGGTACATTGTGCTTGGTGAAGGAAGGATGGGAGTTACCTCTCAAGCCCCCAAAGCAAGACCTAGTGGACTATGTACTTGGTCTCCGCTCCAGGATGGCTGAGTACATGAAAAAGGCCACTAAAAACCTTGAGGCTAGCCAGGAACTTCAAAAAGCCTGGCATGACCAAAAGGCTGTACTGACTGTTTACCAGCCAGGACAGAAGGTGTGGGTGTTGGAGCCAGTGGCCCCAGCAGCTCTCCAAGACAAATGGAGTGGACCCCATACCATTGTTGAACAGAAGGGTGAGGTTACCTACTTAGTAGACCTAGGAACACCCAGGAGTCCCCACAGGGTTCTCCATGTCAACAGATTAAAACCATATGTGGACAGGGCAGACATGGGTTTGCTCATGGCTACTGATGAGGGACAGGAGGAAGAGAGTGACCCACTCCCTGACCTGCTCTCACAGAACCCTGATGATGGGTCAGTGGATGGTGTAGCCTTGGCAGGCAGCCTCACTGCTCAGCAGCAAACTGATTGTAGACAAGTGCTCAACCAGTACAGACATATGTTCTCTCTGACTCCAAGTCAGACCACCTGGTGCACTCATGAAGTGGACACTGGGGACAGTCTGCCTATTAAAAATAAGATTTATAGGCAACCTGACCATGTCAGGGACTGTATCAGGACAGAAGTCCAGAAGATTTTGGATTTGGGAGTTATTGAACCCTCAGATAGCCCTTGGGCTAGTCCAGTGGTCCTTGTGCCAAAACCTCACACCAGTGGTGGGAAAAGAGAGATGAGGTTTTGTGTGGACTACAGGGGTCTCAATGCACTCACTAGGACTGATGCCCATCCAATACCTGGGGCAGATGAGCTAATAGACACTTTGGCCTCAGCCAAGTATCTAAGCACATTTGACCTGACAGCTGGCTACTGGCAGATCAGACTAGCTGATGAAGCAAAGCCAAAGACAGCATTCTCAACCCCTAGTGGGCATTATCAATTTGTGGTGATGCCCTTTGGTCTGAAGAATGCACCTGCTACTTTTCAGAGGTTGGTGAATACAGTCCTTACAGGTCTGGAAGCCTATAGTGCAGCATATCTAGATGATATTGCTGTCTTTAGCTCCACCTGGGAGGATCACCTGGTCCACCTCAGAAATGTTTTGCAGGCCCTGCAGAAAGCAGGCCTGACTATCAAGGCCACAAAGTGCCAGATAGGGCAGAGTCAGGTTGTGTACCTGGGCCACCTTGTGGGTGGGGGCCAGGTTCAACCACTGCAGAGCAAGATCCAGACCATCATGGACTGGACTGCTCCAACTACCCAGACTCAGGTGAGAGCCTTTTAGGCCTGACTGGGTACTATAGGAGATTTGTCAAGGGGTATGGATCAATAGTGACACCCCTGAATGACTTAACTTCCAAGAAAATGCCCAAAAAGGTTCAGTGGACAGTTAGCTGTCAAAAGGCATTTGATGACCTAAAGCAGGCCATGTGCACTGCTCCCATTCTACAGAGTCCTGATTACTCCAAGAAGTTCATTGTCCAAACAGATGCATCTGAATTGGGGGTAGGGGCTGTACTGTCACAATTGAATGATGAAGGTCAGGATCAGCCAATAGCTTTTATTAGCAGAAGGCTGACCCCTAGAGAGAAACGTTGGTCAGCCATTGAGAGGGAGGCCTTTGCTGTGGTCTGGGCTCTGAAGAAGTTGAGGCCATACTTGTTTGGTACTCACTTCCTTGTTCAAATAGACCATAAGCCCCTCTTATGGCTAAAACAAATGAAGGGTGAAAACTCCAAACTGCTTAGGTGGTCCATTTCCCTACAGGGGATGGACTTCACAGTGGAACATAGACCTGGGAGTAACCATGCCAATGCAGATGGACTCTCTAGGTACTTCCACTTAGAACATGAAGACTTAACTGGACAAGGTTAGTTTAATGTCCCTACGTTTGGGGGGGGTTATGTAGGAGAGTAGGATCTGCTTCACATGGGTACCCCCACTTTTTGCTGATGCTTCACTGTTTTTCGACTTTAGTCTGGCTGGGGTCCTGCTAATCAGAACCCCAGCCTAGCTTCTTCCTCTCTAAAATGGTTTCCATGTGCCTTAAGCACATCTCTAATTGGAATCTGTAGTGCCCTTATAAGTCCCTAGTATATGGTATACTATGTACCCAGGGCATAGGTACCTCAGAGGCCTACCAGGGGCTGCAGCATTGTAGGAGAGTAGGATCTGCCTCTTATGTTGCCCCCACTTTTTTTCTGATGTTTACACTGGTTTCTGGCTATAGTCTGGCTGGGCCCCTGCTAATCAGGGCCCCGGCCTCTCTGTTCTCTCTAAACGATTTGGAGTGCACTCTAGGTGCACTGGTGATTGGATACTGTGGTACCTTATGAGTCCCTAGTATATGGTACCTTAGGTACCAAGGCATAGGTACTTCACAGGCCTACCAGGGGCTGAAGCATGTATTATGCCACCCCTGGGAAGCAGACTAAATCTGACACCACAGGCCTGCTGCTGCAGCCTGAGTGAGGAAGTGCTAGCACCCCTCACTGAGATATAGGCTTCCTATATCTCTCCTACACACACATATAACCCTATCAGTCACCCCTAAGACAGGCCCTATCAATCCTGAGGGCAGGGTGCTTGGCTTCTATGTGAGGGGGTGCCTCTGCCTGAGCAGGGCCCCTCTGCAGCTCTCAGAGTCCATTCTCTGGTGCTGTTTGTGGATGCGGTTAAACCATATACTTTTCAGTGCATTATATCCTCGCGGTAAAATGCTAACTTTGGAATGGCTGCATCGAAACATGTCGTGTTTGGTGTCAAACACCTTGGAATACTACCCCCCCGCCAGTCCTGGCGACGGGGGTAGCATTCCACCCTTCTAGAGGGATAGACATGTACCTACTGTGGAAACGCGGTAGAATCCTGCAGAGCCCTGGCATCACAAAATGGAACAGCATATACCAGGCCAACTTCTCACAAGCATGTATTGTGCCACCCCTGGAAGGCCATCCAAAATGACACCACAGGTCTGCTACTGCAGCCTGGGTAAGGTGGTGCATGCACCCCTTACTGTGATATAGATTACCTATATCACTACATACATACACACATATAAACCTATAAGTCACTCCTATGGCAGGCCTTGTCAATCCTGAAGGCAGAGTGCTTGGTTCCTATGTGAGAGGTTGCCTCTGCATGAGCAGAGCCCCTCTGCAGCGTTCGGAGACCCTTCTCTGATGCTTTTTGTAGTGCAGCCTGACCATATACTCTTAAGCGCATTATAACCTCGCGTTAAATGCTAACTTTGGGATGGCTGCATGGAAACATGTCGTGTTTGGTGTCAAACATCTTGGAATACTACCCCCCGCCAGTTCTGGCGGCGGGGGTAGCATTCCACCCTTCTAGAGAGAGAGACATGTACACACCGGCCTGCCCGGTAACTTCTTTCCAAGCCCTGGCATCACAAAACGGATGCCGCTGCCACAGGCACGGGTCTGGCCTCCTGCTGCTGACTGAAACTCCGGCAGGGGAGACCTGGACAATAGGTTTCCTGTTGCAAGGAGGTGTAACCACCTCCCCAGACAGGATAGTGTGTATTGGGGCTGGGCGGGAGCACCCTCTGGTTCTTTGAAGTCCTGCACTGAGGACACATTTGGTGTCCCTGTGCATACCCCAGTTCAAACTGGTTCAGGGGCTTCCAGCCCCTGCTCTGGCGCGAAACTGGACAAAGGGAATGGGTGTAACCACCCTTCTTCCCTGACCCTCCCATAGGTGGGTCCCCAGAGTATGTCCAACCCCCTAACTTTGTATAAGTATGGGACCCCTGTCCTTAGGACTTTAGATTTACCTGGATGAAACTCTGATACAGAATCCTGGACCTTCGACGCTCTACTTTAAGATTAGAGGACTGAAGAATCTCCCTTGGGGTCAAGGAGTGACTCCCCTGCTTGGCAGGCACCAATGAAGCAATTGTCCGGTCTGCATCGCTGAAGCTCCTGCCGGACGCCGAAGTCTTTGCATCACCAGAGGTGGATTTCCAGACTACCCCGAGGCTTCCCTGAGTTCCCAGCAAAGCTGAGGCCCGTAGCTGTCGTGGGTAACGTGGAACCATGACCCCTGGACACCGAGCGCATTTGCAAGTGCATCCTCTTCCTGGTCTCCCACGAAGTTGTGCTTTGGGCTCCTAGTAGCGCCCGCCTCCAGCACCGACTGCACTGAAGATCACTGGCCTCCACTCCACGAGTGTCCCGTGAGCCAGCTCTAAGTGCGTCCACTTGAGGCTCCTTTGCGGTCGCTAGTCTGTTGGCTAGTGGGCCCTCCCGAAGGCCAATCTTCTTCTGCTTGGGCTTCCCTGGTTGCTCCAGGCGTGCCCTGACTTACCTTTGCTGGGTGAGTCCCTCAGACCTTGCTGGTCTGCACCACCATCCTTCTTCTATTTCCATGAGACTTGCCATTGCCAAGGCTTGTTGGGTCTAATCCGGTCGCTGACACCCCCGCAATCGATAGACATTGTGGGACAGCTCGAATCCAGCTCCTGGTTGTCATCAACTCCTCCTGGACCTCGTGGCTGAAGAGTCAAGACGACCGTCACCCTACCTGAAGCACCCGACATCGGTGGGCATCCGCTCATCGCCTTCCTGGTCACTGGCTAGTGACCCAGACTCTGTCCCCTCTGCTTTCAGGTTCTTCAGATCTTCGATCCACCTTTGGATCCACCCGAACACTTTCGACTTGGCCGCCAGCAGCACTTTGCAGCAGATCGCCATTGAAAACGACGACGAAACCCGACCCCGAAAGACACCTATGCACCTGGCTTCCCTGGGTGAGGTAACTCGAGTACTCCGGTGCACCCGTGGGTATAGACTCTAGAACACCCCAGTTCTAAAGGGGTTTGCTCCAAGTCCTCCTCTAAGTGTCCCTTTTCTTTAAAATTCCAACCGCGACTTTCCCCATAGAAGTCAACGGCGATTTGCGGCTGTGTTCTCACACTGCACGCGTCCCACGTGGGTCCCCTGTGTCACTACCTTGGGTGGTTACTTGTGGTCCAAGCACTTCTACAGGCTCTAGGCCTTGTGTCTAGCTCAGTCATGGTTCTTATACCACTTTATTGGTATATGGTTTGGTACGCCCCTAGGGCTCAAACGTGTATTTGTGCTATTACTGTTGATAACTAACTTATAACTTATGTACTTCGAACTCTAGCCTCATAAAGAGACTAGAGGGGTGTGTTTAGCAATAAATACATATATTTTGAATATATACCTGGTGTTGTCCTCTTTCATTTGGTCACTCAAGAGATTATAGACTGGTAAAACAAGCTGCTTTACATACCTTCAAGACTTAGCCTGAAGGCTGCTCTCCATAGCTACCACTAGGATAGCTTTCAATAAAGGTTGTCTTTAACCTATCTCCAATAAGGGGTTGTTTGGACTGGTGCCAGGTGCCCACTATAATTAGTGGACAGCATATACCAGGCCAACTTCTCACACAGATCTGCAGAAAAAAGCAACTGAGGTGCTGAAAGAGGCAACAGAGGTGCTGAAACTGGCATGAAAGGTGCAGAAAGAGGGAACAGGGGTGCAGAAAGAGGCAAGAGAGGTGCAGAAAGAGAAAAGTGGGGTGCAGAAAGAGGAAAAAGATCTGCAGAAAAAAGCAACAGAGGTGCTGAAAAAAGCAAGTAAGGTGCAGAAAGAGACAAGAGATCTGCAGAAAAAAGCAACAGAGGTGCTGAAAGAGGCAAGTGAGGTACAGAAAGAAGCAAGAGGGTTGCAGAAAGAGGCAATAGAAGTGCAGAAAGAAGCAACAGAGGTGCAGAAATAGGCAAAAGAGGAGAGAGAAGTGCAGAAAGAAGCAAAAGAGGTGCTCAAAGAGGCGAGAGGGATATAGAAAGATGCAAGAGCAGTGCAGAAAGAACCAAGAGAAGTGCAGAAAGAAGCAACAGAGGTTCAGAAGGAGGCACAAGGGGTGCAGAAAGAAGGAATAGAAGTGCAGAAAGAAGCAACAGAGGTGCTGAAAGAGGCACAAGGGGTGCAGAAAGAGGCAAGAGAAGTGCAGAAAGAAGCAACAGAGGTACCGAAAGAGGCAAGAGTGATGCAGAAATAGGGAAGAGAGGTGTAGAAAGAGGCATGAGAGTTGCACAAAGAGGGAAGAGGGGTGCAGAAAGATGCAAGACGGATGCAGAAAGACGCAAAAAGAGGTGCCGAAAGAGGCAAGAGAGGTGTGGAAAGAAGCAAGTGAAGTGCAGAAAGAGTCAACAGAGGTACAGAAAGATGCAAGAGAGGTGCAGAAACAAGCAAGAGAAGTGCAGAAAGAGGCAAGTGAGGTGCAGAAAGAAGCAAGAGCAGTGCAGAAATAACCGATAGAGGTGCAAAAAGAGTCAAGAGGGGTGCAGAAAAAGGTAGGAGGGGTCCAAAAAGAGGCAAGAGAGGTACAGAAAGAGGCAGGAGAGGTACAGAAAGAGGCAAAAGAGGTGCAGAAAGAAGCAAGAGCAGTGCAGAAAGAACCAACAGAGGTACAAAAAGAGGCAAGAGGGGTGCAGAAAAAGGTAGGAGGGGTACACAAAGAGGCAAGAGAGGTACAGAAACAGGCAGGAGGGGTGCAGAAAGAAGGACGAGAAGTGCAGAAAGAAGTAACAGAGTGCTGAAAGAGTCGCGAAGGGTGCAGAAAGAGCAAGAGAAGTGCATAAAGAGGCAAGAGAGGTACAGAAAGAGGCAAGAGAGGTGCAAAAAGAGACAGGAAAGGTGCAGAAAGAGGGAACAGGGGTGCAGAAAGAGGCAATAGAGGTGCAGAAAGAGAAAAGATCGGTGCAGAAAGAGGCAAGAGATCTGCAGAAAAAAGCAACAGATGTGTTGAAAGAGGCAAGTGAGGTGCAGAAAGGGGCAAGAGATATGCAGAAAAAAGCAACAGAGGTGCTGAAAGAGGCAAGTGAGGTGCAGAAAGATGCAAGAGAGGTGCAGAAAGAGGCAATAGAGGTGCAGAAAGAAGCAACAGAGGTGCAGAAAGAGGCAAGAGCGGTGTAGAAAGAAGCAAGAGCAGTGCAGAAAGAGGCAACAGAGGTACAGAAAGACACAAGAGAGGTGCAGAAACAAGCAAGAGAAGTGCAGAAAAAGGCAAGAGAATTGCTAAAAGACGCAACAGAGGTGTAGAAAGAAGCAAGAGCAGTGCAGAAAGAACAAACAGACGTGCAAAAATTGGCAAGAGGGGTGCAGAAAAACATAGGAGGGGTACACAAAGAGGCAAGAGAGGTACAGAAAGAGGCAGGAGGGGTGCAGAAAGAAGGACGAGAAGTGCAGAAAGAAGTAACAGAGGTGCTGAAAGAGTCACAAAGGGTGCGGAAAGAGCAAGAGAAGTGCAGAAAGAGGCAACAGAGGTACAGAAAGAGGCAAGAGAGGTCCAGAAACAGACAGGAAAGGTGCAGAAAGAGGGAACAGGGGTGCAGAAAGAGGAAAGAGAGGTGCAGAAAGAGAAAAGAGGGGTGCAGAAAGAGGCAAGAGATCTGCAGAAAAAAGCAACAGAGGTACTGAAAGAGGCAAGTGAGGTTCAGAAAGGGGCAAGAGATCTGCAGAAAAAAGCAACAGAGGTGCTGAAAGAGGCAAGTGAGGTGCAGAAAGAAGCAAGAGAGGTGCAGAAAGAGGCAAGAGGGGTGCAGAAAAAGGTAGTAGGTGTACACAAAGAGGCAAGAGAGGTACAGAAAGAGGCAGGTGGAGTGCAGAAAGAAGGAAGAGAAGTGCAGAAAGTAACAGAGGTGCTGAAAAAGGCGCGAAGGGTGCAGGAAGAGCAAGAGAAGTGCAGAAAGAGGAAACAACGGGTACAGAAAGAGGCAGGAGAGGTCCATAAACAGACAGGAAAGGTGCAGAAAGAGGGAACAGGGGTGCAGAAAGAGGCAAGAGAGGTGCAGAAAGAGAAAAGAGGGGTGCAGAAAGAGGCAAGAGATCTGCAGAAAAAAGCAACAGAGGTGCTGAAAGAGGCAAGTGAGGTGCAGAAAGGGGCAAGAGATCTGCAGCAAAAAGCAACAGAGGAGCTGAAAGAGGCAAGTGAGGTACAGAAAGAAGCAAAAGAGGTGCAGAAAGAGGCAAGAGAAGTGCAGAAAGAAGCAACAGAGGTGCAGAAAGTGGCAGGAGGGGTGCAGAAAGAGGCAAGAGCAGTGCTGAAAGAAGCAACAGAGGTACAGAAAGAGGCAAGAGAGGTGCAGAAACTGGCAGGAAAGGTGCAGAAAGAGGGAACAGGGGTGCAGAAAGAGGCAAGAGAGGTGCAGAAAGAGAAAAGTGGGGTGCAGAAAGAGGCCAGAGGGGTGTAGAAAGAAGCAAGAGCAGTACAGAAAGAGGCAACAGAGGTGCAGAAAGACGCAAGAGAGGTGCAGAAACAAGCAGGAGAAGTGCAGAAAGAGGCAAGAGTATTGCTGAAAGTAGCAACAGAGGTGTAGAAAGAAGCAAGAGAAGTGCAGAAAGAAGGAAGTGAGGTGCAGAAAGAATCAAGAGCAGTGCAAAAAGAACCAACAGAGGTGCAAAAATAGGCAAGAGGGGTGTAGAAAAAGGTAGGAGGGGTACACAAAGAGGCAAGAGAGGCACAGAAAGAGGCAGGAGGGGTGCAGAAAGAAGGAAGAGAAGTGCAGAAAGAGCCAAGAGAATTGTTGAAAGAAGCAACAGAGGTATAGAAAGAAGCAAGAGAAGTGCAGAAAGAGGCAAGTGAGGTGCAGAACGAAGCAAGAGCAGTGCAGAAATAACCAATAGAGGTGCAAAAAGAGGCAAGAGGTGTGCAGAAAAAGGTAGGAGGGGTACACAAAGAGGCAAGAGATGTACAGAAAGTGGCAGGAGAGGTACAGAAAGGGGCAAGAGAGGTGCAGAAACAGGCAGGAAAGGTGCAGAAAGAGGGACCAGGGGTACAGAAAGAGGCAACAGATCTGCAGAAAAAAGCAACAGAGGTGCTGAAAGAGGCAGGAGAGGTACATAAAGAGGCAAGAGAGGTGCAGAAAGAGGCAGGAGGGGTGCAGAAAGAAGGACGAGAAGTGCAGATAGAAGTAACAGAGGTGCTGAAAGAGTCGCCAAGGGTGCGGAAAGAGCAAGAGAAGTGCAGAAAGAGGCAACAGAGGTACAGAAAGAGGCAAGAGAGATCCAGAAACAGACAGGAAAGGTGCAGAAAGAGGGAACAGGGGTGCAGAAAGAGGAAAGAGAGGTGCAGAAAGAGAAAAGAGGTGTGCAGAAAGAGCAAGAGATCTGCAGAAAAAAGCAACAGAGGTGCTGAAAGAGGCAAGTGAGGTGCAGATAGGGGCAAGAGATCTGCAGGAAAAAGCAACAGAGGTGCTGATAGAGGCAAGTGAGGTGCAGAAAGAAGCAAGAGAGGTGCAGAAAGAGGCAATAGAAGTGCAGAAAGAAGCAACAGAGGTGCAGAAAGAGGCAAGAGGGATGCAGAAAAAGGTAGGAGGTGTACACAAAGAGGCAAGAGAGGTACAGAAAGAGGCAGGTGGAGTGCAGAAAGAAGGAAAAGAAGTGCAGAAAGAAGTAACAGAGGTGCTGAAAAAGGCACGAAGGGTGCAGAAAGAGCAAGAGAAGTGCAGAAAGAGGCAACAGGGGTACAGAAAGAGGCAGGAGAGGTCCATAAACAGACAGAAAAGGTGCAGAAAGAGGGAACAGGGGTGCAGAAAGAGGCAAGAGAGGTGCAGAAAGAAAAAAGAGGGGTGCAGAAAGAGGCAAGAGATCTGCAGAAAAAGGCAACAGAGGTGCTGAAAGAGGCAAGTGAGGTACAGAAAGGGGCAAGAGATCTGTAGGAAAAAGCAACAGAGAAGCTGAAAGAGGCAAGTGAGCTACAGAAAGAAGCAAAAGAGGTGCAGAAAGAGGCAATAGAAGGGCAGAAAGAAGCAACAGTGGTGCAGAAAGTGGCAGGAGGGGTGCAGAAAGAGGCAAGAGCAGTGCTGAAAGAGGCAATAGAGGTACAGAAAGAGGCAAGAGAGGTACTGAAACTGGCATGAAAGGTGCAGAAAGAGGGAACAGGGGTGCAGAAAGAGGCAAGAGAGGCGCAGAAAGAGAAAAGTGGGGTGCAGAAAGAGGCAAAAGATCTGCAGAAAAAAGCAACAGAGGTGCTGAAAGAAGCAAGTGAGGTGCAGAAAGAGACAAGAGATCTGCAGAAAAAAGCAACAGAGGTGCTGAAAGAGGCAAGTGAGGTACAGAAAGAAGCAAGAGGGTTGCAGAAAGAGGCAGTAGAAGTGCAGAAAGAAGCAACAGAGGTGCAGAAATATGAAAAAGAGGAGCAGAAAGAGGAGAGAGAAGTGCAGAAAGAAGCAAAACAAGTGCTCAAAGAGGCAAGAGGGATGCAGAAAGATGCAAGAGCAGTGCAGAAAGAACCAAGAGAAGTGCAGAAAGAAGCAACAGAGGTGCAGAAGGAGGCACAAGGTGTGCAGAAAGAAGGAAGAGAAGTGCAGAAAGAAGCAACAGAGGTACAGAAAGAGGCAAGAGTGATGCAGAAAGAGGGAAGAGAGGTGTAGAAAGAGGCATGAGAGTTGCACAAAGAGGGAAGAGGGGTGCAGAAAGAGGCAAGAGGGATGCAGAAAGAAGCAACAGAGGTGCGGAAAGTGGCAAGAGATGTGCGGAAAGAAGCAAGTGAAGTGCAGAAAGAGTCAACAGAGGTACAGAAAGATGCAAGAGAGGTGCAGAAACAAGCAAGATAAGTGCAGAAAGAGGCAAGTGAGGTGCAGAAAGAAGCAAGAGCAGTGCAGAAATAACCAATAGAGGTGCAAAAAGAGGCAAGAGGGTGCAGAAATTGTAGGAGGGGTACACAAAGAGGCAAGAGAGGTACAGAAAGAGGCAGGAGAGGTACAGAAAGAGGCAGGAGAGGTACAGAAAGAGGCAAAAGAGGTGCAGAAACAGGCAGGAAAGAGGCAGAAAGAGGGACCAGGGGTTCAGAAAGAGGCAAGAGATGTGCAGAAACAGGCAGGAAAGGTGCAGAAAGAGGAAACAGGGGTGCAGAAAGAGGCAAGAGAGGTGCAGAAAGAGAATAGAGGGGTGCAGAAAGAGGCAACAGATCTGCAGAAAAAAGCAACAGAGGTGCTGAAAGAGGCAACAGAGGTGCTGAAAGAGGCAAGTGAGGTGCAGAAAGAGGCAAGAGATCTGCAGAAAAAAGCAACAGAGGTGCTGAAAGAGGCAAGTGAGGTGCAGAAAGAAGCAAAAGAGGTGCAGAAAGAAGGAAGAGAAGTGCAGAAAGAAGTAACAGAGGTGCTGAAAGAGGCGCAAAGGGTGCAGAAAGAGCAAGAGAAGTGCAGAAAGAGGCAACAGAGGTAAAGAAAGATGCAAGAGAGGTGCAGAAACAGGCAGGAAAGGTGCAGAAAGAGGGAACAGGGATAGAGAAAGAGGCAAGAGAGGTGCAGAAAGAGAAAAGAGGGGTGCAGAAAGAGGCAAGAGATCTGCAGAAAAAAGCAACAGAGGTGCTGAAAGAGGCAAGAAAGGTGCAGAAAGAGGCAAGTGATCTGCAGAAAAAAGCAACAGAGGTGCTGAAAGAGGCAAGTGAGGTGAAGAAAGAAGCAACAGAGGTGCAGAAAGAGGCACGAGTGGTGCAGAAAGAGGGAAGAGAGGTGTAGAAAGAGGCAGGAAAGTTTCACAAAGAGGGGAGAGGGGTGCAGAAATAGGCAAGAGATCTGCAGAAAAAAGCAACAGAGGTGCTGACAGAGGCAAGTGAGGTGCAGAAAGAGGCAAGAGATCTGCAGAAAAAAGCAACAGAGGTGCTGAAAGAGGCAAGTGAGGTGCAGAAATAAGCAAGAGATGTGCAGAAATAAGGAAGAGAAGTGCAGAAAGAAGTAACAGAGGTGCTGAAAGAGGTGGGAAGGGTGCAGAAAGAGCATGAGAAGTGCAGAAAGAGGTAACTGAGGTACAGAAATGGGCAATAGAGGTACAGAAACAGGCAGGAAAGGTGCAGAAAGAGGGAACAGGGGTACAGAAAGAGGCAAGAGAGGTGCAGAAAGAGAAAATAGGGGTGCAGAAAGAGGCAAGAGAGCTGCAGAAAAAAGCAACAGAGGTGCTGAAAGAGGCAAGTGATCTACAGAAAAAAGCAACAGAGGTGCTTAAAGAGGCAAGTGAGGAGTAGAAAGAAGCTAGAGAGATGCAGAAAGAGGCAATAGAAGTGCAGAAAGAAGCAACAGAGGTGCAGAAAGAGGCAAGAGAAGTGCAGAAAGTAGCAACAGAGGTACAGAAAGAGGCACGAGTGGTGCAGAAAGAGGGAAGAGAGGTGTAGAAAGAGGCAGGAAAGTTTCACAAAGAGGGAGAGGGGTGCAGAAAGAGGCAAGAGGGATGCAGAAAGAAGCAAGTGAAGTGCAGAAAGAGGCAACAGAGGTGCAGAAAGATGCTGGAGAGGTGCACAAACAAGCAAGAGAAGTTCGGAAAGAGGCAAGAGAGTTGCTGAAAGAAGCAACAGAGGTGTAGAAAGAAGCAGGAGAAGTGCAGAAAGAGACAAGTGAGGTGTAGAAAGAAGCAAGAGCAGTGCAGAAAGAACCAACAGAGGTGCAAAAAGAGGCAAGAGAGGGTGTAGAAAAAGGTAGATGGGGTACACAAAGAGGCAAGAGAGGTACAGAAAGAGGCAGGAGAGGTACATAAAGAGGCAAGAGAGGTGCAGAAACAGGCAGGAAAGGTGCAGAAAGAGGGAACAGGGGTGCAGAAAGAGCCAAGAGAGGTGCAGAAAGAGAAAAGAGCAGTGCAGAAAGAACCAGGAAAAGTGCATAAAGAAGCAATAGAGGTGCAGAAGGAGGCACTAGGGGTGCAGAAAGAAAGAAGAGAAGTGCAGAAGGAAGCAATAGAGGTGCTGAAAGATGCACGAAGGGTGCAGAAAGAGGCAAGAGAAGTGCAGAAAGTAGCAACAGAGGTACAGAAAGAGGCACGAGTGGTGCAGAAAGAGGGAAGAGAGGTGTAGAAAGAGGCAGGAAAGTTTCACAAAGAGGGGAGAGGGGTGCAGAAAGAGGCAAGAGGGATGCAGAAAGAAGCAAGTAAAGTGCAGAAAGAGGCAACAGAGGTGCAGAAAGATGCTGGAGAGGTGCACAAACAAGCAAGAGAAGTTTGGAAAGAGGCAAGAGAGTTGCTGAAAGAAGCAACAGAGGTGTAGAAAGAAGCAGGAGAAGTGCAGAAAGAGACAAGTGAGGTGTAGAAAGAAGCAAGAGCAGTGCTGAAAGAACCAACAGAGGTGCAAAAAGAGGTAAGAGAGGGTGTAGAAAAAGGTAGGAGGGGTACACAAAGAGGCAAGAGAGGTACAGAAAGATGCAGGAGAGGTACATAAAGAGACAAGAGAGGTGCAGAAACAGGCAGGAAAGGTGCAGAAAGAGGGAACAGGGGTGCAGAAAGAGCCAAGAGAGGTGCAGAAAGAGAAAAGAGGGGTGCAGAAATAGGCAAGAGATCTGCAGAAAAAAGCAACAGAGGTGCTGACAGAGGCAAGTGAGGTGCAGAAAGAGGCAAGAGATCTGCAGAAAAAAGCAACAGAGGTGCTGAAAGAGGCAAGTGAGGTGCAGAAATAAGCAAGAGATCTGCAGAAATAAGGAAGAGAAGTGCAGAAAGAAGTAACAGAGGTGCTGAAAGAGGTGGGAAGGGTACAGAAAGAGCATGAGAAGTGCAGAAAGAGGCAACAGAGGTACAGAAAGAGGCAATAGAGGTACAGAAACAGGCAGGAAAGGTGCAGAAAGAGGGAACAGGGGTACAGAAAGAGGCAAGAGAGGTGCAGAAAGAGAAAATAGGGGTGCAGAAAGAGGCAAGAGAGTTGCAGAAAAAAGCAACAGAGGTGCTGAAAGAGGCAAGTGATCTACAGAAAAAAGCAACAGAGGTGCTTAAAGAGGCAAGTGAGGAGTAGAAAGAAGCTAGAGAGATGCAGAAAGAGGCAATAGAAGTGCAGAAAGAAGCAACAGAGGTGCAGAAAGAGGCAAGAGAAGTGCAGAAAGTAGCAACAGAGGTACAGAAAGAGGCACGAGTGGTGCAGAAAGAGGGAAGAGAGGTGTAGAAAGAGGCAGGAAAGTTTCACAAAGAGGGAGAGGGGTGCAGAAAGAGGCAAGAGGGATGCAGAAAGAAGCAAGTGAAGTGCAGAAGAGGCAACAGAGGTGCAGAAAGATGCTGGAGAGGTGCACAAACAAGCAAGAGAAGTTCGGAAAGAGGCAAGAGAGTTGCTGAAAGAAGCAACAGAGGTGTAGAAAGAAGCAGGAGAAGTGCAGAAAGAGACAAGTGAGGTGTAGAAAGAAGCAAGAGCAGTGCAGAAAGAACCAACAGAGGTGCAAAAAGAGGCAAGAGAGGGTGTAGAAAAAGGTAGGAGGGGTACACAAAGAGGCAAGAGAGGTACAGAAAGAGGCAGGAGAGGTACATAAAGAGGCAAGAGAGGTGCAGAAACAAGCAGGAAAGGTGCAGAAAGAGGGAACAGGGGTGCAGAAAGAGCCAAGAGAGGTGCAGAAAGAGAAAAGAGGGGTGCAGAAATAGGCAAGAGATCTGCAGAAAAAAGCAACAGAGGTGCTGACAGAGGCAAGTGAGGTGCAGAAAGAGGCAAGAGATCTGTAGAAAAAAGCAACAGAGGTGCTGAAAGAGGCAAGTGATGTGCAGAAATAAGCAAGAGAGGTGCAGAATTAAGGAAGAGAAGTGCAGAAAGAAGTAACAGAGGTGCTGAAAGAGGTGGGATGGGTGCAGAAAGAGCATGAGAAGTGCAGAAAGAGGCAACAGAGGTACAGAAACAGGCAGGAAAGGTGCAGAAAGAGGGAACAGGGGTACAGAAAGAGGCAAGAGAGGTGCAGAAAGAGAAAATAGGGGTGCATAAAGAGGCAAGAGAGCTGCAGAAAAAAGCAACAGAGGTGCTGAAAGAGGCAAGTGATCTACAGAAAAAAGTAACAGGGGTGCTTAAAGAGGCAAGTGAGGAGTAGAAAGAAGCTAGAGAGATGCAGAAAGAGGCAATAGAAGTGCAGAAAGAAGCAACAGAGGTTCAGAAAGAGGCAAGAGGGGTGCAGAAAGAGGAGAGAGAAGTGCAGAAAGAAGCAAAAGAGGTGATCAAAGAGGCAAGAGGGATGCAGAAAGAGGCAAGAAGGGTGCAGAAAGAGGCAAGAGAAGTGCAGAAAGAAGCAACAGAGGTGCAGAAAGAGGCAAGAGGGGTGCAGAAAGAGGGAAGAGAGGTGTAGAAAGAGGCAAGAGAGTTGCACAAAGAGGGAAGAGGGGTGCAGAAAGAAGCAACAGGGGTGCAGAAAGAAGCAAGTGAGGTGCAGAAAGAGGCAAGAGAGGTGCAGCAAGAGGCAAGAGAGGTGCCGAAACAGGCAAGAGAAGTGCAGAAATAGTCAAGAGAATTGCTAAAAGAAGCAACAGAGGTGTAGAAAGATGCAAGAGAAGTGCAGAAAGAGGCAAGTGAGATGCAGAAACAAGCAAGAAAGGTACAGAAAGAGGGAAGACGAGTGCAGAAAGAAGCAACAGGTGTGCAGAAAGAAGCAAGACAGGTGCAGAAAGAAGCATGGGAAGTGCAGAATGAAGCAACAGGGGTAGAGAAAGAGGCACGAGAAGTGCAGAAAGAAGCGACAGAGGTGCAGAAGGAGGCAAGAGAACTGCAGAAAGAGGCAACAGAGGTGCTGAAAGAGGCAAGTGAGGTGCAGAAAGAAGCAAAAGAGGTGCAGAAAGAAGGAAGAGAAGTGCAGAAAGAAGTAACAGAGGTGCTGAAAGAGGCACGAAGGGTGCAGAAAGAGCAAGAGAAGTGCAGAAAGAGGCAACAGAGGTACAGAAAGAGGCAAGAGAGGTGCAGAAACAGGCAGGAAAGGTGCAGAAAGAGGGAACAGGGATAGAGAAAGAAGCAAGTAAAGTGCAGAAAGAGGCAACAGAGGTGCAGAAAGATGCTGGAGAGGTGCACAAACAAGCAAGAGAAGTTTGGAAAGAGGCAAGAGTTGCTGAAAGAAGCAACAGAGGTGTAGAAAGAAGCAGGAGAAGTGCAGAAAGAGACAAGTGAGGTGTAGAAAGAAGCAAGAGCAGTGCAGAAAGAACCAACAGAGGTGCAAAAAGAGGCAAGAGAGGGTGTAGAAAAAGGTAGGAGGGGTACACAAAGAGGCAAGAGAGGTACAGAAAGAGGCAGGAGAGGTACATAAAGAGGCAAGAGAGGTGCAGAAACAGGCAGGAAAGGTGCAGAAAGAGGGAACAGGGGTGCAGAAAGAGCCAAGAGAGGTGCAGAAAGAGAAAAGAGGGGTGCAGAAATAGGCAAGAGATCTGCAGAAAAAAGCAACAGAGGTGCTGACAGAGGCACGTGAGGTGCAGAAAGAGGCAAGAGATCTGCAGAAAAAGCAACAGAGGTGCTGAAAGAGGCAAGTGAGGTGCAGAAATAAGCAAGAGATGTGCAGAAATAAGGAAGAGAAGTGCAGAAAGACGTAACAGAGGTGCTGAAAGAGGTGGGAAGGGTGCAGAAAGAGCATGAGAAGTGCAGAAAGAGGCAACTGAGGTACAGAAAGAGGCAATAGAGGTACAGAAACAGGCAGGAAAGGTGCAGAAAGAGGGAACAGGGGTACAGAAAGAGGCAAGAGAGGTGCAGAAAGAGAAAATAGGGGTGCAGAAAGAGGCAAAAGAGCTGCAGAAAAAAGCAACAGAGGTGCTGAAAGAGGCAAGTGATCTACAGAAAAAAGCAACAGAGGTGCTTAAAGAGGCAAGTGAGGAGTAGAAAGAAGCTAGAGAGATGCAGAAAGAGGCAATAGAAGTGCAGAAAGAAGCAACAGAGGTGCAGAAAGAGGCAAGAGAAGTGCAGAAAGTAGCAACAGAGGTACAGAAAGAGGCACGAGTGGTGCAGAAAGAGGGAAGAGAGGTGTAGAAAGAGGCAGGAAAGTTTCACAAAGAGGGGAGAGGGGTGCAGAAAGAGGCAAGAGGGATGCAGAAAGAAGCAAGTGAAGTGCAGAAAGAGGCAACAGAGGTGCAGAAAGATGCTGGAGAGGTGCACAAACAAGCAAGAGAAGTTCGGAAAGAGGCAAGAGAGTTGCTGAAAGAAGCAACAGAGGTGTAGAAAGAAGCAGGAGAAGTGCAGAAGAGACAAGTGAGGTGTAGAAAGAAGCAAGAGCAGTGCAGAAAGAACCAACAGAGGTGCAAAAAGAGGCAATAGAGGGTGTAGAAAAAGGTAGGAGGGGTACACAAAGAGGCAAGAGAGGTACAGAAAGAGGCAGGAGAGGTACATAAAGAGGCAAGAGAGGTGCAGAAACAGGCAGGAAAGGTGCAGAAAGAGGGAACAGGGGTGCAGAAAGAGCCAAGAGAGGTGCAGAAAGAGAAAAGAGCAGTGCAGAAAGAACCAGGAAAAGTGCATAAAGAAGCAATAGAGGTGCAGAAGGAGGCACTAGGGGTGCAGAAAGAAAGAAGAAAAGTGCAGAAGGAAGCAATAGAGGTGCTGAAAGAGGCACAAAGGATGCAGAAAGAGGCAAGAGAAGTGCAGAAAGTAGCAACAGAGGTACAGAAAGAGGCACGAGTGGTACAGAAAGAGGGAAGAGAGGTGTAGAAAGAGGCAGGAAAGTTTCACAAAGAGGGGAGAGGGGTGCAGAAAGAGGCAAGAGGGATGCAGAAAGAAGCAAGTAAAGTGCAGAAAGAGGCAACAGAGGTGCAGAAAGATGCTGGAGAGGTGCACAAACAAGCAAGAGAAGTTTGGAAAGAGGCAAGAGAGTTGCTGCAAGAAGCAACAGAGGTGTAGAAAGAAGCAGGAGAAGTGCAGAAAGAGACAAGTGAGGTGTAGAAAGAAGCAAGAGCAGTGCAGAAAGAACCAACAGAGGTGCAAAAAGAGGTAAGAGAGGGTGTAGAAAAAGGTAGGAGGGGTACACAAAGAGGCAAGAGAGGTACAGAAAGATGCAGGAGAGGTACATAAAGAGGCAAGAGAGGTGCAGAAACAGGCAGGAAAGGTGCAGAAAGAGGGAACAGGGGTGCAGAAAGAGCCAAGAGAGGTGCAGAAAGAGAAAAGAGGGGTGCAGAAATAGGCAAGAGATCTGCAGAAAAAAGCAACAGAGGTGCTGACAGAGGCAAGTGAGGTGCAGAAAGAGGCAAGAGATCTGCAGAAAAAAGCAACAGAGGTGCTGAAAGAGGCAAGTGAGGTGCAGAAATAAGCAAGAGAGGTGCAGAAATAAGGAAGAGAAGTGCAGAAAGAAGTAACAGAGGTGCTGAAAGAGGTGGGAAGGGTGCAGAAAGAGCATGAGAAGTGCAGAAAGAGGCAACTGAGGTACAGAAAGAGGCAATAGAGGTACAGAAACAGGCAGGAAAGGTGCAGAAAGAGGGAACAGGGGTACAGAAAGAGGCAAGAGAGGTGCAGAAAGAGAAAATAGGGGTGCAGAAAGAGGCAAGAGAGCTGCAGAAAAAAGCAACAGAGGTGCTGAAAGAGGCAAGTGATCTACAGAAAAAAGCAACAGAGGTGCTTAAAGAGGCAAGTGAGGAGTAGAAAGAAGCTAGAGAGATGCAGAAAGAGGCAATAGAAGTGCAGAAAGAAGCAACAGAGGTGCAGAAAGAGGCAAGAGAAGTGCAGAAAGTAGCAACAGAGGTACAGAAAGAGGCACGAGTGGTGCAGAAAGAGGGAAGAGAGGTGTAGAAAGAGGCAGGAAAAGTTTCACAAAGAGGGGAGAGGGGTGCAGAAAGAGGCAAGAGGGATGCAGAAAGAAGCAAGTGAAGTGCAGAAAGAGGCAACAGAGGTGCAGAAAGATGCTGGAGAGGTGCACAAACAAGCAAGAGAAGTTCGGAAAGAGGCAAGAGAGTTGCTGAAAGAAGCAACAGAGGTGTAGAAAGAAGCAGGAGAAGTGCAGAAAGAAGCAACAGAGGTGCAGAAAGAGGCAAGAGGGGTGCAGAAAGAGGGAAGAGAGGTGTAGAAAGAGGCAAGAGAGTTGCACAAAGAGGGAAGAGGGGTGCAGAAAGAGGCAACAGGGGTGCAGAAAGAAGCAAGTGAGGTGCAGAAAGAGGCAAGAGAGGTGCCGAAACAGGCAAGAGAAGTGCAGAAATAGTCAAGAGAATTGCTAAAAGAAGCAACAGAGGTGTAGAAAGATGCAAGAGAAGTGCAGAAAGAGGCAAGTGAGATGCAGAATTAAGCAAGAAAGGTACAGGGATAGAGAAAGAGGCAAGGGAGGTGCAGAAAGCAAAAAGAGGGGTGCAGAAAGAGGCAAGAGATCTGCAGAAAAAAGCAACAGAGGTGCTGAAAGAGGCAAGAAAGGTGCAGAAAGAGGCAAGTGATCTGCAGAAAAAAGCAACAGAGGTGCTGAAAGAGGCAAGAGGGGTGCAGAAAGAGGAGAGAGAAGTGCAGAAAGAAGCAAAAGAGGTGCTCTAAGAGGCAAGAGGGATGCAGAAAGAGGCAAGAGCAGTGCAGAAAGAACCAGGAAAAGTGCATAAAGAAGCAATAGAGGTGCAGAAGGAGGCACTAGGGGTGCAGAAAGAAAGAAGAGAAGTGCAGAAGGAAGCAATAGAGGTGCTGAAAGAGGCACGAAGGGTGCAGAAAGAGGCAAGAGAAGTGCAGAAAGTAGCAACAGAGGTACAGAAAGAGGCACGAGTGGTGCAGAAAGAGGGAAGAGAGGTGTAGAAAGAGGCAGGAAAGTTTCACAAAGAGGGAGAGGGGTGCAGAAAGAGGCAAGAGGGATGCAGAAAGAAGCAAGAAAAGTGCAGAAAGAGGCAACAGAGGTGCAGAAAGATGCTGGAGAGGTGCACAAACAAGCAAGAGAAGTTCGGAAAGAGGTAAGAGAGTTGCTGAAAGAAGCAACAGAGGTGTAGAAAGAAGCAGGAGAAGTGCAGAAAGAGACAAGTGAGGTGTAGAAAGAAGCAAGAGCAGTGCAGAAAGAACCAACAGAGGTGCAAAAAGAGGCAATAGAGGGTGTAGAAAAAGGTAGGAGGGGTACACAAAGAGGCAAGAGAGGTACAGAAAGAGGCAGGAGAGGTACATAAAGAGGCAAGAGAGGTGCAGAAACAGGCAGGAAAGGTGCAGAAAGAGGGAACAGGGGTGCAGAAAGAGCCAAGAGAGGTGCAGAAAGAGAAAAGAGCAGTGCAGAAAGAACCAGGAAAAGTGCATAAAGAAGCAATAGAGGTGCAGAAGGAGGCACTAGGGGTGCAGAAAGAAAGAAGAAAAGTGCAGAAGGAAGCAATAGAGGTGCTGAAAGAGGCACAAAGGATGCAGAAAGAGGCAAGAGAAGTGCAGAAAGTAGCAACAGAGGTACAGAAAGAGGCACGAGTGGTACAGAAAGAGGGAAGAGAGGTGTAGAAAGAGGCAGGAAAGTTTCACAAAGAGGGGAGAGGGGTGCAGAAAGAGGCAAGAGGGATGCAGAAAGAAGCAAGTAAAGTGCAGAAAGAGGCAACAGAGGTGCAGAAAGATGCTGGAGAGGTGCACAAACAAGCAAGAGAAGTTTGGAAAGAGGCAAGAGAGTTGCTGCAAGAAGCAACAGAGGTGTAGAAAGAAGCAGGAGAAGTGCAGAAAGAGACAAGTGAGGTGTAGAAAGAAGCAAGAGCAGTGCAGAAAGAACCAACAGAGGTGCAAAAAGAGGTAAGAGAGGGTGTAGAAAAAGGTAGGAGGGGTACACAAAGAGGCAAGAGAGGTGCAGAAACAGGCAGGAAAGGTGCAGAAAGAGGGAACAGGGGTGCAGAAAGAGCCAAGAGAGGTGCAGAAAGAGAAAAGAGGGGTGCAGAAATAGGCAAGAGATCTGCAGAAAAAAGCAACAGAGGTGCTGACAGAGGCAAGTGAGGTGCAGAAAGAGGCAAGAGATCTGCAGAAAAAAAGAAACAGAGGTGCTGAAAGAGGCAAGTGAGGTGCAGAAATAAGCAAGAGATGTGCAGAAATAAGGAAGAGAAGTGCAGAAAGAAGTAACAGAGGTGCTGAAAGAGGCGGGAATGGTGCAGAAAGAGCAAGAGAAGTGCAGAAAGAGGCAACAGAGGTACAGAAAGAGGGAACAGGGGTGCAGAAAGTGGCAAGAGAAATGCAGAAAGAGAAAAGAGGGGTGCAGAAAGAGGCAAGAGAGCTGCAGAAAAAAGCAACAGAGGTGCTGAAAGAGGCAAGTGATCTACAGAAAAAAGCAACAGAGGTGCTTAAAGAGGCAAGTGAGGAGTAGAAAGAAGCTAGAGAGTTGCAGAAAGAGGCAATAGAAGTGCAGAAAGAAGCAACAGAGGTGCAGAAAGAGGCAAGAGAATTGCAGAAAGTAGCAACAGAGGTACAGAAAGAGGCACAAGTGGTGCAGAAAGAGGGAAGAGAGGTGTAGAAAGAGGCAGGAAAGTTTCACAAAGAGGGGAGAGGGGTGCAGAAAGAGGCAAGAGGGATGCAGAAAGAAGCAAGTGAAGTGCAGGAAGAGGCAACAGAGGTGCAGAAAGATGCTGGAGAGGTGCACAAACAAGCAAGAGTAGTTCGGAAAGAGGCAAGAGAGTTGCTGAAAGAAGCAACAGAGGTGTAGAAAGAAGCAGGAGAAGTGCAGAAAGAGACAAGTGAGGTGTAGAAAGAAGCAAGAGCAGTGCAGAAAGAACCAACAGAGGTGCAAAAAGAGGCAGGAGAGGGTGTAGAAAAAGTTAGGAGGGGTACACAAAGAGGCAAGAGAGGTACAGAAAGAGGCAGGAGAGGTACATAAAGAGGCAAGAGAGGTGCAGAAACAGGCAGGAAAGGTGCAGAAAGAGGGAACAGGGGTGCAGAAAGAGACAAGAGAGGTGCAGAAAGAGAAAAGAGGGGTGCAGAAATAGGCAAGAGATCTGCAGAAAAAAGCAACAGAGGTGCTGACAGAGGCAAGTGAGGTGCAGAAAGAGGCAAGAGATCTGCAGAAAAAAGCAACAGAGGTGCTGAAAGAGGCAAGTGAGGTGCAGAAATAAGCAAGAGAGGTGCAGAAATAAGGAAGAGAAGTGCAGAAAGAAGTAACAGAGGTGCTGAAAGAGGTGGGAAGGGTGCAGAAAGAGCATGAGAAGTGCAGAAAGAGGCAACAGAGGTACAGAAAGAGGCAATAGAGGTACAGAAACAGGCAGGAAAGGTGCAGAAAGAGGGAACAGGGGTACAGAAAGAGGCAAGAGAGGTGCAGAAAGAGAAAATAGGGGTGCAGAAAGAGGCAAGAGAGCTGCAGAAAAAAGCAACAGAGGTGCTGAAAGAGGCAAGTGATCTACAGAAAAAAGCAACAGAGGTGCTTAAAGAGGCAAGTGAGGAGTAGAAAGAAGCTGGAGAGATGCAGAAAGAGGCAATAGAAGTGCAGAAGAAGCAACAGAGGTTCAGAAAGAGGCAAGAGGGGTACAGAAAGAGGAGAGAGAAGTGCAGAAAGAAGCAAAAGAGGTGATCAAAGAGGCAAGAGGGATGCAGAAAGAGGCAAGAAGGGTGCAGAAAGAGGCAAGAGAAGTGCAGAAAGAAGCAACAGAGGTGCAGAAAGAGGCAAGAGGGAAGAGAGGTGTAGAAAGAGGCAAGAGAGTTGCACAAAGAGGGAAGAGGGGTGCAGAAAGAGGCAACAGGGGTGCAGAAAGAAGCAAGTGAGGTGCAGAAAGAGGCAAGAGAGGTGCAGCAAGAGGCAAGAGAGGTGCCGAAACAGGCAAGAGAAGTGCAGAAATAGTCAAGAGAATTGCTAAAAGAAGCAACAGAGGTGTAGAAAGATGCAAGAGAAGTGCAGAAAGAGGCAAGAGAGGTGCAGAAACAGGCAGGAAATGTGCAGAAAGAGGGAACAGGGATAGAGAAAGAGGCAAGGGAGGTGCAGAAAGCAAAAAGAGGGGTGCAGAAAGAGGCAAGAGATCTGCAGAAAAAAGCAACAGAGGTGCTGAAAGAGGCAAGAAAGGTGCAGAAAGAGGCAAGTGATCTGCAGAAAAAAGCAACAGAGGTGCTGAAAGAGGCAAGAGGGGTGCAGAAAGAGGAGAGAGAAGTGCAGAAAGAAGCAAAAGAGGTGCTCTAAGAGGCAAGAGGGATGCAGAAAGAGGCAAGAGCAGTGCAGAAAGAACCAGGAAAAGTGCATAAAGAAGCAATAGAGGTGCAGAAGGAGGCACTAGGGGTGCAGAAAGAAAGAAGAGAAGTGCAGAAGGAAGCAATAGAGGTGCTGAAAGAGGCACGAAGGGTGCAGAAAGAGGCAAGAGAAGTGCAGAAAGTAGCAACAGAGGTACAGAAAGAGGCACGAGTGGTGCAGAAAGAGGGAAGAGAGGTGTAGAAAGAGGCAGGAAAGTTTCACAAAGAGGGGAGAGGGGTGCAGAAAGAGGCAAGAGGGATGCAGAAAGAAGCAAGAAAAGTGCAGAAAGAGGCAACAGAGGTGCAGAAAGATGCTGGAGAGGTGCACAAACAAGCAAGAGAAGTTCGGAAAGAGGTAAGAGAGTTGCTGAAAGAAGCAACAGAGGTGTAGAAAGAAGCAGGAGAAGTGCAGAAAGAGACAAGTGAGGTGTAGAAAGAAGCAAGAGCAGTGCAGAAAGAACCAACAGAGGTGCAAAAAGAGGCAAGAGAGGGTGTAGAAAAAGGTAGGAGGGGTACACAAAGAGGCAAGAGAGGTACAGAAAGAGGCAGGAGAGGTACATAAAGAGGCAAGAGAGGTGCAGAAACAGGCAGGAAAGGTGCAGAAAGAGGGAACAGGGGTGCAGAAAGAGCCAAGAGAGGTGCAGAAAGAGAAAAGAGGGGTGCAGAAATAGGCAAGAGATCTGCAGAAAAAAGCAACAGAGGTGCTGACAGAGGCAAGTGAGGTGCAGAAAGAGGCAAGAGATCTGCAGAAAAAAGCAACAGAGGTGCTGAAAGAGGCAAGTGAGGTGCAGAAATAAGCAAGAGAGGTGCAGAAATAAGGAAGAGAAGTGCAGAAAGAAGTAACAGAGGTGCTGAAAGAGGTGGGAAGGGTGCAGAAAGAGCATGAGAAGTGCAGAAAGAGGCAACTGAGGTACAGAAAGAGGCAATAGAGGTACAGAAACAGGCAGGAAAGGTGCAGAAAGAGGGAACAGGGGTACAGAAAGAGGCAAGAGAGGTGCAGAAAGAGAAAATAGGGGTGCAGAAAGAGGCAAGAGAGCTGCAGAAAAAAGCAACAGAGGTGCTGAAAGAGGCAAGTGATCTACAGAAAAAAGCAACAGAGGTGCTTAAAGAGGCAAGTGAGGAGTAGAAAGAAGCTAGAGAGATGCAGAAAGAGGCAATAGAAGTGCAGAAAGAAGCAACAGAGGTGCAGAAAGAGGCAAGAGAAGTGCAGAAAGTAGCAACAGAGGTACAGAAAGAGGCACGAGTGGTGCAGAAAGAGGGAAGAGAGGTGTAGAAAGAGGCAGGAAAGTTTCACAAAGAGGGGAGAGGGGTGCAGAAAGAGGCAAGAGGGATGCAGAAAGAAGCAAGTGAAGTGCAGAAAGAGGCAACAGAGGTGCAGAAAGATGCTGGAGAGGTGCACAAACAAGCAAGAGAAGTTCGGAAAGAGGCAAGAGAGTTGCTGAAAGAAGCAACAGAGGTGTAGAAAGAAGCAGGAGAAGTGCAGAAAGAAGCAACAGAGGTGCAGAAAGAGGCAAGAGGGGTGCAGAAAGAGGGAAGAGAGGTGTAGAAAGAGGCAAGAGAGTTGCACAAAGAGGGAAGAGGGGTGCAGAAAGAGGCAACAGGGGTGCAGAAAGAAGCAAGTGAGGTGCAGAAAGAGGCAAGAGAGGTGCCGAAACAGGCAAGAGAAGTGCAGAAATAGTCAAGAGAATTGCTAAAAGAAGCAACAGAGGTGTAGAAAGATGCAAGAGAAGTGCAGAAAGAGGCAAGTGAGATGCAGAATTAAGCAAGAAAGGTACAGAAAGAGGGAAGACGAGTGCAGAAAGAAGCAACAGGTGTGCAGAAAGAAGCAAGACAGGTGCAGAAAGAAGCATGGGAAGTGCAGAATGAAGCAACAGGGGTGGAGAAAGAGGCACGAGAAGTGCAGAAAGAAGTGACAGAGGTGCAGAAGGAGGCAAGAGAACTGCAGAAAGAGGCAAGAGAGCTGCAGAAACAGGCAAAAGAGGTACAGAAACAGTGAACAGAGGTGCAGGCCGAGGCAAGAGAGGTGCAGAAAAAGGTAAAAAGGGTGCAGAAAGAGGCAGGAAGAGTGCAGAAATTTGCAAGAGAGGTGCAGAAAGAAGCAAGAGCAGTGCAAAAGAACCAACAGAGGTGCAAAAGGAGGCAAGAGAACTACAGAAAGAGGCAAGAGAGTTGCAGAAACAGGCAAAAGGGGTGCAGAAAGAGGGAACAGGTGGGCAGACTGAGGCAAAAGAGGTGCAGATGGAGGGAAAAGGGGTACAGAAAAAGGCAAGAGTAGTGCAGAAAGAACCAAGCAAAGTGCATAAAGAAGCAACAGAGATGCAGAAGGAGGCATGAGGGGTGCAGAAAGAAGGAAGAGAATTGCAGAAAGAAGCAACAGAGGTGCTGAAAGAGGCACGAAGGTGCAGAAAGAGGCAAGAGAATTGCAGAAAGAAGCAACAGAGGTACAGAAAGAGACAAGAGTGGTGCAGAAAGAGGGAAGAGAGGTGTAGAAAGACGCAAGAGAGTTGCACAAAGAGGAAAGAGGGGTGCAGAAAGAGGCAAGAGGGATGCAGAAAGGAGCAACAGAGGTGCCAAAAGAGGCAAGAGAGGTGCAGAAAGAAGCAAGTGATGTGCAGAAAGAGGCAACAGAGGTGCAGAAAGACGCTAGAGAGGTGCAGAAACAAGCAAGAAAAGTGCAGAAAGAGGCAAGAGAGTTGCTGAAAGAAGCAACAGAGGTGTAGAAAGAAGTAAGAGAAGTGCAGAAAGAGGCAAGAGAGGTGTAAAAAGAAGCAAGAGCAGTGCAGAAATAACCAACAGAGATGCAAAAAGAGCAAGAGGGGTGCAGAAAGAGGTAGGAGAGGTGCAGAAAGAGGTAGGAGAGGTGCAGAAAGAGGCAAGAGAGGTACAGAAAGAGGCAGGAGGGGTGCAGAAAGAAGGAAGAGAAGTGCAGAAAGAGGCAAAAGATTTGCTGAAAGAAGCAACAGAGGTGTAAAAAGAAGCAAGAGAAGTGCAGAAAGAGAAAAGGGGTGCAGAAATAGGCAAGAGATCTGCATAAAAAAGCAACAGAGGTGCTGAAAGAGGCAAGAGAGGTGCAGAAAGAAGAAACAGGGGTGCAGAAAGAGGAAAGAGGGGTGCAGAAAGTAGAAGAGATTTGCAGAAAGAGGCAATAGAAGTGCATAAAAAGAAAGAAATGTGCAGAAAGAAGCAACAGAAATGCAGACAGAGGCAAGAGAGGCGCAGAAGGAAGCAAGAGTGGCTTGCACACCATTAGTACCAATTTAACACCCACATTTAGCAATAAGTAACAGGTGACCATTCTAGGTTTGCAAAGTGCCTTCCACCACACTGTAACACTTGTCGCTGCATTTTTGGAATCGTTTGAGCCGTTTGAGCTAGAAACAAGGCTTTTTTTGTTCAAATCTGCAGATTAGGGAGCAGATAATGGATTATGTGGCTGATGCGGAAAATGTATAATTGTGCGAAAGTCGGTGCAGCCAAACAGTCGCATAATTCCAGTGTCCCTGCTCATACCTCTATCTAGGTCCACAAGTGCTCCTCAGTGATTCCTTCTTTTTTTGTCTCACTGAGTTCATAGTTGAGCTTCTATGGAAATGAGGAAGACTAAACCTGAGGTTACCACTCTACAACACAGACTAGCATACCACATAATTACTCTCCATAACACAAAATCTCACTCTATATAATTCCTATAAAATAAATACCACATACTTTCTATCCACATAATTTCACTGCACAACTTACCACATAATTCCACTACAGACAACGTACATCCACTCCACTCCAAAAACATTAGTAAAAAACTTTTACCTTTACAACGCCAATAGCTCTATCTCTCACAAATGCGCAATCTATAACATTGCAAACACTTCTTTAACTAGTAGTCGTGATTGCAGAGTGGTGCAGAAAGGGTTCTGGGCCTCCGACCAGCGCTCAGGAATTCTGCTACGTAGGACTTACAGGAGGTACCAGGAGGGCTTCTTGGCCCCCAAAGTCCCTCAGGAGTAAATTGGACTTCATCCCCCATCCCGTAGTCTTGCAGAGTGGTGGAAAAAGGGGGGCCTGGCCTCCGAAGATGTCTTAGTAATCCCACTGTGTGGGACTTACTGGAGGTAACAAGAGAGGTAGTTGGCCCCCAAGGACATCCTTGGGGGCCAACTACCCCTCCTATTACCTCCAGTAAGTCCCACACAGCAGGATTGCTAAGTTCTCATAGCAGGCCACGCCCCCCTTTGCCCACCACTCTGCAAACGCGCTCCCTGACACGCTCTTGGATGGGGATTGAAGTCCCCTTCACTGCTGAGGGTCCTTAGGGGCCAACTAGCCTACCTCTTACCTCCAGTAAGCCCCACACAGTGGGATTGCTGAGAGGTGGACACAGGCCACGCCCCTCTCTCCACCACTCTGCAAACGCGCTTCCTGGCGCGCTCTTGGTTGGGGGATGAAGTCCCCTTTCCTCCTGAGGGTCCCTGGGGGCCAACTAGCCCTCCTGTTACCTCCAGTAAGCCCCATACAGCTGGATTGCTGAGAGCCTTCAAAGGCCACGCCCCCTTTTTACACCACTCTGCAAATGCGACTCCTGGTGCACTGCTGCTCGAGGGATAAAGTCCACTTTAGTCCTGAGGTCCTCAGGACACAAGAGGACCTCATAGCCCCACCAGCAATGCGCCAAGAGGCACGTTTTCAGAGTGGTGTAAAAAGGGGCGTGGCCTCGGACCACCTCTCAGCAATCCACACTGTGTGTGGCTTACTGGAGGTGCCTGGTGGTCTAGTTGGCCCCCAGGGACCCTCAGGAATGAAGGGGGTTTCATCCCCCAACTTAGAATGCACCAGGGGGAGTGTTTGCAGAGTGGTGCAGGGAGGGGGCGGGGCCTCTGGCGAGATGCCGGCTTTTCTTCTTTTTTTGCATTTTTAGAAGGGGCGCTGTGTGGCACGCCTTCTTTTAGTATTTTTTGGGCCCTGGGGACCCCATCCCCTAGGGCCTGACCCATTTAAAACATTTTTTTTAACAAAAACGGGAAGGGGGCTGCGTGGCCCCCCTCCCATGGCCGATTTCTGCCCCAGGGACCCCATCCCCTGGGGCATGGCCACATATTTATTTAATTTTTTTAAGTCATTTTTAATGAGGGGGACTGCGCGGCCCCCTCCTGAGGCCATTCTTGGCCCCAGGGACCCCATCCCCCGGGGCTTTGCCTTGTTCTTTTTTTTGTTTACAAAAAAATAATTATTTTGTGAGGGGGCTGCGCGGCCCCTGTTCCCTGGGCCACTTTTGGCCCCTGGGACCCCATCCCCCAGAGCCTGGCCTCCTTTGTGTTTTAGAAAAAAAAATTGCGGGAGGGGGGCCGCGTGGCCTCCCTCTCCTGGGCCACTTCTGGCCCTGGGGACCCCATCCCACGGGCCAGCCCTCAAGTTGGGGACCATGGGGGGAGCCTCAATGCCCCCACGGTCCCTGCTGGCTCCCCGCCTCCTGCAGGAACCGGCATTGCTTTTGGGCAAGGGGAGCTGCTGACATGCAGCTCCCTTTGCCCAAAAGCATTTCTGCTTTGCTTGTTGGAAGCAAGAGCAGGTTTCCTGCTCTCGCTTCCAAGAAGCAAAGCAGAGTTTGCAATGACAGGGCGGGATCCGCTTGGCTCCCGCCCTCTCATTGCAAACAGCAATGTCCCGGGGATGGGCACCCCGGGACATTGCAGGAGCCGGCCCTGGGGTGTGATGCTCCCCAGGGCCATCAAGGGCTCCAGGAGGGGGGCCGCGGGCCCCCCTCCCAACTAATTTAAGCCCCGGGAGGTGGTGGTCCCCAGAGCCCGGGGGTCCGCAACAGACCCCCGCATTTAGATATTCAATGCCCCGGGAGGTGGGGGTCCATGGGGCAGTGTGGGGGGGCCACGTGGCCCCCTGCATTTATATCATGTAGCCCCGGGGAGGAGCTGGTCCTGAGTGATGTCACTGACCATGTCATGAGTGATGTAATATGAGACGTCATCAGCAGTGCATTGCGGGCACGCGAGTTATAGTTAGCTGAACTAACTATAACGGGGGAATTTCTATGGTTTTGTACGAGTGAAATGTCCAACTAACTATAACGCCCCTGAAACCTATGGTTTTTTCAGTGAATTTCTAAGGTTTTTTAAATGCAAATTTCTAACTATAACGTGCCTGAAACCTATGGTTTTTTCAGTAAATTTCTAAGGTTTTTTAAATGCTAATTTCGACTCTATAACGTGCCTGAAACCTATGGTTTTTTCAGTGAATATATATATATTTATTATACTATGTATACATGTGAAAATGTCTCGGTCCCCTGTTTGCCTCGGTGGCACGGAAAAAATGGGTGGAACTGACGTCAGCACGCCGACGAGGTCCTCTTATGGCTCCGATGACGTCATACGGTGTCGCGAGCGGAGCCGTGCTCGTTGACGTGGGAGAGCTAGGAAAGAATTTCCGTGGAATGCTGGTGCAGGGGATATTCACCTAAGTGTTCAGGCTAGTCCTTTGGGAGCAACTGTTTATGTTGCCACTCCAGAAACCGAAACCAGTGATCCGAGGGCAGAGGCCCTGCAGATGGCACACGAGGTGGGGTGCCCAGTCGTGTGCACCGGCGGGGCAGCGAAGTGACAAGCACCACAACCCACAAAAAAGGTAACGAGGGCACTGAATAGCACAGGATCTTCTCTTTGTATCTGGCAGGAACAACGAAGTTAAAATGCCCTAGTACCAAAATGTAGAATTAGTGCTACAACGGTCTTCAAGAGGACCTGCAATGCCGCTTCTGCCTCCCGTACCCTGGAGGCGGCACATGGGTCACGCGGTACGGTCATACTGCGGTGGGACGCACACTCGTTGACCTCTCATGGCACTGCTCCACACTTCAGGGAGGACGCTTTCCATTAGCTATGTTTTCTGATGACATGTCGCGCCGGCCCCGTCCAACAACAGAACTCCTTTAGATCCAAACAGACTCTTCCACTCTCTCACCGGAAGTGAAACCAGGCCATGCAGACACTTTCACAATACAACAGCCGGGAATGCACTTTTCGGTAAAAAAAACACATTCCTTTCTCCTAATTTATCAAATAAACGACTCACTGAAGAACAGGGGCCAGCTTCGATCGGTAAACAGCCGTTACAACTACTTTTTTACTTTGCGATACCATTACAACGCATGCATTACCACGCATGCGTTGTACATAACGAAGTCATTACTACGCATTTTTTTAGAACGCATTGTCATTTACCACGCATGCCTTTACAACGAATTTTGTTGTAAAGATATGTATGGTAAATGACCATGCGTTCTAAAAAACATGTAGATGATCCATGTCGTTGTAAGGAAACAGAGGCTGTTCCGTTTCCTCACAACGACGTGCACCGCCCCTCAGAGATGACGTGAAGCAGGAACCACGAGGAGAGAGGAACCATGAGGAGTGAGAGGTAAGGGGGATTGGGCATGGGGTGGGGTGGGGTTTCTTTTCTAGGGTTTAGGGTAGTGCAGTGGTGTTTGGGTGGTGTAGGGGGTCGTGCTGGGGGTAGTGTTTTAGGGTTTAGGGTAGTGCAGTGGTGTTTGGGTAGTGTAGGGGGTCATGCTGGGGGTAGTGTTTTAGGGTTTAGGGTAGTGCAGTAGTGTAGGGGTCGGGCTGGGGGTAGTGTTTTAGGGTTTAGGGTAGTGCAGTGGTGTATGGGTATTGTAGGGGGTCGTGCTGGGGTAGTGTTTTAGGGTAGTGCAGTGGTGTTTGAGTAGTGTAGGGGGTCATGCTGGTGGTAGTGTTTTAGGGTTTAGGGTAGTGCAGTGGTGTTTGTGTAGTGTAGGGGGTCATGCTGGGGGTAGTGTTTTATGGTTTAGGGTAGTGCAGTGGTGTTTGAGTAGTGTAGGGGGTCATGCTGGGGGTAGATTTAGGGTTTAGGGTAGTGCAGTGGTGTTTGGGTAGTGTAGGGAGTCGTGCTGGGGGTAGTGTTTTAGGATTTAGGGTAGTGCAGTGGTGTTTGTATAGTGTAGGGGGTTGTGCTGGGGTAGTGTTTTAGGGTTTAGGGCAGTGCAGTGGTGTTTGTGTAGTGAAGGGGGTCATGCTGTGGGTAGTGTTTTAGGGTTTAGGGTAGTGCAGTCGTGTTTGTGTAGTGTAGGGGGTCGTGTTTTAGGATATAGGGTAGTGCAGTGGTGTTTGGGTAGTGTAGGGGGTCGTGCTGGGGGTAGTGTTTTAGGGTTTAGGGTAGTGCAGTGGTGTTTGTGTAGTGTGGGAGGTCATGCTGGGGGTATATTTAGGGTTTAGTGTAGTGCAGTGGTGTTTGGGTAGTGTAGGGAGTCGTGCTGGGGGTAGTGTTTTAGGATTTAGGGTAGTGCAGAGTGTGTTTGGGTAGTGTAGGGAGTCGTGCTGGTGGTAGTGTTTTAGGGTTTAGGGTAGTGCAGTTATGTTTGGGTAGTGTAGGGTGTCGTGCTGGGGGTAGTGTTTTAGGGTTTAGGGTAGTGCAGTGGTGTTTGGGTAGTGGAGGGGGTAGTGTTTTAGGGTTTAGGGTAGTGCGCCCAACCAGCCACAATATCCGTGGACAAAGGGGATCCTGACTCTTTGGAACGCTCCGTCAATTGAATAATTTGGGTCAAGGGCCCTACCACGTCCAAGACCTATCAATTCCTTTCTTGGGATCCCTCATATACTTGGAGAAAAAGGTACATAGTTTCTCATCAATTTCAGGCGTGTGTGCCACCTTCCCCTTCAGTGAGGGCCTGGGGCATTCTCCCCTCATCCTATTCCTGACCTCCCTTTCAAGGGGTTGATGGATTTTCCCCACCACATACTCTGCCACTTTGGCGTCAGGTGTCCACTCTGCCGACCTAGGATGGTAAATTTGGGTAGGCTCGAACATGTCCGAGTGGACCCCGTCCCCAACCGGGGACTGAGAGGAGTGGGATTCTGGACGCCAGGGACGCCCCAAGTCCTTATCCTCATCGGAGGAGAAATCATCCTCCGATACACCCTCTCCCTCTAAGGGAAACCCGCCATCGGGGTCTACAATAGTGGTGACAGTGTTGCAATTTCCTCCGGGCCCCTCCTCCTCCCGGCAGGGTGCATGTTTTAGCATTCGCGCACTCTTGAGGAAGGTCTCCGTAAGTTTATCAAATCCTTCCAAGAGCCCCGCGTTATGCTTAACGGCCCTTTTATTCCCCATCTGGGAGCTACTTGGACCCGCCACCACCAGATCTGGGTCACTGAACACCCCAGGGATGCTTTTCGCCAGCTTATCAACCTGATCCCTAAGAGGAGCCAGCACCCTAGAAAAAGCCAGAGAGAGGGCTTGGTCCACTGCTGGAGGGAGTAGTTGGGGGGCCATTCCTCCTCCACTTCCTGGTAGGAGGAGTAAAAATGGTCTTCTGGAGAAGACATGATAGCAGAGGGTGTGAGCACAGAACAAATGCCCTTGAAATCCTTAAGACAGCCCCCTCGCCAGTGCTCCAACAGCTGGGCTTTCCCCGAAGCTGTTATAAGAATAGACTGAGGCCAATACCAATTACCACCATCAGGTGGCGCTGGTCACTAACGTGGCCGTGTGGGGAAATCACCGCGTAGCGGTGTCAAAATTAGGCGAGTGTTGGTCGGGAATCAAGCGGACACTAAAGGAGTGACCGGATTCCCAAAAGCGCATAAAGACCAGCGGGAGCGCTCGACGGAGCTGCCTCGCTCGGACCAGACGCGCCTGACAGGATCTCACCACGCGCAGAGCACACAGCAGGAGAAACTGCGAGGGGGAGAACGCGCTCGGGCAAGAGCCTGCTGCGCAGGGAATATAAAACAATACCAAGGCAATAATGCTAATAACGTGCACAAGAAACCGCTATACAAACAGCAACAACGTCAGATTAAGCCAAGAATGTAAGGAATGCACTTAACTGACGAGCAGTGAAGAAAGAGGAAGCGGAAGGGACGTCACGATATTATATACGATGGACTGTGATATGATTGGACTATAGTTGCCTTGGAGACTACCCCCTAATGGTTCATGGGTTGTGTAGTCTTTTGTTTAATGATTGTTGTGTTACGTTTTCTTTGAACTGCTATGCAAATAAAGTGAGGAAAGATATGCATAATCCTCGCCTCTGTCCTGCCATAGAATTCATTAAACTTTATTTGATCTGATTTAGAAACATAGATCATAAAAGTGTACATAAAAACAGTAAATCCTCTTTCCTAATACAATACAGTGAGAATTAATTAAAACCAGTAGGTAAAACGGGTGTTACAAAGCCCGGTTCAGAGCAACTTCAGGTTAACAGAATCGTAAAGTTCAATGTTTCGCAAGATCAATCTCATGTACTTCGTGCAAAATACGCAATAAGGGGTCCAAGTAAGATGTAACGCTCCAATACCTGACCAGTTTGCACTATATAAAACTGCAGAAAAACTAAAAATAAAAAGTGTTTTGCACACTTCTGTCATTGGGCTATATGTGGGCTACATCTGGGTGATATTTGTGCTACATTTGGGCTCTTTTTTCTCTGGTGGCCATCTTGGGGGACTTATTTGTTATGAAGTTTCCTAATTTCGTCATTTACTGCAGTCTCCTCAGTAGGAAATGCTTTCAGTTTTTTACTTTGATTCCATCAAGAAGGCATTCAGATGTGTCACACATTTGCCATAAATTCAGAATGTTAGCACTCTAGTTGTTCATTAGATCACTGGAGTAAAGCTACTGCTCACCAGGGAGTTAACTGGACGTCTACTGCTGGTATTGAAACTGATTGTTTCAGTCTGCATGTCAGAATTTTCTAATGAAATAGAAGAGGATTTGAGATCTCACTTAAAACATGCCCTAAATTTTCTTTCTGCAGCACTAACCATAATTTCTATGGCAAAATGAACCCCCTCATTTTGTTCCTTTTTAAATTAAATGTTTTAAGTGTTGCCAGTTTTTCCAATCAAGATGGCTTCAGGTGTGCCATACTTTTGTCATAAGTAAGACTGTTAGCGCTCTAGTTGTTCTTTAGAACACTCTGGGAAGCTGCAGTAGAACACAAAGGCATCAACTGACAGGCTGCTCCTGTTGAAATATAACAGGAAGATATTTGAGATCTCACTTAAAACATGTCCTAATTTTTATTTCTACAGCACTAACCATAATTTCTATGACAAAATGAACCCCCTCATTTTGTTTCTTTTTAAATTAAATGTTTTAAGAGTTACCAGTTTATTCCAATCAAGATGGCTTCAGGTGTGCCATAGTTTTGTCATAAGTAAGACTGTTAGCGCTCTAGTTGTTCTTTAGAACACTCTGGGAAGCTGCAGTAGAACACAAAGGCATCAACTGACAGGCTGCTCCTCTTGAAATATAACAGGAAGATATTTGAGATCACACTTGAAACATGTCCTAATTTTTCTTTCTACAGCACTAACCATAATTTCTATGACAAAATGAACCCCATCATTTTGTTCTTTTTTAAATTAAATGTTTTAAGTGTTACCAGTTTATTCCAATCAAGATGGCTTCAGGTGTGCCATACTTTTGTCATAAGTAAGGCTGTTAGCACTCTAGTTGTTCTTTAGAACACTCTGGGAAGCTGCAGTAGAACACAAAGGCATCAACTGACAGGCTGCTCCTGTTGAAATATAACAGGAAGATATTTGAGATCTCACTTAAAACATGTCCTAATTTTTCTTTCTACAGCACTAACCATAATTTCTATGGCAAAATGAACCCCCTCATTTTGTTCCTTTTTAAATTAAATGTTTTAAGTGTTACCAGTTTATTCCAATCAAGATGGCTTCAGGTGTGCCATACCTTTTTCATAAGTAAGACTGTTAGCTCTCTAGTTGTTCTTTAGAACACTCTGGGAAGCTGCAGCAGAACACAAAGGCATCAACTGACAGGCTGCTCCTGTTGAAATATAACAGGAAGATATTTGAGATCTCACTTAAAACATGTCCTAATTTTTCTTTCTACAGCACTAACCATAATTTCTATGACAAAATGAACCCCCTCAGTTTGTTCCTTTTTAAATTAAATGTTTTAAGAGTTACCAGTTTATTCCAATCAAGATGGCTTCAGGTGTGCCATAATTTTGTCATAAGTAAGACTGTTAGCGCTCTAGTTGTTCTTTAGAACACTCTGGGAAGCTGCAGTAGAACATAAAGGCATCAACTGACTGGCTGCTCCTGTTGAAATATAACAGGAAGATATTTGAGATGACACTTGAAACATGTCCTAATTTTTCTTTCTACAGCACTAACCATAATTTCTATGACAAATTGAACCCCATCATTTTGTTCCTTTTTAAATTAAATGTTTTAAGTGTTACCAGTTTATTCCAATCAAGATGGCTTCAGGTGTGCCATACTTTTGTCATAAGTAAGGCTGTTAGCACTCTAGTTGTTGTTTAGAACACTCTGGGAAGCTGCAGTAGAACACAAAGGAATCAACTGACAGTCTCTGCCCTTGTTGGATGTACATGTTTTACTGAGAATGTCAGACTTCATTCTCACATGACTGAGAAAGATAATGTGAATTTACAGAAAATATGCTCTCATTTTAGCTTCTGGAGCACCTTCCAAAACTGTATGGGACAAGCATGTGAAAATAGTTTTCTCTCAAACATGATTCATGATATCCCAGCAGAAGGTTTTTCACAGGGTAAAATCACCTTAGAACACACCACAATTCCTGAAATTAGTATGGTACCATCAACAAATGAATTCTAATGTAACTAAAGTCTGTTATCACCCTTTATAGTTCTCCTTTTGGTAACCCTCAAAATCTTCGTTCCACTACAATGCATTTCAATGGGGTACTATCATTTATATTGGTCCCAAGATAGCTGCCAGCAATTCCAGGATGAAGTGCTGACAGCCAATCAGATCTCACGATGACATGTGTGGTTAGGCTCCGCCCAGATATATATGTGTATTCTTTTTCAAATTTCTCAGGAACTACTGAACGGATTTACACCATTTAACCAAAAGGCACGACTCTGAACCAAGGGCTACCTATTTGCCAAATTTGTTGTAATTCCGTTCAGCAGTTCGAACTGTAGCTGCGACTAAAGGTTCCTATGGAAAATTGCATGGGGAAAACACGTTTTGGGACCCCCCTTTTCTTGGCCCCACTTGACGAATCACCCTGAAACTTTTAGGATAGGAGCGGACCGGAGAGCCCCACGAGTTTTGAAAATTTCGCAAAGATTCATCATCCGGCGCTAAAGTTATTGGAAATAGAATGTTGTGAATTTCCTATGGAAAATAGGTCCTCACTATAACTACCTACTGGCGACCGCCAGTAGGTAATATATATATATATATATATATGTATATATATATATATATATATATATAAATATATATATATATATATATATATATATATTACCTACTGGCGGTTGCCAGTAGGTAGTTATAGTTAGGACCTTGTTTCTATTCAAAAAGTGTTTTTTTCTATTGCCAATATCCTTGGTGCCGTTTGACGAATCTTTTGTAAAGTTTCAAAACTAATGGGGCGGTCAGGTCAGCTCCTGTGTTGAAAGTTTAGGGGGGATTCGTCAAGCGGGGGCCAAGAAAAAGGGGGTATCAGAACACGTTTTCTCCATGTTAATTTCTATAGGAGGACACGGCTACAGCCCGAACTGTTGAACAGAATGACACCAAATTTTGCAAAAAGGTAGCTCTTGGTTCAGAAAGCACTCTTTTTGTTAAATGCTGTAAATCCGTTCAGTAGTTCCTGAGAAATTTAAAAATTTCTTAGATATACAAATATCCCCGCGGAGGATCTGCGAACCCTCCCGATCTCGAGCCTGCAATCTGATTGGCTGCCAACAGTTCCAACACCTTGTGTCAGGAGGACCTCAGGACTAAAGTGGACTTCATCCCCCAAGCAGCAGTGCACCAGGAGGTGTGTTTGCAGAGTGACTACCTCTTAGCAATCCAGCTGTATGGGACTAACTAGAGATAACTGGAGGGCTAGTTGGCCCCCAGGGACCCTCAAGAGGCAAGGGGACTTTATCCCCAAACCAAGAGTGTGCCAGGAGGTGTGCTTGCAGAGCGGTGGAGAAAGGGGGAGTGGCCTGTGACTACCTCTCAACAATCCCACTGTGTGGGGTTTATTGGAGGTATTAGGTAGGCTAGTTGGCCCCTAGGGACCCCCAGCAGCGAAGGAGACTTCATCCCCCAACCAAGAGCATGCCAGGAGGCATGTTTGCAGAGAGGTGGAGAAAGGGGGTGTGGCCTGGTATCTGAACTCAGCAACCTGCTGTGTGGGACTTACTGGAGGTAATAGGAGTGTTAGTTGGCCCCCAAGGATGTCCTTGGGGGCCAACTACCCCTCCTGTTACCTCCAGTAGGTCCCACACAGTGGGATTGCTAAAAGGTTTTGGGAGGCCACACCCTCCTTTCTCCACTACTCTGCAAATGCGCCTCGTGGTGCACTACTGGTTGGGGGATGAAGACTTTACTCCTGAGGGACCTTGGGGGCCAAGAAGTCCTCCTGGTACCACCTGTAAGTCCTATGCAGTGGAATTCCTGAGTGCTGTATTGGTGAATCAGTGGGTTTATGATTGACTTTATGAATGACTCAGTGTGTGCATGACTCACTGTATAAGTGAGTGATTCGGTGTCTCAGTGATTGTATGGGTGAGTGACTGGTTATATGAAAGTGTGTATCTGTCTGTCAGTTAATGTCTAAGTGAGTGTATGAGTGTTAGTGGGTATGTGAATGGCTATATGGGTGATTTATTGGTTCTTTGACTATGTCTATGGTTGTCTGGGTGTCTCTGTCTGTGGGTGAAGAGGTGTGTGACTGCCTGTATGGATCAGTGAGTGGGTGAGTCAGTGGCTGTATGGGGTACCATTGTGTGTGTGAAAAGTTGTATGAGTGATTAAGCGTCTGTATGGCTGTGTCGGTGATTGAGTGCATGGGTCAGTATGGGTGAGTAACTGAGTATGTGAAAGGCAGTATACATGAGTGATGGGGTATATGAGTGACTGTAGGTATGAGTGAGTGAATGTGAGAGTGGCTATATAGATGAGTGCATGCTTCTGTCAGTGACTGTATAGCTGAGTGAGTTTGTGTTCCTATTTCTATGAGTAAGTAAGTGGGTGGGTGTGTAACTGTTTTGGTAAGTGGCTGTATGATTGACTGTATGGGTGAGTGTCTAGGTGTGCGAGTAGTTTTATGGGTGACTCACTCAGTGTGTCAGCGCCTGTATGCCTGTATGAGTGGATATGTCAATGGCTGTATTAGGGAGTGAGTGGGTCTATGAGTGGCAGTATGGGTGAGTGAGTGGATGTGTGATTAGAACACTGAATCAGTGAGTGGGTGTGTAAGTACTGGTATGGCTTTGTGAATGGGTTTCTGAATGGTTGTGTGGGAGCGGCAGAGGGTGGATAAAAGATTCTACAGTGGTATGAGTCGGTGCGTCTTCGGAAACATGGTGAGACTTATAACAGTGACATGGGAAGGGTTGCTGTTTTATATTTGGCTAGGCTCAACATTCTGAGCATTCGGTGATTAGTGAAGCTGCCAGAGAAAAGACATGTAGGCATGTTTAAGACATGTAGGCTACTTCGTATGAGTCTCTGGAAAGGTACACTTGAAGTAGGCCGTATAAATTTAGGTGCCTGCTTGCAATGGGAAGTGCACTCTGTCAAGTTTAAAGGTCTGCGTGCTTTCATGACTCAGGTATGTGTCTACTTGTACATGTATGCTGACATGTGCTGTGTGTCTGAATATCTG
Organism: Calotriton arnoldi; assembly: GCA_963921515.1. Lineage (NCBI taxonomy): Eukaryota > Metazoa > Chordata > Amphibia > Caudata > Salamandridae > Calotriton > Calotriton arnoldi. Next base: position 938,329 of record CAWUFW010007271.1, on the reverse strand, counting down.
AGCTTAAAAAACTGGTAGCTTCTCATACAGGTGCACAAATATTCTCTGTTCCGCTCCATCATTCAGTCGCAGAGGGAGACATGTTTCACCTATCTAGGTGTCACAGAACCACTCAAATAGACTGTTGAAAACCCATGTGCCCTGTATTATGAGTAAAAAGGAATACATACACCTTCTTCTACAGAAACATAGAGAGCATGCGGTCTTAAACACTATATCTAGGTTTCTTTTTATGTATCATGTCGCTAGGAAAAGGCACAGACACACGTATTGAAGCCTTCGGAAACATGGTGAGACTTACAACAGTGACATGGGAAGGGTTGCTTTATTATATTTGGCTAGGCCCAACATTCTGAGCAGTTGGTGAATAGTGAAGCTGCCAGAGAAAAGACTACTATTACACTCATCCCATCACTCAGTTACTACTTTTGCACTCAGTCATTCACTTAGGTACTACCCATGCACTCATCCAATCACTCATGTACTTTCCTTGCACTCAACCATTCACTTAGGCACTGTGCATACACTTCTGCATTCTCTTGGGTACTACCCATGTACTTATCCAGTCATCCGGGCACTTCCCAGGCACTCATCCAATCACTTAGGCACTACCCATGCACTCATCTAATCACCCAGGCACTACCCATGCACTCACTCAATCACCCAGGCACTATCCTTGCACTCATCCTTTCACTCAGGCACTATGCATACACTCCTGCATTCTCTCACGTACTACCCATGTACTTATAAAATGATGCAGACACTACTCTTGCACTTATCCAGTCCCCCAGGCACTACCCATGCATTCATCCAATCATTCAAGCACTATCCTTGCGCTAAACCATTCACTCAGGTACTACGCCTGGTCTCATTCTATCACCAAGGCACTACCCATGCACTCATCCAATCACCCAGGCACTACCCATGCACCCATCCAATCACTAAACCACTACCCATGCACTCATCTAATTACTGTCATAACGGCTCCATCCCTGCCGCAGTCAGCAACAGGGGTGGAGCTCCACCCACATAAATTTCCCCGTCCGGATGGGAGGAGCACTTTGCGTTCCAGTTCTCGCGAGTGTTTCCTTCCCATCTGGGTTCACGACAGCACTTCCGGCACATGGCAGCAGCGTCCGTCTCTCCGACACCTGGCTCCTCGCGTGGGGCACTTCTTCTCGTCGCTCACCTCAGCTTAGCATTCCTCGGTGGGGCCTCTCCTGTAAAACAAAAAAGAGAAAACAAAGAATCGTTACAAAGGCAGTAACGCGCTTGCGCTTTTGTGTATGAAAGACGTTTGCAAATGATTTAGCAAAGCATTAACTTATCTGAAGGAATCTTTGTGGCGTACATGGGCATCTGCATTTCTTTGGTGGCATATTTCTTGATTGTATGAAATCATTGCAGTCTGCATTACGAACTCCTGAAGAGAAGGAGACACATTATGTTCAGTCCTTCCTGGCTGTATGAATCCACAGCAGTCAGCATCACAAACTCCTGAATTTTAAGGAGACAAGTTTGGTTTAGCCTGCAACTTTTTGCATATTTTTTGTTACCTTATCTCTGGCTGATCATTGAGTCAGCCTTGGTTATTTTTGGGCTAATTGCTATTTTTTCTAGGGTACCTACACTGGTAAGCACTAATTATTATAGAATAGTGTACCCTCAGTGATTTTCTCTCTCTGTTCTTTATATTTTTATGCAGAATTGTTTGTTGTATCCTGAATACACTTTTATTGGACACTAGTGTAATAGGGGAACAAATCAGGTAGAAAACCTTGATGTATAAATAGTGGTTATCTATTGTTATGTTTCCATTATTCATTAGAGTAGTCTATTGATGATAATTTGTTTACAGGATCACAGAAGTCTCCAGTGACGTATCCTTGCTGCCAAGGTCGTGCCGAGGGACCCTCTTCAGCTTTCTCCTCCCCTTGTTTCCCCTCTTCCCCCTGTACACTGTTCCTGCTTTGACTCCGTTGGGCGGACTATGTGGTAGTGGGAAGTTGGGACCTATTCTTTAGTCTCCTGTCTCTCATTCCCGTGGAAACTTCAGGTGAGCCTTGATAATTACTAAGGCACTACCCATGAACTCATGCATTTTTTCACGCACTACGTATGCACTCATCCAATCACCCAAGCACTACTCATGCATTCATCCAATCACCCAGACACTACCCTTGCACTCATCCAATCACTGAAGCACTACTCTTCAACTCAAACATTCACTTTCACTCAGTCACTATGCTTGCACTCATCCAATCACCCAGGCACTATGCATGCACTCATACAATCACTCACACACTACCCATGCACTCATAAAATCACTAAGGCACTACCCATGCACTCATCCAATCACTCAGGCACTACCCTTTCACTCAACCATTCACTCAGGCACTACCGATGCACTTAGCCACTACCCATGCATTCATCCAATCACTCAGGCACTATGCATACACTCCTGCATTCTCTCAGGCACTACCCATGCACTTATCCAGTCATCCGGGCACTTCCCATGCACTCATCCAATCACTGAGGCGCTACCCTTGCACTCAATCATTCACTTAGGTACTACCCATGCATTCATCCAATCACTCATGCACTATTCTTGCACCCAATCATTCACTCAGGCACTTTGCATACACTCCTGAATTTGCTTAGGTACTACCCATGCACTTATCCAGTCACCCAGGCACTTCCCATGCACTCATCCAATCATTCCCCTTTATCATGGCAAGGTAGCATCTTGCAGTCCATTTTTATATTTAAAAAAAACCTATTTACTGCATATATATATATATAAATTATATAAAAATGTATATAAAAACATTAAAACATATTTAAAAAATATTTTTTGTATATGTATATATATATATTCACTTAAAAAAACAGGTTTCTGGGACGTTATAGTTAGCAATTAGCATTTAAAATCCTTAGAAATTCACTGAAAAAAACACAGGTTTCAGGGACGTTAATGTTAGAAATTAGCATTTAAAAAACCTTTGAAATTCACTGAAAAAACCACAGGTTTCAGGGACGTCATAGTTAGAAATTAGCATTTAAAAAACCTTAGATATTCACAAAAAAAACCACAGATTATAGGAACGTTATAGTTCAACACGGCGGGTAACTCCGCTCTGCCAGCTTAGTATACGGAGTTTTGCCTACTCCGCGTTCCATTGCGAACGCCGAGTTTAGGCAAAACTCCGACTCCGTGGTGTAGCGGAGTTAGTTGGCCCCTCCACCCTCCCAAAGAAATTATAATGTAAAAAAAAGGCACTTACCTGCCGTGGCTGCTTCCTCCTTGCCATTTCCGCTCTCCTTCCTCATCTTTGCCGTCCTTCTTCTTTGAGAACCCCTACGTTGTATGTCTTGCGCGTGTAGATCATGATAAGTCATGTAATATTCTTTTCATTTGTAATTTTATCATTAGGATCCAATGATTGATCTGTTTTTGAATTTTCAGCTTTTTAGCAGCTACATTCATAAATGTAGGGGTAGATCCTCTTTCTTGGAACATTTTCCTCATAAGAGTAGTCTGCTTTTACAAATCCTCTGAATTGTTACAACATTTTTTAAGCCTCAATGTTTTGCCAGAGGGAATACTCTCTACTATGCTTCTAGGATGTTGACTAGTAAAGTGCAGAGTGCTGTTGCCTGCCGTTGTCTTTTGATGTACTGAAGTGTTAATCTTGCCTTTCTGTACCTCAAGATGTATGTCCAAAAATGTGATGTCATGGGAGCTCATTGTAACAGTAAATTTCAGGTTGTATGGGTTCTGATTCAATTTTGTTGCATATTCACATGCTTTTTCTTTGGACCTTGACCATTAAATAAATAGATCGTCAATATACCGGGTCCAAATCAAAATATTGTCAAGAAATTCTTGGTTTTCTCCTGCCCAGGCCACCTGCTTCTCCCACCAGCCAATCACCAAATTGGCGAAACTGGGGGGGAAGCAGGTGCCCATGGTGGTCCCAATCTTTTGACGGTAAAAAGTACTTTCATGCACAAAAATGTTTTCTTCTAGGTAATATTAAATCATTTCAATGAACATCTTATCGTGCTCCAACAAACATGCTAGTCTGGCTTTGAAAAGAGACTCACAAGCTTTAACTCTAAAATAATGATCAATGCAAGTATATTAACTCACTACATCAATAGTGATCATCAGATAGGTGTTTGTCCATACAATATTCTGAATTTTGATCCAAAAATCTCCACAGGTACTCTAGGGTAATCAGTTCTTAAGAAACCAAATTCATCTTGATCTATAATGCCCAAGTCTCTCCACTGAATCAGACTCTCTTTATATCTGCACACTGAGACCTTGTATGTTTCGATGGTAATAACCTCATAACATTCCTCTTATGACAATTGTCTCATGATTTCACCTTCATACAAAGGAGTATCCATAATTACCACGTTACCTCATTTGTCAGAATTTTGTATTACTATTGAGGTATCTTTTTTAAGGCTTCCAATGCTTTCCGTTGTGATGGAGTTAGAGTGTCACTTGTCTGTGTCTTGTTATCCTTAAGAATATCAACTCTTAAATTACCATTTCACAAAAGACGTCTTAATTATCATGGGGTAATATAGGGATAACTTGGGATGGTGGCTTAAACCCACTCTCACTTGGGGTTTCTCCATCAATACCAAGTGCATTCAGCATTGAATCCATATCAACAATAGAGTCATCACATTCACTTTCTCTAAATAGTATTTCCAAAGCTAGTAGCCCCTCCGCCTTCCCAATTTGCAAATCACAGGAAGATTGACTTACAGAATCAACATTTACAGGTTTCTTTGCCATTTTATGTATTTTGTTCAATTTCAATTTTCTTATGATCAAATGCAAAGCAATATGTGCTTGGGCATAATTGAAACCAGTGTGGGGACAAAAAGACAAACCCAACTCCAATAATGAAACTTCTTCACTCAGCTGTTGCTGAGATAGATTCAGAACAGTTAATTTGGAACTCAGTCCTTCTTCTTCTGGCGTGTAACCCTCCTGGTTTGCAGTAGCTCGTCCTCTGACCCCTTCTTCTGGTCCAGTGTCTATGTTGGTGCCTCTTCCATGCCCTCTTCCTCTGTCCTTGTGGGCCAACTACCCCCCTGTTAACTTCAGTAAGTCCCACAATGCAGGATTGCTGAGAGGTCTTCGTGGCCCGCCCCCTTTCTCAACCTCTCTGCAAACACGCCTCCTGGCGCACTACTAATTGGGGGATGAAGTTCCCTTAGCTGCTGAGGGTCCTTGAGATGGAATAAACCATCCTGTTACCTCCAGTAAGTCCCATAAAGCAGGATTGCTAAGAGGTCTTTGAAGGCAATGCCCCCTTTCTCCATCACTCTGCAAATGCATCTCCTGGTGCACTGCTGGTTGGGAATGAAGTCCTCTTGGATACTGAGGGACATTGGGGGCCAAGGAGCCATCCTGGTTCTTTCTGTAAGTCCTACACAGCAGGATTCCTGAGAGCTGGTCAGAGGCCCCACCCCCTTTCTCCACCACTCTGCAAATGCCATTGCTACTAAAAAAACATAGACATTCACTGAAAAAAACAAAGGTTACATGGACGTTATTGTTAGGAAATAGTATTTTAAAAAACCATAGAAATTCACTGAAAAAGCAAAGGTTACAGGATTGTTATAGTTAAGCTCAGGTTTCACTTGTACAAAACCAGTGAAATTCAGCAGTTTAGTGAGCTGAGCTAACTATAAATCGTGCCCCCGCAATGCATTGCTTATGACCTCACATATTACATCACTCCTGACATGGTCAGTGACATCACGAATGACATCACTGATGACATCTCAAGTGACATCACTGATGACATCACTGATGACATCACTGATTACATCATCTATAAAATCACTAACGCACCCAGTCACACCCCATAGAAACAGTCATACACCCACTCCCACCCAACCATTCACAAACCCATACCAGTACATACACATCCACTCACTGATTCATAGATCTACACATCCACTCACTCATACAGCCACTCATATACCCACTCACTCACTAATACAGCAACTGACATATCCACTCATACACACACATGCACCCATACAGCCACTCACACTCTGTCAGTCATCCATAAAGCTACTAAAACACCTACTCACTCACCCTTACAGTCTATCACACAGCCACTTATTCCCCCATACAGTTACACACACACACACTTACTGATACACAAACTACAAATACTCACTCACCTATACAGTCACTGACACAAGCACACACTCACCCATACAGTCACTGACACAAGCACACACTCACCCATATAGCCACTCTCACATTCACTCACTCACCCATACAGTCACTCATTTACCCCATCACCCACCTATACGGCCTTTGACATACCCAATTACTCACCCATATACTACTAACACATCCACTCACTCACCCACACAGCCATACACACACTCACTGACCAATACAGCCCCACACACACACACTCACTAATCCATACAGCCACTGACTCACCCATTCACTCATCCATACAGGCAGGCACACTCCCCTCACACATCAATCCTTACTCCATCTTTGTAGAGCACAAACATATCAATTACCCCCTTAAGGTTTCAAGGCATGGGCCGTAGGGAGATTATGTGAGCTATTGCCCAAAGTCACATGGTGCTGAGCTGAGCTGCTGTCAGCAGCTGGGATCGAACCATGAGCCCGTGCTCCAGAGTCAGCCGCCTTAACCGCTGCACCAGACACTCAGACACTTAGACAACAAATCAATCACCCAGACAGCCACTCACATACCCACTCACACACTCATACAGACACTCAGACACCAACTGAAAGACTAATACAAACATTAACACAACCAGTCACTCACCCATATATTCACTAAGACACATAATCACTCAGTTATACAGTCAGCCAAGCACACACTGAATCATTCCTACAGGAGCTCATACACCCACTGATTCACCAATACACCTTGGTATATATATTTAACACTCATAAAACTTTTAAAAACACTCACAGTCACTGGATGATGTCATCAGTGATGTCATTAGAGATGTCATCAGTGATATCATCAGTGATTCACTGACCATGTAATTTGTGATGTAATATGTGAGGTCATAAGCAGTGCATTGAGGGGGCGCAAGTTATAGTTGGCTCAGCTAACTATAACTGCTAAATTTCACTGGTTTTGTATGAGTGAAACCTGAGCCTAACTATAACTTCCCTGCAACCTTTGTTTTTTCAGTGAATTTCTAAGGTTTCTATAATTCCAATTCCTAACTATAACTTAGGTAGCTATAGTTAGGACCTATTTTCCGTAGGAAAAGCGTTTTTTGATTTGCCAATATCTTTGGCGCCGTTTGATGAATCTTCGTGAAATTTTCAAAACTAATGTTTCACTCAGGTCAGCTCCTGTCTTTAAAGTTTCGGGGTGATTTGTCAAGCGGGGGCCGAGAAGAAAGGGGGGTCCCAAAACACGTTTTCTCCATGTTAATTTCCATAGGAATTATGAAACAGGCTACAGCTCGAACTGCTGAACGGAATCACACCAAATTTGGCAAAAAGGTAGGTCTTGGTGTAGAAAGCGTGCTTTTTTTAAATGGTGTAAATCCGTTCAGTAGTTGCTGAGAAATTTAAAAAAAAATGTATGTATCTGAGCACCGAGGAGGAGTCGCGACTCCTCCTGAGCACGAGCTTCATTTTAATTGGCTGCCAACACTCCAAACCAGGAAGTGTTGGCAGCCATCTTGTGACTCAGTAACCGAGTCACAAGAAAAAGGTAAAAAACAAGAAAAAGGTGCAGGGTAGAAGCACCCTGACCCCCTAGGCCTGCTCAGGGGGTCCCACTAGGACCCCAGGCCCCCCCAAAAAAAAATCTTAATAATTTCGGCCAAATTTGCGCTGGGTGCGCGAATCCGGCCGAAATTATTTTTAAAAACGAAGCGCGGTCTCCCGCGCATCATTTGTTAAAAAGCCCCCGGGTGGGCCAGGTCCCGGGGCAATTCTAAATTATGGTGTGGGGGACCATGGGGGCCCCCACAGCCCCGGGGACTGCCACCTCCCAGGGGCTTAATAATTTATGTGCGGGGGCACAGGGCCCCCCCACAGCCCCGGGGACCACCACCTCCCCGGGGCTTTACTTAAATAAGTGCGGGGGCCTCGTGGGCCCCCCAAGCCCCAGGGACCGCCACCTCCCCGGGGCTTTTTTAAATTTGGGTGGGGGGCATCGCGGGCCCCCCCAAGCCCCGGGGACCTCCACCTCCCCGGGGCTATAACTAATAATTAGTGTGGGGGGGCTCCACCACCTCCCCGGGGCATCGAATATGTAAATGCGGGGGTCCGTTGCAGACCCCCAGCCCTGGGGACCACCACCTCCTCGGGGCTATTTACATGTTGGAGGGGGGATGCGCGGCCCCCCTTGTGGAGCCCTTTATGGCCCTGGGGACTGCCAACCCCCAGGGCCGGCTCCTGCAATGTCTTCCACCCTGCCATAGCAAACCCTGCTTTGCTTTTTGGAAGCGAGAGCAGGAAACCTGCTTTCGCTTCCAAAAAGCAAAGCAGATTGCTTTTGCACAAGGGGAGCTGCATGTCAGCAGCTCCCCTTGTGTAAACGCAATGCCGGCTCCAGCAGGAGGCGGGGAGCCGGCTGGGACCGGGGGGCATTGGGGCTCAACCCACAATCCCCAATGCTAAAGGCCGGCCCCAGGGGATGGGGTCCCCAGGGCCAGAAGTGGCCCGGGAGGGGGGCCACACAGCCCCCTCCCCTTTAATTAAAAATAACAAAACGGAAAGGCCGCCCCGGGGGATGGGGTCCCCAGGGCCATAATTGGCCTGAGGAGGGGGGCCACACGGCCCCCATCCCAAAACAAAATATTAAAAAAGAAGGCTGGCCAGGCCCCAAGGGATGGGGTCCCTGGGGCCATAATTGGCCTCTGGAGGGGGGCCACGTGGCCCCCCTCCCCAAAATAAAAAAAAAAGGCTGCCAGGCCCTGGGGGATGGAGTCCCTGGGGCCAAAAGTGGCCCAGGGAAGGGGGGTCACGCGGCCCCCTCTGATAAAATAACAAATTTATGAAAAAGAAACCGGCAACTCACCGGAGGAACCGCCTCCTCCCTGCATGACTCTGCAAACGCACCCCCTGGCGCGTTCTAAGTTGGGGAATTAAGTCCCCTTGAATACTGAGGGTCCCTGGGGGCCAACTAGCCCACCAGGTACCTCCAGTAAGCGCCACACAGCTGGATTGCAGAGAGGTGGTCCGAGGCCACGCCACTTTGCACCACTCTGCAAGCGCGCCTCTTGGCGCACTGCTGGTGGGGCGATGAGGTCCTCTTGTGTCCTGAGGACCTCAGGACACAAGTGGACTTCATCCCCCGAGCAGCAGTGCGCCAGGAGGCGTGTTTGCAGAGTGATGTAAAAAGGGGGTGTGGCCTCGGACCACTCTCAGCAATCCAGCTGTGTGGCACTTATTGGAGGTAACAGGAGGGCTAGTTGGCCCCTAGGGACCCTCAGGAGGAAAGGGGACTTAATCCCCCAACTTAGAATGTGCCAGGAGGCGCGTTTGCAGAGTGGTGGAGAAAGGGGGCGTGGCCTGTGTCCACCTCTCAGCAATCCCACTGTGTGGGACTTACTGGAGCTAAGAGGTAGGCTAGTTGGCCCCTAAGGACCCTCAGCAGTGAAGGGACTTCAATCCCCATCGAAGAGCGCGCCAGGGAGCGCGTTTGCAGAGTGGTGGGCAAAGGGAGCGTGGCCTGTTATGAGAACTTAGCAATCCTGCTGTGTGGTACTTACTGGAGGTAATAGGAGGAAGTTGGCCCCCAAGGATGTCCTTGGGGGCCAAGTACCTCTTGTTACCTCCAGTAAGTCCACACAGTAGGATTGCTAAGACGTCTTCGGAGGCCATGCCTCCTTTCTCCACCACTCTGCAAATGCGCCTCCTGGCAGACTACGGGATGGGGGATGAAGTCCACTTTACTCCTGAGGGACTTTGGGGGCCAAGAAGCCCTTCTGGTACCTCCTGTAAATCCTACGCAGCGAAATTCCTGAGCGCTGGTCGGAGGCCCAGCACCCTTTCTCCACCACTCTGCAAACGCGAATACAAGTTAAAGAAGTGTTTGCAATGTAATAGGTTTCGCATTTGCGAGAGTTTGAGCTATTGGCGTTGTAAATGTACAAGTTTTTTACTAATGTTTTTTGGAGTGGAGTGGATGTACGTTGTGTGTAGTGGAATTATGTGGTATGTTGTGCAGTGAAATTATGTGGATAGAAAGTATGTGGTATTTAGGGCCAGATGTAAGACCGTTTTTTGCGGTCGCAGAGGGGTTTCAGACCCCTTTGCGACCGCAAAAAATGAGTTGGCCATGTACTATTCCCATTTTGCGAGTCGCAATTGCACTCGCAAAACAGTCGCAGTTTACCACCCTTCTCAGAAGGGTCCCGTTCCCCTTTGGGAATGCAGGGGAAAATATTTATTCAGGGCATGCAGTGGTCCCAGGGACCACAACCTGCCCTTAAAAAATGAAACGAAAACGTTTCATTTATTCTTTTTTAAATGCATCCCGTTTTCCTTTAAGGAAAACGGGCTGCATTTAAAAAAAAAATGCTTTATTGAAAAGCAGTCAGAGACATGGTGGTCTGCTGACCCCAGCAGGCCACCATCCCAGTGAGGCTGGCCATTCCCAATGGGGTCGCAAATTGTGAGTTGCTCATGAATATTGATGATCCTCGCATTTTGCGACCCCATTGAGAATCGCTAACAGTGTCTCTGACACTGTTGTACATTGGATTTAGCGCCTCGCAATTTGCGACTCACAATTTGTCGCAAATTGCGAGGTGCTAAACCCAATCGTTGTACATCTGGCCCAGAGTGTATAGGAATTATGTAGAGTGGGATTATGTGTTATGGAGAGTAATTATGTGCTATGGTAGTCTGTGTTGTGGAGTAGTAACCTCAGGTTTAATCTTCCTCGTTTCCATAGAAGCTCAACTATGAACTCAGTGAGACAAAAAGAGAAGGAATCACTGAGGAGCACTTGTGGACCTAGTCAGAGGTATGAGCAGGGCCACTGGAATTATGCGACTGTTTGGCTGCACCGACTTTCGCACAATTATACATTTTCTGCATTAGCAACATAATTAATCATCTGCTCCCTAATCTGTAGATTTGAACAAAAAAAGCCTTGTTTCTAGCTCAAATGGTTCAAACGTTACCAAAAATGCAGCAACAAGTGTTACAGCGTGGTGGAAGGCCCTTTGCAAACCTAGAATGGTCACCTGTTGCTTATTGCTAAATGAGGGTGTTAAATTGATACTAATGGTGTGCAAGCCACTCTTGCTTCCTTCTGCGCCTCTCTTGCCTCTTTCTGCATTTCTGTAGCTTCTTTCTGCACATTTCTTTCTTTTTCTGCACTTCTCTTGCCTCTTTCTGCAAATCTCTTCTACTTTCTGCACCTCTCTTCCCTCTTTCTGCATGTCTTTTGCCTCGTTCTGTACCTCATTTGCTTCTTTCTGTACCCCTCTTGCCTCTTTCAGCACTTCTCTTCCTTCTTTCTGTACCTCTCTTGCCTCTTTCTGCACCTCACTTGCCTCTTTCAGCACCTCTGTTGGTTCTTTCTGCACCCCTCCTGCCTCTTTCTGTACCTCTCTTGCCTCTTTCTGTACCCCTCCTACCTTTTTCTGCACCCCTCTTGCCTCTTTTTGCACCTCTGTTGGTTCTTTCTTTCTGCACTGCTCTTGCTTCTTTCTGCACCTCACTTGCCTCTTTCTGCACTTCTCTTGCTTCTTTCTATACTTCTGTTGCTTCTTTCAGCAATTCTCTTGCCTCTTACTGCACTGCTCTTCCTTCTTTTTGCACTCCTCTTGCCTCTTTCTGTACCTCTCTTGCCTCTTAGTGCACCTCTCCTACCTCTTTCTGCACCCCTCTTGACTCTTTTTGCACCTCTGTTAGTTCTTTCTACACTGCTCTTGCTTCTTTCTGTACCTCACTTGCCTCTTTCTGCACTTCTCTTGCTTCTTTCTAAACCTCTGTTGCTTCTTTCAGCAATTCTCTTGCCTCTTTCTGCACTTCTCTTGCTTGTTTCTGCACCTCTCTTGCGTCTTTACGCACCTCTGTTGCCTCTTTCTGCACTTCACTTGTTTCTTTCTGCACCCCTCTTCCCTATTTGTTCAACTCGCTTGCCTCTTTCTACACCTCTCTTCCTTCTTTCTGCACCACTCTTGCCTCTTTCTGCACACTTCGTGCCTCGTTCAGCACCTCTGTTGCTTCTTTCTGCTCTTCTCTTGCCTCTTTCTGCACACTTCGTGCCTCGTTCAGCACCTCTGTTGCTTCTTTCTGCACATCTCTTCCTTCTTTCTGCACCCCTCGTGCTTCCTTTTGCACCTCTGTTGCTTCTTTCTGCACTTCTCTTGGTTCTTTCTGCACTGCTCTTGCTTCTTTCTGCATCCCTCTTGCCTCTTTGAGCACCTCTTTTTCTTCTTTCTGCACTTCTCTCTCCTCTTTCTGCACCCCTCTTGCCTCTTTCTGCACCTCTGTTGCTTCTTTCTGCACTTCTATTGCCTCTTTCTGCACCTCTATTGCTTCTTTCTGCACCTCACTTGCCTCTTTCAGCACCTCTGTTGCTTTATTCTGCAGATCTCTTGCCTCTTTCTGCACCTCACTTGCGTCTTTCAGCACCTCTGTTGCTTCTTTCTGCATTCCTTTTCCTTCTTTCTGCACCCCTCGTGCCTCCTTCTGCACCTCTGTTGCCTCTTTCAGCACCTCTGTTGGTTTTTCTGCACTGCTCTTGCTTTTTCTGCACCTCACTTGCCTCTTTCTGCACTTCTCTTGCTTCTTTCTAAACCTCTGTTGCTTCTTTCAGCAATTCTCTTGCCTCTTTCTCCACTTCTCTTGCTTGTTTCTGCACCTCTCTTGCATCTTTCTGCTCCTCTGTTGTCTCTTACTGCACTTCTCTTGCTTCTTTCTGCACCTCTCTTGCCTCTTTCGGCACCTCTGTTGCTTCTTTCTGCACCCTCCTGCCTCTTTCTGCACCACTCTTCCCTATTTGTCCAACTGTCTTGCCACTTTCTACACCACTCTTGCCTCTTTCTGTACCTCTGTACCTCTGTTGCTTCTTTCTGCACTTTTCTTGCCTCTTTCTGCACCTTTTGTGCCTCTTTCAGCACCTCTGTTGCTTCTTTCTGAACTTCTCTTCCTTCTTTCTGTACCCCTCGTGCCTCCTTCTTCACCTCTGTTGCTTCTTTCTGCACTTCTCTTGGTTCTTTCTGCACTTCTCTTGCCTCTTTCTGCACCACTCTTGCCTATTTCTGCACCTCTGTTCCTTCTTTCTGCACTTAGATTGGCTCTTTCTGCACCTCTCTTGCTTCTTTCTGCACCTCACTTAGCTCTTTCAGCACCTCTTTTGCTTTTTTCTGCGGATCTCTTGCCTCTTTCTGCACCTCTCTTACCTCTTTCGTCACCTCTGTTGCTTCTTTCTGCACCCCTGTTCCCTCTTTCTGCACCCCTCTTCCCTATTTGTTCAATTCTCTTCCCTCTTTCTACACCTCTCTTCCCTCTTTCTGCACCACTCTTGCCTCTTTCTGTACCTCTGTTGCTTCTTTCTGCACTTCTCTTGCCTCTGTCTGCACCCTTCGTGCCTCTTTCAGCACCTCTGTTGCTTCTTTCTGCACTTCTCTTCCTTCGTTCTGCACCCCTCGTGCCTCCTTCTGCACCTCTGTTGCTTCTTTCTGCACTTCTCTTGGTTCTTTCTGCACTTCTCTTGCCTCTTTCTGCACCCTTTGTGCCTCTTTCAGCACCTCTGTTGCTTCTTTCTGCACTACTCTTCCTTCTTTCTGCACCCCTCTTGCCTCTTTCTGCACCTCTGTTGCTTCTTTCTGCACTTCTATTGCCTCTTTCTGCACCTCTTGCTTCTTTCTGCACCCCACTTGCCTCTTTCAGCACCTCTGTTGCTTTTTTCTGCAGATCTCTTGCCTCTTTCTGCACCTCACTTGCCTCTTTTAGCACCTCTGTTGCTTTTTCTGCAGATCTCTTGCCTCTTTCTGCACCCCTCTTTTCTCTTTCAGCACCTCTCTTGCCTCTTTCTGCACCCTTGTTCCCTGTTTCTGCACCTTTCCTGCCTGTTTCTGTATCTCTCTTTCCTCTTTCTGTACCTCTGTTGCCTCTTTCTGCACTTCTCTTGCTCTTTCTGCACCCTTCACTCCTGTTTCAGCACCTCTGTTGGTTCTTTCTGCACTGCTCTTGCTTTTTTCTGCACCTCACTTGCCTCTTTCTCCAATTTTCTTGCCTCTGTCTGTACTTCTCTTCCTTCTTCCTGCACCCCTCCTGCCTCTTTCTGTAACACTCTTGTTTTTTTGTGCACCCCTCCTACCTTTTTCTGCACCCCTCTTGCCTCTTTTTGCACCACTGTTGGTTCTTTCTGCACTGCTCTTACTTCTTTCTGCACCGCACTTGCCTCTTTCTGCACCCCTGTTCCCTGTTTCTGCACCTTTCCTGCCTGTTTATGCACCTCGCTTGCCTCTTTCTGCACCTCTGAGTTAGAGGTAGTTTTAATCCCCCTGCCGTATTATGTACTAGGGCCTTACAGGGGAGGTCATGCCAATCACAGGGATACCCCAAACCATAGTTTACCCTTGTGTATGTAGGTGTTTTCACTGTATTCTAAGTGTCTTCAGCATACACTGGCTCCGGGCCTGGTTAGTCAGAGACAGTTACCACCAGTACCAGTCAGTAAAAAGTTGGGGGCACAGGATGACTTTGAAACAAGGCCTCTTTCTGCACCTCTGTTGGTTCTTTCTGCATATCTCTTACTTCTTTCTGTACTTTTCTTCGTCTTTCTGGACTTCTGTTGCCTCTTTCTGCATTTCTCTTGCTTCTTTCTGCGCCTTTCTTACTCTTTCTTCACATATCCTACCTCTGTAGGCATAGTTAGAAATTAGTATTTAAAAAACCTTAGAAATTCACTGAAACAACCATAGGTTTCAGGGATGTTATAGTTAGAAATTATCATTTAAAAAACCTTTGAAATTCACTGAAAAAACCACAGGTTTCAGGGACGTTATAGTTAGAAATTATCATTTAAAAAACCTTTGAAATTCACTGAAAAAACCATAGGTTTCAGGGACGTTATAGTTAGAAATTATCATTTAAAAAACCATAGAAATTCACTGAAAAAACCATAGGTTTCAGGGACGTTATAGTTAGTTGGACATTTTACTCGTACAAAACCAGAGAAATTCGTCCGTTATAGTTAGTTGAGCTAACTATAACTCGCGCCCCCGCAATGCACTGCTGATGACGTCACATATTACATCACTCATGACATGGTCAGTGACATCACTGATGACATCTCAAATTACATCACTGATGACATCACTGATGATATCATCCACATGATAATCTGATGCACCTCCTCACACCCTAATATAACCTTTGATACACCCACTCTAAAATACAGAATACCATTTTCGAAACCATAGACACACCAATACCAGTTACTACATACCCACTCACTGATTCCTAGGTCTACACACACGTCCACTCATTCACCCATACAGTCACTCATACATGCAGTCACTTATCAATACAGCACTATCATTTGCACTCATACACCTATACAGACACTCACACATCGCCACTCATCCATAGAGTTACTGACACACCTAGTCAATCATGCAAAGAATCATTCACACTCCCATTTACTCACCTATACAGTTATACACACACCACCTCACTTATTCATACAGATACTAACACATACTTACTCTCTTATACAATCACTGATACAAGCACACACTCATCCATACAGCCACTCTCACAATCACGCACTCTCACATATAGTGATTTATATACTCCAACACTCACATATACTGCCTTTCACATATGTAGTTACTCACACATGTACCACTGAGACATCCATTCACTCACCAACACACCCAGACACACACTCACCCACCCATACAGCCCTTCACAGATGCACTCTTGAACCCATACATCCAGTGAATTACCCACTCACACATCTATGCACAGAGTCACACATCCCCCACCCACCCACACAGACACTCAGGCACCCATACAGATACTCAGACAACCAATCAATAACCCATATAGACACTCATGTAGCTACTGACCAACCCATGCAACTGCTTACACACCAACTGACAGACTGATACAGACATTTACACAGTTTACTCACTAACCCATGCATTCAGTAAGACATGTTTAATCACTCACTTATACAGTCAGTCACGCACCTACTAAATCATCTATTCAGACACTCATACACCCACTCATACTTCAATACACCTTGGCATATATATATAAAACATATTTAAACTTTACAGAAACACACAGTCACTGGATGATGTCATCAGTGATGTCATCAGTGATGTCATTTGAGATGTAATATGTGACGTCATCAGCAGTGCTTTGCGGGGGCGCGGGTTATAGTTAGCTCAACTAACTATAACAGCTGAATTTCTCTGGCTTTGTATGAGTGAAATGTCCTACTAACTATAACGCCCCTGAAACCTATGTTTTTTTCAGTGAATATACATATATATATATATATATATATATATATATATATATATATATATATATATATATATATATATATATATTATCTACTGGCGGTTGCCAGTAGATAGTTATAGTTAGGACCTATTTTCCATAGGAAATCCACAACATTCTGTTTGAAATAACTTTGGCGCCGGTTGACGAATCTTCGCGAAATTTTCAAAACTTATGGTCCGCTCCGGTCCGCTCCTATCCTGAAAGATTCGGGGTGATTCGGCAAGTGGGGGCCAAGAAAAAAGGGGGTCCCAAAACGTGTTTTCCCCATGCAATTTTCCATAGGAACCTTTCATCGAGCTACAGCCCGAACTGCTGAACGGAATTACACCAAATTTGGCAAAAAGGTAGCCCTTGGTTCAGAATCGTGCCTTTTGCTTAAATGGTGTAAATCCGTTCAGTAGTTCCTGAGAAATTTGAAAAAGAAAACACATATATATCTGGGCGGAGCCTAACCACACATGTCATCGTGAGATCTGATTGGCTGTCAGCACTTCATCCTGGAATTGCTGGCAGCCATCTTGGGACCAATATAAATGATAGTACTCCATTGAAATGCATTGTAGTGAATCGAAGATTTTGAGGGTTACCAAAGGAGAACTATAAAGGGTGATAACAGACTTTAGTTACATTAGAATTCATTTGTTGATGGTACCATACTAATTTCAGGAATTGTGGTGTGTTCTAAGGTGATTTTACCCTGTGAAAAACCTTCTGCTGGGATATCATGAATCATGTTTGAGAGAAAACAATTTTCACATGCTTGTCCCATACAGTTTTGGAAGGTGCTCCAGAAGCTAAAATGAGAGCATATTTTCTGTAAATTCACATTATCTTTCTCAGTCATGTGAGAATGAAGTCTGACATTCTCAGTAAAACATGTACATCCAACAAGGGCAGAGACTGTCAGTTGATTCCTTTGTGTTCTACTGCAGCTTCCCAGAGTGTTCTAAAGAACAACTAGAGTGCTAACAGACTTACTTATGACAAAAGTATAGCACACCTGAAGCCATCTTAATTGGAATAAACTGGTAACACTTAAAACATTTAATTTAAAAAGGAACAAAATGATGGGGTTCATTTTGTCATAGAAATTATGGTTAGTGCTGTAGAAAGAAAAAATAGGACATGTTTCAAGTGTGATCTCAAATATCTTCCTGTTATATTTCAACAGGAGCAGCCTGTCAGTTGATGCCTTTGTGTTCTACTGCAGCTTCCCAGAGTGTTCTAAAGAACAACTAGAGCGCTAACAGTCTTACTTATGACAAAATTATGGCACACCTGAAGCCATCTTGATTGGAATAAACTGGTAACACTTAAAACATTTAATTTAAAAAGGAACAAAATGAGGGGGTTCATTTTGCCATAGAAATTATGGTTAGTGCTGTAGAAAGAAAAATTAGGACATGTTTTAAGTGAGATCTCAAATATCTTCCTGTTATATTTCAACAGGAGCAGCCTGTCAGTTGATGCCTTTGTGTTCTACTGCAGCTTCCCAGAGTGTTCTAAAGAACAACTAGAGCGCTAACAGTCTTTCTTGTGACAAAATTATGGCACACCTGAAGCCATCTTGATTGGAATAAACTGGTAACACTTAAAACATTTAATTTAAAAAGGAACAAAATGATGGGGTTAATTTTGTCATAGAAATTATGGTTAGTGCTGTAGAAAGAAAAATTAGGACATGTTTCAAGTGTGATCTCAAATATCTTCCTGTTATATTTCAACAGGAGCAGCCTGTCAGTTGATGCCTTTGTGTTCTACTGCAGCTTCCCAGAGTGTTCTAAAGAACAACTAGAGCGCTAACAGTCTTACTTATGACAAAATTATGGCACACCTGAAGCCATCTTGATTGGAATAAACTGGTAACTCTTAAAACATTTAATTTAAAAGGAACAAAATGAGGGGTTCATTTTGTCATAGAAATTATGGTTAGTGCTGTAGAAAGAAAAATTAGGACATGTTTTAAGTGAGATCTCAAATATCTTCCTGTTATATTTCAACAGGAGCAGCCTGTCAGTTGATGCCTTTGTGTTCTACTGCAGCTTCCCACAGTGTTCTAAAGAACAACTAGAGCGCTAACAGTCTTACTTATGACAAAAGTATGGCACACCTGAAGCCATCTTGATTGGAATAAACTGGTAACACTTAAAACATTTAATTTAAAAAGGAACAAAATGATGGGGTTCATTTTGCCATAGAAATTATGGTTAGTGCTGCAGAAAGAAAATTTAGGGCATGTTTTAAGTGAGATCTCAAATCCTCTTCTATTTCATTAGAAAATTCTGACATGCAGACTGAAACAATCACTTTCAATACCAGCAGTAGACTTCCAGTTAACTCCCTGGTGAGCAGTAGCTTTACTACAGTGATCTAATGAACAACTAGAGTGCTAATATTCTGAATTTATGGCAAATGTGTGACACCTCTGAATGCCTTCTTGATGGAATCAAAGTAAAAAACTGAAAGCATTTCCTACTGAGGAGACTGCAGTAAATGACAAAATTAGGAAACTTCATAACAAATAAGTCTCCCAAGATGGCCACCAGAGAAAAAAGAGCCCAAATGTAGCACAAATATCACCCTAATGTAGCCCACATATAGCCCAATGACAGAAGTGTGCAAAACACTTTTTATTTTTAGTTTTTCTGCAGTTTTATATAGTGCAAACTGGTCAGGTATTGGAGCGTTACATCTTACTTGGACCCCTTATTGCGTATTTTGCACGAAGTACATGAGATTGATCTTGCGAAACATTGAACTTTACGATTCTGTTAACCTGAAGTTGCTCTGAACCGGGCTTTGTAACACCCGTTTTACCTACTGGTTTTAATTAATTCTCACTGTATTGTATTAGGAAAGAGGATTTACTGTTTTTATGTACACTTTTATGATCTATGTTTCTAAATCAGATCAAATAAAGTTTAATGAATTCTATGGCAGGACAGAGGCGAGGATTATGCATATCTTTCCTCACTTTATTTGCATAGCAGTTCAAAGAAAACGTAACACAACAATCATTAAACAAAAGACTACACAACCCATGAACCATTAGGGGGGTAGTCTCCAAAGCAACTATAGTCCAATCATATCACAGTCCATCGTATATAATATTGTGACGTCACTTCCGCTTCCTCTTTCTTCACTACTCGTCAGTTAAGTGCATTCCTTACATTCTTGGCTTAATCTGACATTGTTGCTGTTTGTATAGCGGTTTCTTGTGCACGTTATTAGCCTTATTGCCTTGGTATTGTTTCATATTCCCTGCGCAGCAGGCTCTTGCCCGAGCGCGTTCTCCCCCTCGCAGTTTCTCCCGCTGTGTGCTCTGCGCGCGGTGAGATCCTGTCAGGCACGTCTGGTCCGAGCAAGGCAGCTCTGTCGAGCGCTCCCGCTGGTCTTTATGCGCGTTTGGGAATCCGGTCACTCCTTTAGTGTCCGCTTGATTCCGGACCAACCCTCGCCTAATTTTCACACCGCTATGCGGTGATTTCCCCACACGGCCACGTTAGTGACCAGCACCACCTGGTGGTGGTAATTGGTATTGCGCCTCAGTCTATTCTTATAACAGCTTCGGGAAAGCCCAGCTGTTGGAGCACCGGCGAGGGGGCTGTCTTAAGGATTTTAAGGGCATTTGTTCTGTGCTCACACCCTCTGCTATCATGTCTTCTCCAGAAGACCATTTTTACTCCTCCTACCAGGAAGTGGAGGAGGAATGGCCCCCAACTTCTCCCTCCAGCAGTGGACCAAGCCCTCTCTCTGGCTATTTCTAGGGCGCTGGCTCCTCTTAGGGATCAGGTTGATAAGCTAGCGAAAAGCATCCCTGGGGTGTTCAGTGACCCAGATCTGGTGGTGGTGGGTCCAAGTAGCTCCCAGATGGGGAATAAAAGGGCCGTTAAGCATAACGCGGGGCACTTAGAAGGATTTGATAAACTTACGGAGACCTTCCTCAAGAGTGCGCGAACGCTAAAACATGCACCCTGCCGGGAGGAGGAGTGACCCGGAGAAAATTGCGACACTGTCACCACTATTGTAGACCCCGACGGCGGGTTTCCCTTAGAGGGAGAGGGTGTATCGGAGGACGATTTCTCCTCTGATGAGGATAAGGACTCGGGGCGTCCCTGGGGTCCAGAGTCCCACTCCTCTCAGTCCCCGGTTGGGGACAGGGTCCACTCGGACATGTTCGAGCCTACCCAAATTTACCATCCTAGGTCGGCAGAGTGGACACCTGATGCCAAAGTGGCAGAGTATGTGGTGGGGAAAATCCATCAACCCCTTGAAAGGGAGGTCAGGAATAGGATGAGGGGAGAATGCCCCAGGCCCTCACTGAAGGGGAAGGTGGCACACACGCCTGAAATTGATGAGAAACTATGTACCTTTTTCTCCAAGTATATGAGGGATCCCAAGAAAGGAATTGATAGGTCTTGGACGTGGTAGGGCCCTTGACCCAAATTATTCAATTGACGGAGCGTTCCAAAGAGTCAGGATCCCCTTTGTCCACGGATATTGTGGCTGGTTGGGCGCACTACCCTAAACCCTAAAACACTACCCCTCCACTACCCAAACACCACTGCACTACCCTAAACCCTAAAACACTACCCCAGCACGACCCCCTACACTACCCAAACATAACTGCACTACCCTAAACCCTAAAACACTACCACCAGCACGACTCCCTACACTACCCAAACACCACTGCACTACCCTAAACCCTAAAATACTACCCCAGCACGACTCCCTACACTACCCAAACACCACTGCACTACACTAAACCCTAAATATACCCACAGCATGACCCCCTTCACTACACAAACACCACTGCACTGCCCTAAACCCTAAAACACTACCCCAGCACTACCCCCTACACTACCCAAACACCACTGCACTAACATAAACCCTAAAACACTACCCCCAGCACAACCCCCTACACTACACAAACACCACTGCACTACCCTAAACCTAAAACACTACCCCCAGCACGACTCCCTACACTACCCAAACACCACTGCACTACCTAAACCCTAAATCTACCCCCAGCACGACCCCTACACTACCCAAACACCACTGCACTACCCTAAACCATAAAACACTACCCCCAGCATGACCCCCTACACTACACAAACACCACTGCACTACCCTAAACCCTAAAACACTACCACCAGTATGACCCCTACACTACTCAAACACCACTGCACTACCCTAAACCCTAAAACACTACCCCAGCACGACCCCTACACTACCCATACACCACTGCACTACCCTAAACCCTAAAACACTACCCCAGCGCAACCCCTACACTACTGCACTACCCTAAACCCTAAAACACTACCCCCAGCACGACCCCCTACACTACCCAAACACCACTGCACTACCCTAAACCCTAAAACACTACCCCCAGCACTACCCCCTACACCACCCAAACACCACTGCACTACCCTAACCCTAGAAAAGAAACCCCCACCCCATGCCCAATCCCCCTTACCTCTCACTCCTCATGGTTCCTCTCTCCTCGTGGTTCCTGCTTCACGTCATCTCTGAGGGGCGGTGCACGTCGTTGTGAGGAAACGGAACAGCCTCTGTTTCCTTACAACGACATGGATCGTCTACATGATTTTTAGAACGCATGGTCATTTACCATACATACCTTTACAAAAAAATTTGTTGTAAAGGCATGCGTGGTAAATGACCATGCATTCTAAAAAAATGCGTAGTAATGACTTCGTTATGTACAACGCATGCGTGGTAATGCATGCGTTGTAATGGTATCGAAAAGTAAAAAGTCGTTGTAACGGCTGTTTACTGATCGAAGCTGGCCCCTGTTCTTCAGTGAGACGTTTATTTGATTAATTAGGAGGAAGGAATGTGGTTTTTACCGAAAAGTGCATTCCCGGCTGTTGTATTGAGAAAGTGTCCGCGTGGCCTGGTTTCACTTCCGGTGAGAGAGTGGAAGAGTCTGTTTGGATCTAAAGGAGTTCTGTTGTTGGACGGGGCCGGCGCGACATGTCATCAGAAAACATAGCTAATGGAAGCGTCCTCCCTGAAGTGTGGTGCAGTGCCATGAGAGGTCAACGAGTGTGCGTCCCACCGCAGTATGACCGTACCGCGTGACCCATGTGCCGCCTCCAGGGTACGGGAGGCAGAAGCGGCATCGCAGGTCCTCTTGAAGACCGTTGTAGCACTAATTCTACATTTTGGTACTAGGGCATTTTAACTTTGTTGTTCCTGCCAGATACAAAGAGAAGATCCTGTGTTATTCAGTGCCCTCGTTACCTTTTTTGTGGGTTAAGGTGCTTGTCACTTCGCTGCCCCGCCGGTGCACACGACTGGGCACCCCACCTCATGTGCCATCTGCAGGGCCTCTGCCCTCGGATCACTGGTTTCGGTTTCTGGAGTGGCAACATAAACAGTTGCTCCCAAAGGACTAGCCTGAACACTTAGGTGAATATCCCCTGCACCAGCATTCCACTGAAATTCTTTCCTAGCTCTCCCACGTCAATGAGCACGGCTCCGCTCGGGACACCGTATGACGTCATCGGAGCCATAAGAGGACCTCGTCGGCCTGCTGACGTCAGTTCCACCCATTTTTTCCGTGCCACCGAGGCAAACAGGGGACCAAGACATTTTCACATGTATATAGAGTATAATAAATATATATATATTCACTGAAAAAACCATAGGTTTCAGGCACGTTATAGTTAGAAATTAGCATTTAAAAACCTTAGAAATTCACTGAAAAAACCATAGGTTTCAGGCACGTTATAGTTAGAAATTAGCATTTAAAAAACCTTAGAAATTCACTGAAAAAACCATAGGTTTCAGGGGCGTTATAGTTAGTTGGACATTTCACTCGTACAAAACCATAGAAATTCCCCCGTTATAGTTAGTTCAGCTAACTATAACTTGCGCGCCCGCAATGCACTGCTGATGACGTCACATATTACATCACTCATGACATGGTCAGTGACATCACTCATGACATCACTGATGACATCTCAAATGACATCACTGATGACATCATCCAGTGAATGTGTGTTTTTCTGAAAATTAAATATGTTTTATATATGTATATCTCAAGGTCGATGGAAGAATAAATGGGTATATAAGTGTCTAAATGGCTGATTTTTGTTTGTAAAATTGATTGTATAACTGACTAAGTGTATCTTAGTGAATTCAAGGGTTAGTGAGTAATGTTTAAATATGAAAATATCTGTATCAGTCTCTCACTTTGTGTATAAGTGGCTGCATGGGTTGGTGAGTAGCTACATGAGTGTCTATATGGGTTATTAGTAACCCTGGGCAAAGCACTACGCTACGCTCGCGTAGTTTGCGAAGTTTGCGCTACTTCGCACTACGCGAATTGCACGTAGCACAGTGCAAACACGCGTAGCGTAGTGCAGCGGTCATTTTTGCTTGCTCGCGGTCCTCAACGTCAAGTTGGCGACCGCGAGCAAGCAAACTGACATCCGGCGATACTTTTCCTCGTTCGCGATCAGCAACATCAAGTTGCCGATCGCGAGCGTGAAAATAAACCTCCTGGCGAGATTCTCCAACGCGGGAGGTCAGGTTTCTCATTGCGAGTGGTCGCATATGCTCCACGACCGCTCGCGATGAGAAACTACCAGTCCGCGTTGAGAAAGCTGCCGCTCGAGTACAAATCTACTCGAGCGGCAGTAAAGACAGCTCGCACTGTGCAAGATGCCGTTTTCAAAGATTGCACAGTGCGGACAAGCATCCGGCACTGTGCAATCATCGTGAACAGCGCACTACGCAGTTCGCGTAGTGCTACGCGTAGCTCGCGTAGTGCGAAGTGCACTTCGCGTGGCTTCACGTAGCGCTACTTCGCGAACTACGCCCAGGGTTAGTTATTAGTTCGTTTTTTGATTATCAGTATGAGTGTCTGAGTGTCTGTATGGTTCGGTGGGGGGTATTACTTAGTGCATAGATGCATGAATGAGTGACTCACTGTTTGTATGTGTTGAAGACAGCATGTGTGCAGGACTGTATAGGTGGATGAGTATGTGTATGGGTGTGTTAGTGAGTGAATGACTGTCTCAATAGTGTCTTTATGAGTAACTACATATGTTTTAAACTAGTATATGTGAGTATTGGTGTATATAAGTGAGTATATGTGAGGGTGAGAGATTGGAAGAGTTCCTGTACAAATAAGTAGGTGTTTCTATAAGTGATTGTTTACGAGAGTAAGTATGTGTAAGTTTCTGTAGCAGTAAGTGTGGTAGTGTGTGTATAACTGTATATGCAAGTAAATGGATGTTTGATACTTTGCATGTGTGACTATGTGTGTGAGTAACTCTATGGATGAGTGGCGGTGTGTAACAGGATGTATAGGTGTATGAGTACATATGATGAGTGAGTACATGTATGAGTGACTGTATAGGGACTGTTGGTGAATGAGTGGATGTGTGTGTAGATCTTGGAATTACTGAATAGGTGTGTTGTAACTGGTATTGGTATGACCATTGTTTTGAAAATGTTAGTTTGTATTTTTGAGTGTGTGTATCAAAGGTTTTATTAGGGTGAGAGGAGGTCTGCCACTCTATCACAAGGATGATGTCATCAGTGATGTCATCAGTGATGTCATTTGAGATGTCATCAGTGATGTCATGAGTGATGTCACTGACCATGTCATGAGTGATGTAATATGTGACGTCATCAGCAGTGCATTGTGGGCGCGCGAGTTATAGTTAGCTGAACTAACTATAACGGGGAATTTCTATGGTTTTGTACGAGTGAAATGTCCAACTAACTATAACGCCCCTGAAACCTATGGTTTTTCAGTGAATATATATATATATATATATCGAAAAGAGTTCACCACAAAACATCCACTCCCACGGGAAATGACGAAAACGGACCCTGAATTCGGTGCTGTTAGGATTTTATTTTATGTGCCCTGCACCACTGCCACGACGCGTTTCGACCTTCCAGAGGTCTTGTTCACTGGATGATGTCATCAGTGATGTCATCAGTGATGTCACTGACCATGTCATGAATGATGTAATATGTGACGTCATCAGCAGTGCATTGCGGGGGCGCGAGTTATAGTTAGCTCAACTAATTATAACGGCTGAATTTCTCTGGTTTTGTATGAGTCAAATGTCCAACTAACTATAACGCCCCTGAAACCTATGTTTTTTTCAGTGAATATATATATATATATATATATATTATCTACTGGCGGTCGCCAGTAGATAGTTATAGTTAGGACCTATTTTCCATAGGAAATCCGCAACATTCTATTTGAAATAACTCTTGCGTCGGTTGACGAATCTTCGTGAAATTTTCAAACTTTGTGGCCCGCTCTGGTCTGCTCCTATCCTGAAAGTCTTGGGGTGATTCGTCAAGCGGGGGCCGAGAAAAAAGGGGGGTCCCAAAACGTGTTTTCCCCATTCATTTTCCCATAAGAAACTTTAGCCACGGCTACAGCCCGAACTGCTGAACGGAATTACACCAAATTTGGCAAAGAGGTAGTTCTTGGTTCAGAAAGAACCCTTTTTGTTAAATGGTGTAAATCCGTTCAGTAGTTGCTGAGAAAATCAAAAGTAAAAACACATATATATCTATGGCCGCGGAGGATCCGCGCACCCTCCCGATGACGAGCTGTATGCTAATTGGCTGTCAACACTCCAAACCAGGAAGTGTTGGCAGGTTCTACCGAGTCACAAGAAAACAGTAAAAAAAATTGCGCAAAACGCAAAAAGGGGGCAGGGTAGAAACACCCTGACCCCCTAGGCCTGCTCAGGGGGTCCTACATGGACACCCAAGGCCCCAAAAAAATACTTTTTGTAAAAAAAAAATCGGCAAAAAACGCGCTGGGTGCGCGGATCCTGCCGATAAAAAAAAAAAACGAAGCGCGGGCTCTCGCGCTTCGTGGTTAATTGGCCCCCGGGTGGGCCAAGTCCCGGGGGCATGCGGGGTTTATCAAATAATAACATGGGGGGGCCTCTAAGGCCCCCCAAGCCCTGGGGACCGCCACCCCCGGGGCTTTATAAAAATAATGCTGGCGGGGTGCACACGGCCCCCCGCAGCCCGGAGACCGCCACCCCCGGGGCTTCTATTTTTATTTTTAAATAACCTGTGTGGGGGCTCGAGCCCCCACATGCCCGGGGACCGCCACCTCCCGGGGCACTAAATAATAAAATGTGGGGGTCCATTTAGGACCCCCGAGCCCCGGGGACCACCACCTCCCGGGGCTGTGCACAGGATGGGAGGGGGCCGCGCGGCCCCCTCCTGGAGCCCTTGATGGCCCTGGGGACCGCCACCCCCAGGGCCGGCTCCTGCAGTGTCCCGGGGTGCCTACCCCCGGGACACTGCTGCTTGCAATGGCAGGACGGGAGCCTCGCGGCTCCCGTCCTGTCATTGCAAACTTGCTGCTTCATTGAAGCGAGAGCAGGAAACCTGCTCTCGCTTCAATGAAGCAAGCAGAATTGCTTTTCCATAAGGGAGCTGCATGTCAGCAGCTCCCCATGGAAAAGCAATGCCGGCTCCCGCAGGACGCGGGGAGCCGGCGGGACCGTGGGGTATTGGGGACCCCCACGGTCCCCAGCGAGTGGCCAGGTCCCGGGGGATGGGGTCCCCAGGGCCATTAGTGGCCCGGGAGGGGGCCACGCAGCCCCCTCCCAAAAAAGGAATAAAAAAATAAAAAAATAACGTAAAGGCCGGCCCCGGGTATGGAGTCCCCGGGGCCTTAAATGGCCTGAGGAGGGGAGCCACGCAGCCCCCTCCGAATATTTTATTTTAAAAAACAGTGGGCATGCCCCGGGGGATGGGGTCCCCGGGGCCAATAGAGGCCCAGGGAAGGGGGGCAACGCGGCCCCCTTCCCGTTTTTTTTTATTTTTTTAAAGTAAATCCTCAGGCCCCGGGGGATGGGGTACCCGGGGCCAAAAGTGGCCAAGGGAAGGGGGGCCACGCAGGCCCCCTCCCATAGAAATAAAAAAAAAAAGAAAGAAAAAAAAGACCGGCATCGTGCCGGAGAGCCCCGCCCCTCCCTGCAGCAGTCTGCAAACGCGCCCCCTGGCGCGTTTGCAGAGAGGAAGCAATTCCCCTTGAATACTGGGGGTCCCTGGGGGCCAACTAGCCCACCAGGAACCTCCAGTATGCGCCAGGGGCTGCGTTGCAGAGAGGTGTACAGAGGCCACGCCCCTTTTACACCTCTCTGCAACGCAGCTCTGTGGCGCTTACTGGAGGTACCTGGTGGGATAGTTGGACTCCAGGGACCCTCAGGATTCAAGGGGACTTAATCCCCAACTTAAAACGCGCCACGGGCGCGTTTGCACAGTGGTGAAGGGAGGGGCGGGGCTAAAGGTGACATGTGTGCAAACAGGCCCCGTGGTGCGTTTTAAGATGGGGAATTAAATCCCCTTCAATCCTGAGGGTCCCTGGGGCCAACTAGCCCACCAGGTACATCCAGAAAGCGCCACAGAGCTGCGTTGCAGAGAGGTGTAAAGGGGCATGGCCTCTGAACACCTCTCTGCAACGCAGCCCCTGGCGCATACTGGAGGTACAGGGTGGGCTAGTTGGACCCCAGGGACCCTCATGATTCAAGGGACTTAATACCCCAACTTAAAACGGGCGCGTTTGCACAGTGGTGAAGGGAGGGGCGGGGCTTCAGGTGACATGTGTGCAAACAGGCCCCGTGGCGCGTTTTAAGATGGGGAATTAAATCCCCTTCAATCCTGAGGGTGCCTGGGGGCCAACTAGCCCACCAGGTACGTCCAGAAAGCGCCACAGAGCTGCGTTGCAGAGAGGTGCAAAAAGGGGCGTGGCCTCTGAACACCTCTCTGCAACGCAGCTCTCTGGCGCATACTGGAAGTATCTGGTGGGCTAGTTGGCCCCTAGGGACCCTCGGGCTTGAGGAGGAATTAATTCTCCAACTTAAAACGCGCCACAGGGCGTGTTTGCAGACATGTCACCTCAGGCCCCACCCCCTTCCTTCACCATTGTGCAAATATTCCTCTAAAATCAGCCGAACTACGAATTCCAATTTACTCACCTGTTATCAGGAGAGACCTCAGTGCTGCATCTTTGAGCCCAGTACTGATCCTGAAAAGTAATTCTAACCGTACTTACCAGTAACTTGAATTTCCTTCCATAGGCTAACATTGACTGGTTTCACTTGGAAATTCTTCTAAGTGTGGAGTTTTGGAACTTTATAATATTCCTCTAAAATCAGCCGAACTACGAATTCCGATTTACTCACCTGTTATCAGGAGAGACCTCAGTGCTGCATCTTTGAGCCCAGTACAGATCCTGAAAAGTAATTCTAACCGTACTTACCAGTAACTTGTATTTCCTTCCATAGGAATCCATTGTCTGGTTTTCAGCAAAGTGTTGATTTTCACAAACTACAAATATTCCTTAAAAATCGCCTGTATGACTTAAACGCATTCTTTCAACTGTTTACAGGAGATGCACCAGTGCTGGATCCAGGATCTACCACTGAGTAAGAAAAAGTAACAATAACACTACTTACCTGCTAAGTGAATTTCCTCCCATAGGATAACATTGGTGATTCTATGTGAAAAAGTTTCTATGTGTCAGCTTTTAAAATACAATAATATTCCTTAAAAATCACTACTGTAACCACAACGCTTTTACTCAACTGTTTACAGGAGATGTCCCAGGACTGAATCTAGGATCCAGTCCTGTGGTTAGAAAAAGTAATCCATAAAGTAACTAATTGCATTTAACTAGAAATTCACATTGAGCTCAATGTTGCATTGTGTTTGAAATTGTGTTACCCATTGCAACAACTGTAACTACTGTACTTAAAAGTCTATTGCCTATTTGCAAAGTATTTAAACTAAAGTAAATTATTCTGAGAAAGTATATTTTGTAATGTAATGTATAATGTAATTACAATGTAATTTAAAAAATAAAATATCTAAAAATAAATAGTTAAAAAAAATGTAGTAAATCAGTATCAAAAAAAAAATATAACAATTAATACATTTAAAAATTGTCATTTACAAAACCTTTGAAATTCACTGAAAAAAACCATAGGTTTCAGACATGTTATAGTTAGGAATTAGCATTTAAAAAACCTTTGACATTCACTGAAAAAACCATAGGTTTCAGGCACGTTATAGTTAGAAATTAGCATTTAAAAAACCTTTGAAATTCACTGAAAAAACCATAGGTTTCAGGCACGTTATAGTTAGAAATTAGCATTTAAAAAACCTTAGAAATTCACCGAAAAAAACCATAGGTTTTAGGGACAGTTATAGTTAGTTGGACATTGCACTCGTACAAAACCCGTGAAATTCCCCGTTATAGTTAGTTCAGATAACTATAACTCAGCGCCCCCGCAATGCACTGCTGATGACGTCACATAATACATCACTCATGACATGGTCAGTGACATCACTGATGACATCACTGATGACATCTCAAATGACATCACTGACATCATGCAGTGACTGTGTGTTTCTGTAAAGTTGAAATATGTTTACTATATATAGGGAAAGGCGTATTGAAGAATGAGTGGGTGTATAAGTGTCTGAATGGATGATTTAGTAGGTGCGTGACTGACTCTATAAGTGAGTGATTAAACGTATCTTACTGAATGCATGGGTTAGTGACTAAACTGTGTCAATGTCTGTATCCGTGTGTCTGTTGGTGTGTAAGCGTCTCATGGGTTTGTGAATAGCTACATGAGTGTCTATATGGGTTATTGATTTGTTGTCTGAGTATCTGTATGGGTGTCTGATTGTTTGTGTGGGTGGGGTGTGTGTAACTCTGAGCATAGATGTGTGAGTGGGTGATTCACTGGGTGCATGGTTTCAAGAGTGCATCTGTGATGGACTGTATGGGTGGGTGAGTGTGTGTATGGGTGTGTTAGTGAGTGAATGTATATCTCAGTGTTACATGTGTGAGTAACTACATATGTGAAAAGTAGTATATATGTGTGTTAGAGTACATAATTGGCTACAAATGAGAGTGTGTTATTGTGAGAGTGGCTGTATGGATGAGTGTGTGCTTGTATCATTGATTGTATAAGAGCGTAAGAATGTGCTAGTATTTATATGAGTAATTGAGCTGGTGTGTGTATAACTGTACATCTGAGTAAATGGGAGTGTGATTAATTATTTGCATGACTGACTAGGTGTGTGAGTACCTCTATGGATGAGTGGCGGTGTGTGAGTGTCTATATAGGTGTATTAGTGCATATGATAGTCCTGTACTGAGTGACCGTAAGTATGAGTGACTGTACGGGTAAGTGAGTGGATGTGTGTGTAGACCTAAGAATCAGTGAGTGGGTATGTAGTTATTGGTGTTGGAGTGTCTATGGTTTTGAGAATGGTAGCGTGTAATTTAGAGTGGGTGTATCAAAAGTTATATTAGGGTGTGAGAAGCTGCATGAAATTTTCACATGGATGATGTCATCAGTGATGTCATCAGTGATGTCACTGACCATGTCATGAGTGATGTAATATGTGACGTCATCAGCAGTGCATTGCGGGGGCGCGAGTTATAGTTAGCTGAACTAACTATAACGGGGGAATTTCACGGGTTTTGTACGAGTGCAATGTCCAACTAACTATAACTGGCCCTAAAACCTATGGTTTTTTCAGTGAATATATATATATATATATATATATATATATATATATATATATAGTAACCAGAGATAGGGATTTTTTTGATTTTTGTCCCTTAATAACTTTGCAACAAAAATATTTGTAACATATCTATTACTTACCTTAAAATCAACTTTATCGTCAACGATATTTTTGCATACGATATATGTGCATCAAGATATTTCCAACTTGATAATTCTGCATCTTGAATTTTTTTCTCCAATATTAAAAAATTCATGGATAAGGTATGAGACATTTCCTTACTTGGAGAAGCTACCTAATGTACAGTTCTGATGATGTCTACTGAGATTTAGATGTGGGGTTAACTAAGTCCTGATTTTGGTTGTTCACAGTACTTTGTTAAACAAAGACAAAGCCTGTTCAAAAACATCCCGTTTTCTATTGCGGCTTGTACTGCTGCCCTTTTCTGGGCTGCAGCACAAGCCGCAATGGAGAAAGGGATGAGTGCGACCACCTGTGCAGTGGTCGTATAGTAATAGGGCTGTTGATTCCCCAAACTCTTTGCTGGACGGTCTCGAGCCTGAAACGATGGTGGTTGGACGGTAATCCGACTGCCATCGTAATGAGGCCTTTAGTATGAAGTTGACTGTGTTTATGGTCACCTTTGGACCAACATCTCTTGCTCCTGGAATTGTGTGAAAGTGGGTCATTGTGGTTTCTAGAAAAAACATTTAATTCACAAACTGAATTTCTTTACAAAATTAAGGAGATTTCAAAATGCCAATGGCAATGAAAATAAATGGATGGTCACAACTATTTTTCAGCAAATACTATTCCACTTCCATGTAACAAATTATTTTCTGTTGGTAACGTGGTCTGTGTTTAATGTGAATATCTTTAGTCCTTACACATTCAACCAAGCATTCATCAAACAAGTGGACTTTTTTTGCAGTGCTGATTTTCATTCAATCACTAGGTCTGCTTGCGCTAAACCATGTGTGATGTGATGTGGCATTATCATACATGGGCATTGACTTACCAAATGCCAGGGAAGTGGAGGCAAGACCATAGCTAGTGTGGACTCAGCATGCCATCATATGATTGGCCTCCCATTCCACATAAGGGGCATAATTATCAATGTGATGCATCACCCTTGCACCACGTAAGGGGGGCGCACAGATGAAACAACAGTAAAGTCAAATGTATCAAGCCACACAAGGCCACTGTAATGTCGTGAAGAATGAAGACAAGATGCCAGATCAGGTGAGAGAGGTTTTATTCTAAACACCTCATCCAACGGCGATGGCACAGCAACTGTCAACTCTCAGAATCCTCTCACACGCAGAGTCTTCTGTAAGAGTTCTGACAGTGACCTCATCATAGATGAGGTTCCACGCCACACTTCTCTCTCTCATACAACAAAGAACACAGTAGAGCATAATGTAAGCGAATGCAAAGAACAAATATGAAATACATAAAGTTTAACAAAAATGTAAAGTAAGAATTGAGAAAAGGGGGACCAAATCTCAAAACAATTAAAACAAAGTTATTAAAAGCATGAGGAAAATCTTACACAACAAAATCTTTCAAATAAGCCGGTTTCCTGATTGCCCTAATGCTTCTCCTGTGAACTGAGAGAGTACTACCAGACGAACCTTGTAAGCCTGAACCACAAACCCAACTTCCACCCGGTTGTGAATTAAAAGTTGAGTTGTCAACAGAAGCCTGTGATAGCTGAATGACAGCAACCCTACTCTTGTTCCAAATGCGACCATCATGTGTCTTAACCACATTCTTGAAACATTTGGTTACTTGTAGTTTTCTTGTGAATTTTGACCAATCAGCACACCCTCTAGGCACTTTAATTTTGACAAAATCACCCACACCTACTTCAACATTTCTCACACACTTAAGAGAGTCAAAATCTTCTTTCCTCCTACGTTAAATAGAAATCGCTTTTTCTCTCCATTCACCAGGGGTATTATCAACACAGCCCTTTCCTCAGCACATCCAACCAGGACATACACATGTAGGCGGGGATCTTCCTTTAAACAGTTCAAAAGGAGTTTTGCCAGTGGAACCATGCGGTGAAAAGCGGTAACCTAACAATCCACTTGACAACTCCTTCTTCCAATCCAAACCATTTACTCTTGCTAGTTGTATACCTTCCTTTAAGGTTTTTATGACCCTCTCTTTGGCACCATTCGTCTCAGGGTGATAAAGAGCTGATTTTTTGTGTACAATTCCACACCTCTGCAAATACAACTCCGTCTCACATGAGCAGAATTGTACACCATTGTCCGTAAGTAGGTATCTGGGAAAACTCTCTCTCTTAAACACCCCCTCCAGAAATCTGATCACAGCCGAAGAAGAAATGTCTCGCACACATGAAACTTCAACCTTCCTGGAGTATAAGTCCATAATAACAATGACAAAGGGAGTAGCATGTTCACCTCTTATGGGTCCCAAAATATCCTTAGCAACATCTTCCCAGGGATATTTGGGCAGTGTTCTGCATACCATGGGCAACTGACTAGTCTTAAGTCCCTTGTCACAGACTACACATTCAACGCAATCTCTAACCAAATACTCAACATCACGATCGAGTGAGGGCCACCAAAAATCTCTACGAAGCCTCCCTTTAGTCTTCACAATGCCCATGTGACCCTCATGGGCTAAACGTAAAATTTTCCCTCTTAACTTCTCGGGAGGAATTAGTCTTGTGCCTCTCAACAAAAACCCTTTGTCCACAGCAAGTTCGTCCACAATCATCTCCCATCCTCCTTCAAAGTCCTTGAGCTGGGCTTTACACCTCGTACCCGAACTGACTATATCCCTAATTTTACACAAAGTCTCATCATTCTGAAGTTCAGTTAACCACTCTTCTTCACCAATGGATCCCTCAGTCACCTCACACACACTCACTCCTTCCTCCCTGTCCAGTACTTCACTACCCTCAGACTGGGACTCATCCAAGTCTACATAGACAGTCAGCAGAAAAGTTGCTTGCACCTGGAACATACTGAACAGTAAAAGAGAAATCTTGTAATCCCACAACCCATCTCCGAATGCGAGATGAAATCGAATCAAGACCTTTCTTGGCAAAAATCTCAACCAAAGGTTTATGATCTGTCTGTACTCCAAATCTGATGCCCCAGAGAAATTTTTTAAACCTCATAATAGACCAAAACTCCGCTAAACACTCTCGTTCAATTACAGAATAGTTGCGTTCTGCATCCCTGAGAGTTCCCGAGACGCACACAATGAGATTTTCCTTGCCATTTCTAGTTTGAATGAGCAATGCACCCAGTCCCTTTCCACTTGCATCATAAAATCGTTGTCTCAGACGACGCCTCAAAGGACTGCAGAGAAGGTGCACACCTCAACTCTTGCTTTACATCAGTGAATTTCTGTGTACATTCAGCACCCCACACAAAATCAGTATTTTTTTTTTAACAGTTTCCTCATGTGAAAAGTTTTGCTAGCAAAGTCTTTTATGAAACAGCTATAATACTCAACCATTCCCAGAAAAGATGAAAGTTCCTCCTTTGTTTTGTGTTCCTTCAGGGCTTTTATTGTGTCCACAAGTTCTTTCTTGGGCCTGATCCCTGTCGAAGTAACATTGTATCCCAAATAGCTTACTTCACTGACACCAAACCTGCACTTCTCAGCTTTGAGTGTCAAACCTGCAACTTGAAGCTTCTTCAAAACCTGGCGAACACGCTGATCATGTTCTTCCTTATTAGATCCAAAGACAATTATATCGTCCTGGTAGCACTTAACACCAGGCTGATCTTTCAAAATGACTGACATAATCCCCTGAAAGACCGCAGCAGCAGAAATTAAGCCAAATGGCATCCTTTTAAAATGAAAAATGCCAAAAGGAGTAGTGAAAGCGGTCATATCCTGCGAGCTCTCATGTAATTCGACCTGATGGTAGGCCGACATCAGATCTAGTGTGCTAAATACCTTTGCACCAGTAAATGTCGTGATCATTTCTTCAATGTTGGGCAGCGGGAATCTGTCAACCACAACCTCTTTGTTCAATGCTCTCAAGTCCACACATAGGCGAATGTCACCATTGCCCTTGCGTGAAACGACAATGGGAGCCAACCAATCCGTAGCTTCAACTCCTTCAATAACCCCACACTCTACCAACCTCTTGAGTTCATTGTCAACCGCAGTTTGCAAATGCATGGGAATTCTTCTTACCTTTGTCACGACTAGGATTGCACGGTCTCTAAGTCTTATCTTATGTTTGTAACCAACCAACTTACCAAGTTTGTCTTGAAACAGATCATTGAACTCCTTAACAAACTTGTTTTTGTTACATTCAATTTGGTCAACCTGTACCTGCGGGGCTTTACTTGGATGCAAACTGACACCCAACTCCTTCTGATGACCCCAACCCAGCAGGCCATCACCCTTACATGAAACATAAATTTTCCCACAAGTGCTTTTACCACACACGCCAATGGTTGCATCAAAATATCCTAACATATCAATTTTGTTCCCACCATAGCCTCCAGGTTGTATGTCCATTTTAGTGAGTGACTTATTATCTGGGAACAACTTCAACTACGTTTGCCTAGAGATGATCGTGATGCGAGAACAAGAATCAAATTTCATCAAGATCTCTTTGCCATCAATGCTAACCATTTCAGAAGGAAATATCTTTTGGGAGTCAACAACTTGTAACAAAATCTCTTGACATGGTTCCTTGTTCCTGCCCTTATTGTTCCTTCTGTATTTGTTCCTACAACACTTACTGAAATGACCCTTGAAACCACAATAATTGCAAACTTGCGATAAAGCAGGACAGAATTTATCATTGGTCCGGTGACCTCCAAACCCGCACCTGAAACAAGTAACATTTAAATTCTGCTCCCTTCTCCCGGCATCTTTGACCTCAGAAGAGTGCTTCACCTCCGGAACACTTTGAGACTTAACCGCATTAATCTCTGCAACATTTTCTGTTCCTGAAGAACTTGAAGCAAATACCTCTTTCCCTGCCTTTAGTTCACCCACACACTTCATCATGTGCTCAGCTTGTTTTGCGACAATGAGCACCTCCTCAAGAGGTGGCTCATCTTTCATCCAAAGTTCCTCACTTATTTTGTCACTGTTGCACCGCAGCACAAACTGATCTCTAATCCTTTCTTCTGTTGCACCCCCGAATTTGCACTTTGATCCTAACTTCCTCAAAGCAGTCACAAACTCCTCCACCGATTCGTCCTTACCTTGACACCTCAATCCAAGATGGTATCTTTCTAAAATGGTACTTACACGTGGGAAATAATGTCGATCTAACTTTGCAAAGGCAATTTCATACTCATTTAAATCATGTTCTTCAGCATGGGGGAGCTCAGGTAAGTTTTCTAATACATCCTGCCCCTCTACCCCCAAACAATGTAATAACAATGCATGTTTGCGTTCAGCACTCAAATTAGTACCACAAACCCGAGCATAGTTTCCAAATACTTTTTTCCACTTTGACCACTCTAATAATGGTTCACCTGGAGAAGATAAAATAAATGGGGGTGATGTAACATTCTGCATTTCTATGATATTCTTATTTCTCAAGTAGTACTTGGTTAAATATGAGTTAAATCTGCATTTACAGTCTGTAAACCTAGTGCAGGATGCTGCCTCCTGTTACAAATCTAATCACAAAAATCATGAATGAACAATTACTAACTTCCAAAACATGAATAATGTATAATAATGTCCCAAACTGACAAATATAAAAAAAAAAAACGTCTCTTGTAAATTCCTTGAACCTGACAATTTGGCTGTCAAACAAAGCTAGAATGAGGTGACGTCGTGTTCCAACCAGTATCATAAGTAAACAAACTGGAATGCGAACTGGATTTTCCTCCGCGCTTCTTATGCTTAAACTGCACTTTCAAACGATGATAAGAAAATGTCATAAACACTCAAACTGAAGCAGAATCAACAAGAAGCAGAGGGTTAAAGAAAACAGTTCCCCCGAAGAAAATTCTGCGCACTGTAGTGGTCAGAAGAAACAAACCCTTCCTCTAAACTGACGCATGCACAGTGCAGCGAAAATTGACAAGTCGGCTGGCGAAGAGTTGTTCCTCCGATCTTTCTTCGCTCAAATAAAGTGAATGTGAGGTAGCAGGGCTAGAGGGCGAATGGCCGTTCCTCCGAGCCCAGGGGAAACAAAACTGAACATACCTCAGAACGCCGTCGAACCTCAGGGCGCTGTTGGTATCGCTCTGTGCAAGCGCGCACCCACTCCAAATGGCAGCGAGTCCCGCAGCACTGCGCAGACTCCAAACCAGAGCGGTTTCTCAGAGCGAGTGACCGTTCCTCCTAGCCCAGGAGAAACAAAACTGCACGTACCTCAAAGCGCTGTCAAACCTCAGGGCATTGTCGGTATCGCTCTGTTCAAGCACATACCCACTTCAAACGGCAGCATTCGAGTCCCGCAGCACTGCGCAGACTCCAAACCAGGGCGGTCTCTCAGAATCAGAGACGACTTGACTCTCGAAGGATCCTCGGCTAAGACCAAAAACAAGTGAAATTCCGGTTCTCTTTAGATGACAAGAGCTGCTAGGAACATCGACCAGCTCTGCCTCACAAATTAAACAGACGTAACACGGAACTGCCTATCGCCTTGTTGAGGTGTTCCACGGTGATCTGTACAGCCTGAACACGTATCCCATCCAGCGTTGCCAAAATATGTGATGTCGTGAAGAATGAAGACAAGATGCCAGATCAGGTGAGAGAGGATTTATTCTAAACAACTCATCCAACGGCGATGGCACAGCAACTGTCAACTCTCAGAATCCTCTCACACGCAGAGGCTTCTGTAAGAGTTCTGACAGTGACCTCATCATAGATGAGGTTCCACGCCACAGCCACCTTGCATGGCCCCACGGTGGTTTGATAAACCTAGAATAACGCAACGCAGCACAAATCACTGCATTGAATTACTCCGCCCCAGGGAGGCGTTCCATGGGTGAAGCATAGGTGTTCCCATGCATCCATCCATGGATTTTGGCACATTACCAGATTTACTAACACTGCTACTCATCCCCTGGAGAGCTGCAACGAGGCGAAATATCTTTATTTCTCCTCGTTGTTTCCTCTTTCTAAGTGTGCTGCATTCTGTAGCACACTTAGGGCCTGATTCACAGAACTAACTTACGTGAAATACGTAAAGTTAGTAATTTTCGGTATTCACAGAATACACTTACCAATACTAACTTTATGTCCGCTCCCGGGCCGGAGATTCCGGCCCTGTGGCGAATTTCCGCCTCTGGGCCGGAATCTCCGCCTCCGGGCCGGAATACCCTCATTTAGGCCGTTTATGCTCAAACGGCCTAAATGAGGGTATTCGGCCCGGAGGCGGAGATTCCGGCCCAGAGGCGGAAATTCCGCCACAGGGCCGGAATCTCCGGCCCGGAGCGGACATAAAGTTAGTATTGGTAAGTGTATTCTGTGAATACTGAAATTACTAACTTTACGTATTTCACGTAAGTCAGTTCTGTGAATCAGGCCCTTAGAAAGAGGAAACTGCATCTGAGGATTGTTTCTGTGTAGGAAG
The DNA here is from genome assembly GCA_963921515.1 of Calotriton arnoldi. NCBI lineage: Eukaryota > Metazoa > Chordata > Amphibia > Caudata > Salamandridae > Calotriton > Calotriton arnoldi. Next base: position 899,654 of record CAWUFW010007271.1, on the reverse strand, counting down.
CTGTCCCTTCCTGCACAAAAACAATCCTGACTACAGCACAGGCTCCCTTTCACCACAGTGCAAGGGTGGCTGCATTAGCGGTAGGCAGCCAAAAGGGCACCAGCACAAGGAAAGGACAGGAATGCGCCATATAATGTTAAATACAGTGCATCCTGCTCTTTCCCTTTCATGCAGCGCAGTAAGGTGGCTTGCTGCATTGTGTGAAAGTGTGATAAATATGCCCCGAAAACACTATGGGCCTGATTACAAGTTTAGCGATGCGGCAGTAGGACCACCCTGAAGCTGGACTGCCAAACCCGCGTGAGAACCGCCCACCTTCTTCTGAATTATTTAGCCACTGGCGGGCGGTTTCTTTTGGTGTTCCCACGGTGATGCCTATAAAATAGGCACTGCAATAGGAACATCAAAGGAAGTTCCAGCACAGCATGGACTGTGAAGTCCATGCTGTGCTGGAACTGGGGGTGCATGCACACATGGGGGCACAACTGTGTGCATCGAGTGAGGCACAAGGGGGCCCTGAAGGGCCCCTTTTCTTTCCTCACCGCTATTGTTTTCATGGAGGAAAGACCTCCATGAAATCAGTGGTAGTGAGGAAGGTCATAATATGCATCGGAGGACTGCGGCGGTCCTGCCAAGCCTATTACAGCCTCAAGCCTGCTGTGCCACCGCCAGGGAACAGCGGCTCCCAGGCGGAGTCGGTGGTCCCAGGACGGCACGACCACCATGGTTGTAATGTGGCGGTCGCAAACCCACCATGAGTCTGGCGGTCCAAGGACCGCTAGACTCGTAATTAGGCCCTAAGTAGGCTCCTATTTACTGTGGAGGGGACAGGTGAAGGGAAGGTGCATAGACTACAGAATGTAATGTTGCTTCATAGAGCTGTTCCCCTTCTGTTCCTTTCGCTGCCTTTATGGCTCCTAAGACCAAATGTAAGAAAGCCAATGTCAGGGCAATTCCAAGGGTACATAAAGACAATCCTGGGGTAGCCGCGGCTACCCTAGGTTAACCCTAATTGATGTTTATTCAACCACAGCATAACTGTATTACTGTGCTGCTCAAAAGTATGGGCTAATGGAGAAAATATACCTAAATTGGGTTATGTCGCACATTGGCCATGAGCTCCACACTTGAATTTCTATTACAAACAATCTACTTACCAAGTTCCACATCTAATTTGATTCACCTGACATTATGAAATAATATTCAGCTTTTAATGGTGACCCATATTTTTGGGTCTTACGAACCTGTAACGTGATTCCCTCTGAAAGAGTTCATACAAAAACGTGAGTGAAAATTCATTCAAGATGGAATACAAATTGTTTTGACATTGCGCCATTGCTTTAGAACAACACCAAAACACCGAGAAGCATAATGATGTTCGCTTCCTACTGCTCCATTTACATGGTACAGTTTAATGTACTTACTTAAGCAGAAGAAATATTAATAAAACATTACATTCGATCCAACTGCATAGCCAAGTGCCTATAAAAAGCAATACACATTTACAATTGTTCTGTCTTTCCTTTACCCATGAAAATGTCTTAGAGCATATTTCTTTTATTCATAGTGAAGTAAATCGTTCCCACAAATGGTTGATTTACTATGGCGCAGAATCCAATTCAAGATGTGCCTTCTTTTACAAATCAATTTCAACACTGCAGCTGAAACAAAACATTTTCGATTACAAATTGGACATGCAATAATGCAAAAGCCACTAGCACATATTTGTTTAGCTTTTTAAGTCCCTGCTGTTTTGAGCTCTTTGTTAGTACATTTCTATTACGTTCTGGCAGGAGCTGCATGCTGGCTAGGGTTAGTACCACCTGCAGTCAAGGTCACAACTAGAACCACGAAGGACGCGCCTGTGAACACCTAACATAAAGGCTGATTCACAAAGGCATACAAGAGAACTCAGAAGAGTACACATCAGGTACTTGTTTATATACTATTACATACCATTGTGAATCCGCCCCAAAATATCAAAAACTGGAATAGGATGGGAATATTTGGGTCATATTGACATACAAATAGTTCAAAGACAAAGGACTTTGCCCTCTTTTCACTTTTAGAAGGAACGTTTAGAGCTGATTCACAAAGGCATGCAAGAGTTTGTAAAAAAAAGTACACCTGCTGTACTATTTCTCATACTCAAAAATGCCTTCTGAACTGGCCCTAATGTTTTTAGCTTTCTTTGTTCCAAATGTAAAAATATTTCTATGTGAAACAATTGGCCAATGGGGCCTATTCACAAAGGCATTTTAGGACATGTAAAAGAGTACTCCTGTGGTACTCTTTTATGTAATCTTACATAAATTTGTGAATCGGACCAAAAACATCTAGAATGAGAATCAAATTGGAATATTAATGTAAATTAGTGCAAATAGAAAGGACTGTACCCGTATTGCACTCTGATAGGGAATTCTAGTTTTAGGGACAATACAGAAAGCCATGTAAGTGTATGTAAAATAGTACTTCTGTAGGAGTACTTCCATACTCATAAATGCTTTTGTGATTCAGTCTCTATAAGAATGCATATCATTAGAACATGGATTTGAGTTTTCCATCAGTGACTTTCCAATCCATTTTCTTTTTAAAAGTTGTAGGGGCATATTACCAAGCCCCTATCGCCACCACAACGTCACTTTTTGTGACGTTGTGGTGGCGATAGGGTCAGCTCCCTATTACCAAGGCAGCATTAAACCACATAACGTGGCTAAAAGCCACGTTAAGTGGCTTAACGCTGCCTTGGTAATAGTGCCCCTTTCACGCTAAACTTAGCGTGAAAGGGGCGTGCAGTGGGTGTTGCAGTGGGCGTTCCACCGCAACACCCATTCACTTCGACGCTGCCACCTATTATCAAGAGAGGCGATAATAGGTGGCAGCGCTGAACTTAAGACCAGGAAAATCCTGGTCTAAAGGTGGCGATACGAGGAGAAATGAAGCATTTCTCCTCGTTTTGCTTTTCTATGTGTGCTGCCTTGTGCAGCACACATGAAAAAGCAAAATGCTAAGGTTTGTTTATGTACAGGAAGGTGTCCCTTCCTGTACATAAACAAACTTTTTCAAAATGCCATTTGTAACTTACATGTGTGCTGCATGAAGCAGCACACATGTAAGTTACAAATGGCATTTTAGATTTGTTTATGTGCAGGAAGGGACACCTTCCTGTATATAAACAAACCTCCCTGCTCCTGAACACCCTTGCTCTCTGGTGCAAGGGTGCCTGCATTGGCGTTAAGTCGTGAGACTTAGCGCCATCACAGGGGGAAATGCCAGGCTGCACCAGATCCTTGGTAATATGGTGCAGCCTTGCGTTTCCGAAGTGGCGATGAGAGGCGTTAAGCCAAGGAGGCTAACGCCTCTCACCTCCACTTTCTAGATAATATGCCCCATAGTTTTGTTTTGCCAATTTATAAATTCCCTCCCAGGACTAGGACAGCCTTGAATAAACCCCCATACCCACTACCTCCTCGTCACATTACTCGCTCATCTGCTCTCCTCCCTCCCAACATCCTCATCGTCTCTATTGCTCACTCTCCCCTTCATAATGTAATCCCGATCTTTCAGACGACTCAATTTCTTTATAGCTAGGTTTGTGCAGCTAAGCGCCACAGATACATTGAAGTGGGGAGGAAAGAAGAATAGTGGAGTGGATAGGAGCGGGTAGATGGGAGAAGGGAAGGGGAGGGGAGGGAGGACAGTGGAGGAGGGAGGAGAGCTCATAATGTGACACAGTGAGCAAAGGGTAGGGAGGAGGGGGAAAGGAGGAGTAGTGACCTCATTATGTGACACAGTGAAAGTGCATCTTAATTAACTGCTATTCAGGAAACATGGAAAATGATCTCGGCCCAGAATTATCAAGGGGGTTATTGGCATTCAATGTCTTTTTTATTTCTGTTGTGAAAATTCAATGCTTGGTTATTGCACATAGCGATCTAGTTTCATTATGTATAAATTAATAAACCCATCTTGCTTTCCACCAACTTCATCAACTTGTGGGGTTTCTTCTGAATTTTATATAGCTGTTTTAACCTTCATGTAATAAATGAGTAATTTCAACTGTCATCTCGGACCATATTGTCAATTATTGTTAAGCCAATGTTGGGACTGCTTCCTTTATCTGCTCACCTCACAAGCACCATGTTTCATGTAAAAAGACTATCTATCTATCTATCTATCTCTCTCTCTCTCTCTCTCTCTCTCTATCTATCTATCTATCTATCTATCTGTCTCGACCTAAATACAGAATACATCAACAATAACCATGTAACATGACCCAATATTGCTATCCAGCGGTTCTGGTGACATCAAAAACCGAAAGCCAAATGCCGAATGGCTTGTAAATGCCACAAGACCCTTGAGATGTCAATATAGGAAAAGGGGTGGGCGGAATTCACAGAGTTTCATTCCATGGATTAATGTGTAATTACATTAAAATTCTGCCAGATTCATGGAATTCCACTATGGCGCGGAGTGGGCATTTGGCACTGTTTTCTTAGTGCAATATGAGTACTCATGTCGAAAAATAGATGCAAGGATATATTTTACCTAAGAAAAATCGTTGCAGAGAATGTAAGGGTGCACAGTCATATGCAGTGGTTTCCAAACATAGAGGTATTGCTTCTTCTTCCCATCATGTTTCGAAATCACTGAATACCCCTCAGCGCCCTTACATATTCGGCAGTGATTAAAAGTTAATCACGGTAGAGTATGTAAGGGCGCCGAGGTTACAGTCCTCTGTGTTTAAAAAACTCTGCAGATTTAAGTAGTTAATTCCACAGGCACAGCGGAAGAATTTATCAACGATTCCGTGTTACAAGAGAAACGTGTAGTTACTGAGGGGCATATTATCATGAGAATTATTGCCGCTTTAGCGGCCATTTTCGGCCGAAAAGCGGCGATAATTCTAACGCATTATTAACAAGGACACGCTAGAACGTGTATCCTTGATTTAACTCCCGTTTCTGTCACCACTCGCTACGCATCGATAATGAGATGCAAAGTAGGCGTGGCTGACAGAAATAACATGGGAAAATATCGCGAAGGCAGCTTCGCGATATTAGCAAGGAGGGGTAGCGATGATAATAATCGCGCTACCTCTGGCCTAACGCAGGAATTTATCGTCTGCTAAATTCCTGTGTTAGGCATACCTAACATGGGAGGTGGATTATGGGGTTAAGGCCACAGGGCCTTATCACCAAGATCATCGCCGTTTTGGGAGGGACATCGCTGTTTTTTAGGCGATGTTTGGCCTATTGCCTGCTATCCGTGGAATATTTATCGCCATAGCGCTGAGCGTTGGTAATACAGCGCTAGCTTGGCGAGATATTCCAGCGATAGCCGGCGATAAAGAAAAGCGCGCTAAGCGCACTCAGCGATAATTATCGCCAACCCTAGATAATATGCCCCCAAATTCCTTTGATTCTGCTGGAGGAATTAAAAATTCCCCCCAGGCCTATATAAGACCATATTGCACATGCTACTAGGAAAGTTTTTTTACATATTAAGTGGCATATTAGCAACAGACGGAGATAAATATCGCAAAGCGCGCTTAGCGCTTTCATATTTATCGCCGTCTATCGCGGTTATTTATCGCCAGGTTAGCGCGTTATTTACAACGTGTATAACCTAAGCGATAAATATTCAAGCGATAGTGCAAAAATGAGCAAACATCGCTGGAAAACCAGCGATGTTCACCCAAATACAGCGTTAACATTGGTGATACGAGCATGTGGTCGTAGGCACATAATCCACATCCTATGTAAAGTATGCCGTAGTCTGAATTTTAACAGACGTTAAAATCCAGATCTAAGGCGCGTTAGCGCGATTAAGATTATGACTACACTGGATTTGGGGTTCTTGTAAATATCGCGAAGCTAGTTTAGCGATAATTTCCCAAGGGAGTCTTGTCAGGCACGCCTCCTTTGCATCTCATTAGCGATGCATGGGAGGCGTGCTGACAAGGCGCTATTGCAAGGAAACACGCGCTAGCGTGTCCTTGTTGATAATGCGATAATATTATCGCCGCTTTTCGCCCAAAAACGGGCTCTAAAGCGGCGATAATATTATCGCCACCCCTTGTTGATATGCCCCTAAATGCTTATTTTGATGTAGTTAACTTGAAAAGGCAGTTTTCTTCAAACTGCAGATTAAAAAGAGCATTTATCAGAATTTGAATGTTTAAATTGTGTTTACCTTTCATGAATAAATTGTTGATAAACCAATTTGTAACAGTGATGTCCAGTAGATGTATGCTATTCTGTGGCTGTAGCATTTACAGCAAAAATAAAGACTGCATTTACCACACAATTTTCAACATCATTATAAAAATATGCAGATTTCACAGCAAATGTGATTTCTAGCTCGAATAAAGGAAAATTACACTGCCAGAGAATGCTCTATAATATAAATAACTTTGCTGCATAATTTGATCCTCCATGCCACATAGTCTCAGAAGCCCTAACAAAGGTAAGGATCTGAAAACTGTTTTGGGGGAAGTCATTATGATGATACCATTTCCTGAAGGGCATCTCATTCTTTAATGATTTGTGAGAAATCTGCGCTCTATTCAGACAAACTTCAAGACACACGAACTCCCGAGGTAAAAGCAATTTTACTTTTTCAGTTTCATCCGACTAAATCAACCCTCCTATAGTGATATGTGTCTGTGGCTATCTCTTATAATCTAATTTAGCATCATGCATCTGTATATTCACTGTGTTTTTTTTATAAAGTCGCTAAGTTAACGATGCAGCAACATGGACTGCTTGAAAGAGAAAAGATTATACCCAACTGGACTAAGGGGGCAGCAGGACTGAATCAAATGGACAATGTCTTCCAAACAGATGATGTCATGATATTCAAAGAAGATGTTTTCACTTTCTTGAAACCTTTGTGTAAAAAGTAAAACATTTATAGTGGTGCCACCCAATACAATGTGTCCATTGATGCTCCACATATGTGGTGCAAATTGTTGGAAATTGAGTTACTGGTTGAGGGAGTGAAACCCCACTCAAGCAGCAACCACAATCCTTGCCAGGGCGAAACACAAGCACACTCCAAATTAACCTGTACTTAACCTTCTGGTAGTCTGACACTGAGCAGTTAGGCTTAACTTAAAGGCAATGTGCAAAGTATTTATGCAGTACCTCAAACTGTAATAAAGTGTAAACACAACACAAGAAATATCCAACACCAATTTAGACAAATAGAGAAAAATTTAATAAATTATTTGAAATCAAAAGGTCAAAAATGCAATCATTAGGACCAGAGATATGCAATTTTAAAGATTTGAGTGAAAAGAGTGCCAAGAGGACAACTGTGCCAACTGGGGTTATCTATTTGCACTGGACCAGGACAAAGCCACAATTTCAGGCCAGCCACAATGGTGCACAGGCTGGATACAAGGGCTAAGGTAGGCCCCCTGAACAAACTACCGGAAATCCTGGCTTACGGGGCGTTGCGAGATCCTGAGTTGAGGATGTGTTAAGCAGCAACAGATATGAAGAAGCTGCAGGGCTGCGATGTGAAGTCCTATGTCATCATTGAGGATGCTGTGATGAGGGGCTTGAGATGCAAAGGCCTGCACCAAGGATGATTTGTGCAGCGGCGGCTCAGAGGAAGCTACCGGCTGCAATGCAAGGTTCTGCATGTGTCGCGAAGCAGCTGTTCTGATGCGGCTGCGAGGAGATGTGTTGCACTGTGTTGTTTCTGCTCACAAGACCACAGCTGGGCTGGCAGAGCACCTTCTGTCTTTGACAGGTTCAGAGGTGTACTGAAGAACTAGAACTGAGAGTCCAATATTTATACCTGGTGCTCACTTTGAAGAAGGAGAAGGATTTGGAGGTTTCCACCCTCAGAGGTCTCTCAAATTTCCTGCCTTCCTGCCCTGGCCCCAGCTTGTCTTGGGTCACAAAAGACTAGTGTGAAACCCTTTCTGAGTGTGCTCAGCCAGAAGCTTTGTGATGTACAAGCGTAGTAGGTGACAGCTCCACCTCCTATCAAGTCAGATATGACCCATCGTGCCAATACCTATTCCCCCTTTCTCTCACTGTCTGGGAGCAATACACAAAGACCAACTGACAGTTATACCCAGTCATGTGACCCAGGATACAGGCTGCAGGCACCAAATGGTGAGCATGAGAACATGTAAACTTTTTAAAAGTGACATTTTTAGAATTGTGACTTAAAATCTGACTTTGCCATTAATGAAGGTTTTTTATGACAATTCTTTAGACAGCAAACGTGACATTCCTACCTGGTCCCAATTTAAAGTTACCACTTATTAAATGTAACAAGGTAACCCAATGTTATCTTATAGAAGACGTAGGCCTTACAGTAGTGAAAAATGTATTTAAGAGTTTTTCACTACCAGGACATGTAAAACTTAAAAGTACATGTCAAACTTTTTAAATACGCTGCTCCCATTCCTATGGGCTGTTTAGGGTCTACCCTAGGGGCGACAATATTTGTTAGAAAGGAAGATTGAGGCCTGGCAATAAAGGAAGGCTAAGGCCTGGCAAAAGATTTTATTTGTCAGGTCGAACTGGCAGTTTCAAACTGCACACACATGCTGCAATGGACAGCCTGGGACATGTTTCAAGGGCTTTAAGTGGGTGGCACAATAAATGCTGCAGGCCCACTAGTAGCATTAAATGTACAGGCCATAGGTACATGTAGCATTACTTTACTAGGGACTTACAAGTAAATCAAATGTGCCAATTGGGTAAAAGCTCATTTTACCATGCTTAATATAGAGAGAGTACAAGCATTGGTTAGCCGTTGCAAAGAGCGCAGAGTCCTAAAGGGCAACAAAAACTGGTTCAGCAAACAGGAGGGTTAAGGCAAAATGTTTAGGGATGACCCTGCAGAAAGGGTCAGGTCCAACATGACCCTTCTCCAGTCAAAAGCCAGGGTGGACTAATCAATACCTTCATGAGCTTTGTCTGCTATGTCTGCTAAACTTCCTTTTTAACAATAACTTCACCGTCATCTCATGGAATCTAGCGGGTGTAAATCAGGATAAAATATCTCGTTTGTTAAATACTCAACCTTCCATAGTCTGCTTACAGGAAACTTGGCTAGTAGACGACTTTGATCAAAAAAACTACTTTGTCTTTAATACTCCAGCAATAAGGACCAGACGGGGCCATGCAAAGGGAGGCTTGGCAATCCTGCTATTAGAAGATCTAAACTGGGACTTTGAAATAATTCATCTAACTAGTCCTAATGTTCAATGTCTTAAAATAAAGCATCTAGATAAAAATCTTCGCGTTCAGCCAATCCTTCTCTTTAATGTTTATGTTCCCCCTGGATCTGAACATGATACACTACTTTTAAATCTATTTGATCAAATAGATATCTCCATAGGTTCAAAGGAAAATATGCAGGTACTTCTAATGGGGGATTTCAATGCAAAAATCTCTACTTCCTTCTCTATGCATTTCGGAATTCAGAACTTGAAGAATCTTGCTCTATTCCAGCGGCAGTATTTCCAGATCATATCAGAGCAAATAAAAGGGGGAAAATTATATTGCAACGAATTAATGAATTCAACGGATTAATTTTAAATGGGAGAACGAGAGGAGATGTGCCAGGCTCATATACCCGAAAAGGTCCAACAGGGTTATATATATTGGATTATGCCATCAGCAGCTATGATTTGTTTAATAACTTTTGCAGCCTCTCTATAGAGTTTGTTCAAAGTAGTGATCATGCAATACTTCGTCTTGAAATAGACCTCCTCCTTCAACCAACTTCCACATTGTCACTATCATCTGGTAGGGGGGAGGCAATAATTAAACGAAAGCCAGCTCGAATACTGTGGAGCAGCAAGAACCAGAACCATAAGCAAATTTGCAATGAAATCCATAAGACTATGGAGTCCCATATGTATGAACAAATCAACAAGAGAGTTAACCCAATCTCCAGTTTTGAAAGTTTAAAAACATCAATATCTACGATTTTGGAAAATAAACCTCTTCCCAGCAAAGTCAGCCCACTAAGGACATATGACCCAACAATAAATCTTCTGTCTAAGAAACTAAATCAGTTGATTAGGTTACAATATATGAACATCTCTACATCTAGGAAGGCCGAAATTTCCACCTTGAAAAGAAGGCGAAAAAGGCTGAGCAGGAAAGAGAATGGAATAAAAATTGATAGATGTTGGGTGGACCTGCAGGAAGCGGTGAGTTCAAACAATTCTAAAGCCTTTTGGGATATAGTTGCAGAGGACAGTGGAAATAAAATACCACCGAGAGCTACACCTGTCCCCCAAAAAGAATGGGCCATTTATTTATCCAAACTATATGAGGAAAATATACCTTCTACTGACATCAGGAAATCCCTATGCGATGGAGACGACAGTGAGATCAACCTGCAGATAAAGCCACCTACTGATCAGCAAATTGCCATGTACATTAGGAAAGCAAGAGACACAGCAGCAATGCGACCAGACAGGATTTCGGTGAAGGTCATAAAAGAAAATATCGAAGGCTGGAGCAAACTCTTGGTCCCCCTATTTATGTACTGCTATCAGACTGGAAAAATTCTGAACTCGTGGAAAGGCAATATAGTAGTTCCCCTTCTGAAAAAAGGCTCTCGCTACTCTCCGAGCAATTATCGCCAGATTGCCCTGCTTGATGCTACAGGAAAAATATTTGCGGCCAGCATTTTGGAACACCTGAACGATTGGGCCAAATCTAGGGGGGTAATACCTATGGTACAAGCAGGTTTTCATCAAAAACATTCAGTAATTGATAATATTGCCACCCTTCAAACTATTATTAACAAATATGTGATTAATAGAGCTCAGGTAGTCTATAGCCTATTTGTAGATTTTTCTACAGCTTTTGACAAAGTAGATAGGCCTTCCCTGTGGAGGAAATTAGTGACGTTAGGCGTGCCTATAAGTTTGCTAAGAATAATAGTTGCACTTCATACAACCAAATGGTGTAAGGTACAAATGGGAGGAGATAAGGGCCTAACCCAAGAAATATCCTCGCAAAACGGCCTTAAACAAGGATGTTTACTTGCCCCCTCCTTTTCTCACTATTCCTTTGTGATTTACCAGATTGTTTCCAAGAGATAAATAATTTCGCACCACAATTATCATCACAAAAAATCCACCTTTTAATGTATGCCGATGTGCAACATGGAGGCTCTTTTAATTATACTGAAAGTCACTTTTTAAAAATAAATATTTCAAAAACAAAAATAGTACCATTCAGGGGAAGGAAAAAAGCTATACCTTTTACCTGTAAACTAGGAGGAAGAATAGTAGAAATAGCATCTACTTACATCTATTTGGGGAGAGTTTTCTCTAAGTCCACCGGTACTGCCTCGCACTTCCAGCAGACTGAACAAAAAACAGTATCCCACGCAAGTGCTTTAAAAAGGTTTTACTACTCCACTGGGAGGTGACATTTTTCAGCTCTCCTCGAAGTTTATCGAACAAAGATTACCCCGATCCTAACATATGGCTTAGAGTATATCCCAATAAGCCGTTGGGGTTTTTAAACCTCAGGGAGGGAAAACTCTTGCGCATGCTTACGACTACAAGCCAAGCCACTCCGGTTCAGGCACTTCGACTAGAATTAGGGGTGGTGAGTGCATACACGAGAGCTATGGCAAATCTTGTAAGATGGGCATATAATATACTACATGCACCCAACGGTACACTAAGAGCAATTTTACGTCAGGAAACTTTTAAGGCGGACTCAGGAGTATATACTTTTAAGGAAAATCTAGAGTTCGCTCTAGAACACTTTCAATGCTCAGAAAGCCTCTTACAGAGCTGGTCCCCAGAACTTCTAAAGTTCTTTTTGAAAAAATCTACCCCGAGGTTGAGCTTCGAAATGGATAAACTTTACTGTCACCAGTTATCGCACTATAAGGTGGCATTAGCTACTGTAGAGTATAAAGAGTGCCCAAAATATTTAAATTCCACACTGGACCATAAGGTCAGGCGGTGCATTCTGATGTTAAGGCTGAGGATACTCCCGTTAAAAGATGTAACAAAAAATTGGGGTGGTAACTTTAATAAAACAGGCAAATGTGACTTATGTAATGGAGGAATTCAAGACTTGGCACATGTTTTATTTGTCTGTCCAAATAGTAGTCTGGTTGAGGCGCGTTCACGATTTTTAAAACCCATCTGTACAAAATATAGTATTCTTAGAAATACGGACTTGATCAAGATCATAAGAAACTCTCCTGATGAATTTGTATGCTATAAAGTTTTTAATTTTTTTAAAGTGTTATTTCTGCTATTTTAGAGATATACAAGCGAAGAACAGTAATCAAGTTTGCTTATAAAGTTTTTAAGCTACATTGTAATATAAAGTGATTGGTAATTTGTACATGTTATTTTACTATATTGTGGATCTCAGATGAGGTCTAAAACAATAAAAATGTCAATTTCAATGTAATTTCAATTTTAATTCATGAGCTTTCCTGCTTAGGTGATAGAACGTGGACAAAGTCCCTCTAATATAGAGGCACTTGTCAGTTCTATGCCCTTCTGAACTCAGTTGGATCCCTCTGTCTACATTGTCCTGAGCCACTGGACTGACCCATGGGGAACCCTTCCCTTTACCTGTGGACCCCATTTGTGACGCAACTAACCTTAACCTGCTCACTGATGCATACCAGTAGGTAGACAGTACCAACATGGCTAACTAAGTGATGTGGCCCGTTCCAGCCCTTGGATTAGACTTTTGTACTAATACCCAAGGAAAAATTTCCCATTACCCATATGGAAAGCAAACAAAAGAGGCCATTGACAGCTGTCAGTGTCAAAATCTAGGCCCAAGGGCATCCATTGCCAGGTGAAAGGTCCATGCGGGAACATTGGATTAACCCCTCTTCCAGCCTTGGGGCTGGCAAGGAGTTCCCTGTGGGATCCTGAGCCTTCTGTGACCTCTGAGAGCTCTCAGAGTGGGGGCACAAAAGCCTGGATTCTTACCTCCACTCTACCTTCCACCAGTCCAGGGTTAGTAGCCTGAGACTGCCCACTCAGCCCAGGATCTGTACCCTGAGCCTGAACAGGTGCCTGGTGAGCCAGGACTTTCAGGGCGTACCACCCCCCCAAGAGTGACACAATGTCAGTGTCATACATGGGTCTGCCTGGTACAGGTATCCAGCCCTCTGTCTCTGCAGTAGTGCAGGGAACACTTTCATGTCAAAAGTGTCCTCATCAGGGTCAGTCTTGGGGCGCACTGTTCTCAGAGCTGGAAACCCCTACTCCACTGATCCTTACCCTCTGGACTCTTTCCACCTCCTACCCCTCCATCCTGGGCCTCTATACCCCCCTTTTGGCAGTCGTAACACCAGAAAACTGAACGGTCAGAGCACCATGGGAAGCTGCCGCTTCCAGCTCTCCTGACACTGTGGAGCTCCCACCAGTGGATGGTCTATTGGAACAGACCAGCTCCCCTTGCTTGTTGCCCAATGTGGAACAATCAAAGCACCAGCTTTAGAAATTGGGCACCCTCGGCCTCCATCCACCAGAACCTTCCCTCCTATTTTTAGAAGGGGCATGGGAACCCTTTTCCCTCAAACTATGCTAGGACCTGTCTGGTTGACTATGTACTTCCCCCTTACTCTGTTTGGGGGAATCTGATCCATCTCACTCCCAGGTACCTTCTCACACACTCTGGTACTCACCCAGAAGTCTGCCTCCTTTGCAAACTCCCTGGGGTCAGTAAGCTTGCAGTAAACCAGGTGTTGGCACAACTCTGTGAAACAGCTACTGAGCATCTGCTCTCTCAAAACTGAATCATACAGATCTCCATAACTACTCACTTGACTGCCCTTCACCCAACCAATCAATGCCTTACTGAAGAAGTCCACAAAATCTACCCAAGACTGGCCAGTCAGTCTGTGAATGTCCCTAAATCTTAAGCTATATCCCACTGGGGTAAAACTAAATTTAATGATAAGGATTGCTTTTATTGGGGTGTATGACATCTGGTCAGCCCCCTCTAAAGCCAACAGGGTATCTCCCCCCACAGCTGATATGTGCCTCTGCAGACTGACCCCCCTAAACCCTTCTGGTACTTATGTATTCTAAGGGCTACCTCTAAGTCTGAAAATCACCTGTCAATATCATCCCCCACCTCAAAGCTGGGCGCAAGGTCTTTTGATATTTGAACTCCTTGATTTCCTTTGGACACTGCTGTATCACTGCCACCAAAATCTCTGTTGGACTCTGACAGCTGTTTGATTTTCAAGTCCAGCTTCTTTAGACTCAGTTCATGAGCCAATAGCATTCTTCTCTCTGCCTCAGCCTTTGTTGCCAGTTTATTTTCCTTCTTCTTAAGGTTGGCAACCTGAACTGCCTGCCAGCTTTTATTCCCGCCAACTCCTTAGGGTACAGATCTTGGGAGGGCGCACTGCTTTTCACTCAGGGAGGGATCTCCAATTCTTGAGGCAAGACATCCCCTTCCCCTGTGTGCTGCTTCTCAGGGCCCATATCCAGCTCCTATTCTTGCCCCACCATACTATCTTCCTCATTCTGTTGGTGTCAGCAACTGGTGAGCCTCTGCCAAGGTCCTCAAAGTTTTCTGAAGCCCCAACATTTTGGAGCCTTTTTTGGCTGGAAGTCCCCTTTCCCTACATAACTCCTTGATCTCAATCACCATGTAGCTCACCAGTTTGATAAGGTTGAATTCCATTTCTACAGGTATGGTCACAGACAGTCAGGTAGAATGAGATTGAATGTGGAAAAAGCAAAAAGGCCAATCAAGACAAATTTGAAAAGAAATCGAAATGGTATCAAAATATTTAGCTGGGACTTTTGGTGTAAAACATAATCGCTGTATGACACTGCACAAACACAATTTCTAATCCCACCACTGAACACCAATGTTGGAAATTGGGTTTCTAGTTGAGGGGAGTGAAACCCTACTCAAGCAGCAACCACAATCCTTTTCAGGGTAAGGTACAAGCCAACCCCAAATTAACCTATGCTCAACCCTCTGGCAGCTTGACACAGAGCAGTCTGAACTTAGAGGCAAAGTATAAAGTACTTATGCAGCACTTCAAACAGTAATAAAGTGAAAACACAAGAAAAAAATGTACACCAATTTAGAAAAATAGACTAAATTGTCATAAATAATTTGACACTGAAATGACAAAATCCAGTCAGTAGAAACGGAGATATGTACTTTTAAAGATTCAAGTGAAAATAGTGCATAAAAGCTCAGGGCGCGACATGCGACTATCTGGACATTCAAGACCGGTAGAAAATCACCAGTTCAGGCTTACCATGATAGAGTGTAGGTCAGATACAGGATCCAGATTAGTTGCACTGAAAATATACCTTCTAAGTTCATGTCAAAGAGTCGGTTCACGGTGAAGGAGGCAGCGAGGAGCAGGGGAGCGTCTCGGATGGTTGTCGATGTAGCGCGAAGAGCAGACCTGGCATAGCAAACGGTTGGCGCAGTAGTGCGAAGATCTGATTGATATCGGAAATGGTCAGGACAAAGCTTTGCAGTGGCACTCCCTCAAGCAGTTGATGCTGTAGCAGGAAGAGTCGGGTTGACGGAGCTTCGCGTTGGTAGGTAGCGCAAGCGACAAGCTTCTGGTGCCAGCAGTCATGGAGAGCCCAAAAACTTCAGTTCAGCTCCACTGAGGCCACACCAAGGATTCAGGACCTGAGGGGCCCAACTTGGGGTCAGGGAATGGCTCCAGCTGGATCTGGGTGCTGGTTCAAGTGGTTGGGAGCATGTTATGTCCCTGTAGCTCTGAACAGGATGCCAGCAAAGTATCCCTTGGAGTCACGCTGGGAGTCCTGGGTTGAGGTGCAGGTCCAATCCCTCTGACTCAGGCAGGAGGACAGCAGGGCAGCAGGGCAGTAATCCAGCAAGGAAACAGTCCAGCAAGGCAGTAGTCCAGCACAGCAGCAGTTCAGCAGAGTGGCAATCCTTTCAGCAGCACAGCAGTCCTTCTCCCTGGCAGAGTCTTCACAGGTCCAGAAGTGTACCAAGGAGTTGGGGTCTGAGGTCAAAACATTATACTAGGTGCCTCCTTTGAAGTGCACAGGTTTCCTGACTCCCCTTCCCAGGCCCCAGACTAAATACAGGGGGTATGCAGTCCTGTGTGTGGAGGCAGGACACAGCCTATTTAAGTGTAAGTAGTGCTGTGCCCAGCTCCCCCCACCATCCTGCTAGTGATGGCCCATCCAGAAACACCTAAGCTTTCTATTGTGTGTGACTGTCCAGGAGGCATAGATATAGCCCAACTGTCAGATACAACCAGTTATGTAACCTATAGACAGGCTGCAGTCACTTAATGCCTAACGCACTAAAATGCCAACTTTTTAAAAGTGAAAAAACAGATGATGTACGGAATACTGAACAATGCAAACATTCACCCCAAGTCAACAGATCTAGTTTAATCCATCGTTTTTTGCCCAACATGTGACATCACCCCAGTTTGGATCCAGCTGTATGCAAATCAGTCTTGACCCTGTTTCTCACTGGACTGAACTGCCAAGCCAGGTCAGCATTCCGTCAATCAATTGTTCTTTTGCAACTTTTTAAAAGTGGCATTTTCAAAATCATAATGTAAAATCTGACTTTACAATAAAATATGATTTTTCATTACAATTCGAAGACACTAAAGAGGAACTGTTTAACTGTTCCCATTTGGAAGTTACAGCTTATTAAATGTGATAAGGTAGCTCTAATCCTATTCTGTGGGAGAGGCAGACCTTGCTGTAGTGAGTTTTACACTATTGGGACATCTTAAACCTAGAAGTACATATCCAATTATTTAAATATTCCACACTCTTCCCCTTTGGGCTGTTCAGCGCCTGCCCTAGGGGTGACATATGTATTTAAAAGGAAGGTTTAGGCCTGGCAAAAAGGTCTGTTTTGCCTGGCCGAGATGTCAGTTTAAAACTACACATGCACGCTGCAATGGCAGGCCTGAGACATGTTTAAAGGGTTACTAAAGTGAATGGCACAATCAGTGCTGCAGGCCCAACAGTAGCATTAAATTCACATGCCTTGGTCACTTTGCTAGAGACTTACAGGGAAATTAAAGAGGTCAATTGGGTGTAAACCAACTCTACCATGTTTTAAGGAGAGTGTACAAGCACTTTACCACTGATTAGCAGTGTAAAGTGCGCAGAGTCCTAAAAGCCAACATAAATGGGTTCAGAACCCAGGAGGGTGAAGGAAAAAAGTTTGGGGAAGACCCTGCAGAAAGAGCCAAGTCCAACAGTACCCAATAGACTTTGCACATCTCGGCACTGAATTTTATTTGGAGCAATAATTATTGCATCTGAAACCATTGCACTTTTAAACAGGCCCACTGATTGGTTGCCTCTGTGACAAAGTAGCAGTTTGCTATTCATGAAAATCAAACAGAGGGGAAGGTAACACACAGGGAATATATATGGGGTAAGGACAACAATGCTTGAGACTCTCAAGGACATAATCAAGCAAAAAGCATAATGAGGCATTTGCAACAGTTCAACATTTCATGAGTTAGCAACAGCTAAATCACATGAGATACTAGTGAAATTAAAATTAATTGTCCTATTTCAAATGTTGCCATATGGCTCATTCAAGAGCACTTGTATAGCATCAGCTGCTGAGCTCTGTCTGCCTCAATAACGTTGTAAGCTTGAAATGCTTGGTATGTCCCACATAACCCTACATATTCCGACTCATTCAATGTATTCTAAACTGACATAGTGTGACCTTGAGCTGCTATTCATAGATAAGGCATTAGGTTGCAGATTTGCTCATCTTTGATGCAACACAACACAGCAAGAATAGTAGCTTCACTGCATTGGTTTAAAGGAAAAAAACAGAAATGCACCATATCAACTAAAATATGGTGCAGTTCTGCTCTCTCATAGCTCTGGAGCACTTCTTACTGTCTAGCGCCAGCATAGGCCCTCTTGCACCAAGGTGCCTATGTGGTAGCCAGGGTTTTTTTTGCGCATGAAGGAATAGCTTTGTACACAAAAACTATTCTCAGAGACTTAGTCCTCTTTGTATGTTTGCTGCAGAATGCAACACACATGTAAATAGAAATTAAAAAGGAGAAATCCTCATTACGCCAGCCTCGGGTAGGCGCAATATTTTACTGAAATTAGCAAATATGGGTTTGCATCAAAATACATGTGTGGATGCATGAGAATGCCCATGCTCCAGCCATGTAATGCTTTCCTGATGCACGGTAATGCAAGGCAGTGCTGCTCTCGTTGCATTACTTTTAGGAAACATCTTGATTTGCATGGCTTGGTAAATTGCAACATGGAATTTGCGAGGGGACTGAGCCACAAACGTGGTGCAACCCTGATCTGAGTAAATCTGGGCCAAAATGTTTCTATGTGTGCTTGTGTTTACTGACAAATTCAGTTGTCTCTTGAAACTCTTCAGGGAGATGGATGGCTACCTTGTTTGGATTTAAGGGCCATGCACATGTATTCTTTGTCAACCTTGAATAACCTCGAATAACCTGTACATGGCCCCCTGTAGCACATTCCTACGAACTGTCTTTGTAAGCCTCAAGTTAAAGACCCTGCAGCTTTTTGCTTTGAGATACCCTTTGAAACCCCCTTCAAAGAGAATGTTCTGGTCCGACCCCTGCTGAAACTAGCACACGTTTGAACCGTCTCATTAAGAACATCCCTCAATATTTATATATATATATATATATATATATATGTATATATATATATATATATATATATATATATATATATATATATAATGTGCTTTCCAGACTCTGTACATTAATTACGACACTTTTAATCAGAAGGAATTTCATGAATCTCAAATAATCTTGCGTGGCAACTTAACATTCACTATTTTTGTCCTCTGCTCCCACCATTAGTTTATTCACCTTTTCAAGGTTCCATTACTTTATTCAGTTAAAAACGTACCCTTCTCGGACATACGACTGCAAGACATTCTAGCAGGCATCTAGTTTTGAATTTTTAAATACTTAGAACTAATTAGTAATGAGATCATTAGCGCTTGCCTCTTCTTAGCATCCACCTTCAAAATTTCGGATTTAAACTAAGATTCAACAATAAAAAAAAAATGCAGTTGATAATCATAAAGATATTGTGATGTTACAGAACCTCTGAACACATAACTGTGCTGTGTTAACCTTTAAGGTTGTATCAAGTATGTAGATTGCCGTTATTTACTGGATCATTGGAACATACTATAAACAGTACCTTAATACCACCTTTGTGGGAAACTGATATGCTGCACAAAGGATGCTTCAGAAGTGCTCATATTTATTTTGGTTGCACTTTAATCACCCCTTTATTTCAGAGATGGTAGTAGTAAAAATACCCCCACTTTTGCAGGGATTCTGCTTAGGAACAGAACTATGGTTGGAACCATAGAACATCAGCATGTAGGGGCTGAGTCACCATACCACCTCAGTATCTATGAGCCTGAGTCCGACTAGCTATAGTGCCTCACTTGCCCTCCTAGCCGTTCTAGAGAGACAAGTGAATTGGCACCCCAGAACACAATACTCTCGACCCTTTCAGGGATGGGGCTAACAGGTCATACACACTCGCTCTCTCACTCGTACTTGTCCACAATAAGTTTACAATATTTTTTAAACTATCCTGCTCTAATATGCAGTATTTGCTACACAATTAGAAAACAAATGCATAGCAAAAATATGGTTAGCATGGTTAAACAACCATATACCATAAAAAGCTTAGTCATATTATATGACAGATCAGTCTAAACCCCTTCCCTTTTTCTACTGAAGCTAAATGATTATATATCACAGATCTCTGGGATTAGTGTTGGACCCCATACCTTTGCATGCATGGATGGATGTCCTACATCTCAGCTGACACAGTAATCTTGCTTCAGGACCTTCATTCAGTATGTGTTTTTTGATCTCCGGTCCTCATTCACATGATAAGACATGTGTGCTCAAAAACAGCAGCTGGATTTTTGTGTTATATCTAGGTGCTAGCGTCAGACCAGAGAGAATAATAAAGGGCATTGTTGTTTGACCTTGTCTATGGTGTTCAGAGTGAATACCAGAAAAAGAACTGAACACGAAAACATATTCAGGTTCTATGTGAAAATACAATGTGACCCAAAGGCAAGCATATTTATGTAGTAACGTGTACAAAAAAATGCGGCCTAAAACGTGCACAATTAGGCTAGCACAGGGAAAACTACAATGGGCCATGCTGGAAACACAAGACACCCTCCCTTTGGTCAGGATAATATTATGGTAGAAAATATTAAATTATATAAATGTAATTAAAAGGTAAACACATCAAAGCACAGTTTGAAAATAGGATATACTCAAAACTAGTAAAGGAATTGTCAATTTGGAAAAATAATCAAATCATGGTGTTTCATAGGAATCCATCGTGTCACTCGCCAATGCAAAGGCTAAGGACTCCATAAAAGAGTCAGACTCTACAGATGATGGTTGGTCAACATCCCAAGTCACGAGCTTTAAGGAACAAACATGATCCTTGGTCTCAGCGAATGCCAAGACAGTTACCAGGCAACCTGCCTCTGTGTTAGTAGAGCCTGTATCTTGTGATTCATGTCCCTATGCACGTTTCCTTGAAGGTGAGTAGCTCTAACTTTGCATTTTGGAGAAGTCGCAAACCTAAAGGACAGTCCTGAAAAGGGGTCGCTAAGAGAATGCTTTGAATCTGCTTAGCTTGTTGAAGTCTGCCTTCAAAGTTGGAATGGAAGGCCACAATGAGCTAAATATGACAGCATGTGGAGGGGGAAACAAGACATTGGTGCAACAGTGACTTACTAGGAAATGGATAAAATGTATGAAACTCCAGCTTACATTCCGCAACAACCTTGGTCACTAGCATTAAATAACTTGTGTTAGAGAGTACCATAATAAGGGGGAGAATTGCAGGAACCAAGATTCCTTTTAAATAACTGCCCAAATTGGGCGCTGAAGCATTAAATGCACTGTGGATTTTAACATGTTTACAGACAAGTGAATGTCCGGCAGTAGAATCACATTCTTCTCCAGTAATAAAAACTTCCTTAATGGCACGTTGACAACAATATGCAAAGGGAAGTGACCATAATTCATGAATGAAGCTTCTTTCAAGGGGGTCATAGCTACCTACAGGGAAAAGTTTCATGCAAGCTGTGAAGTGAAATGTCGAGATAGGAAGAAAAATAACACTGTATATTAACCACATAGCCGGTGGAGTTTTAGCTATAGTAAATGGAAGTTGTTCTAATTTCTTTAAATGCAGTATTGTATAGGTTGCATCTTTCATGGCCATCAGTTGCTGTTTGTGTATTAAAATAAAAGGCAGGAATAAATCACTGCAATTCAAGTAGTGCCATGGTACGTGCCCATTTTTAAGTGTTTGAAGCGCCCAGCTAAATTGCATAACAGATCTAAGCAGAATTTGCCCATGAGACAATGTTCACATGTCACTTTGCACAATATCAATAACAGATGACACAATGTCACTCAAATTGTAATCACGAGAAGACAGAGTATTAATACTGTTTTCAACAACGGCAAGCACTTTATCCAAATTATCTGGGTCAATTTGTCTTAAATGTGCAGCAGCATCCATCTGGGCTAATTTCCAAATCCCACTATAGGTAGCATAAATAAATCTTTTGGAACGTGGAGATTTGGGAACTAAAAGAAAATCTGGCAAATTCATGACTTCAGACAGGACAGATGGTGTTGTTTCACTGTAGACAGTGAATCAACCATTGCTGAAACAATTTTCCAACTGAATAGGTGGTAACAATACCAAAATGGGGTGATATCGGGTATCAGGATCAGGGTTGTTTGATTTGAACCCAGGTGTGGAATTAGGAAAAAGTGCATGACAATCATTAGTGTCCACCGGCCACAACAACTACCCACCAGGACATGAGAATGAGGAATTAAATGTACCATTCTGCACCAAGCTATTTAACTGTTTGTCAGTGTAATTTGTCAAACTTTTCCAATTATCAAAGCAGGCACTGTCAGGGCGTTCATCTGTTTTGGGGAGGTTGTTAAGTGCTCACTGAACCCCATAAATATGGTTCAACCAACCACTCCTTGGACCCAATACTCTAGCCGTTAAGAACAGCTTTACGTCACGGTTCATTCTTTCCACAATAGAATTGCCCTCAGGCCCATATAGAGAAGAATAATGCACCCATACACCGATGGACACAATTGAATCATGGTATGCTTTAGAAGCGAAAGCCACATCCTGGTCCGAGTGGAATGCACCGCATGCATAAGTCCCAATGAAGACTTGCAAGTCTTTAATAACAGTTTGAGTATTAGCCAAGTGCTGTGGCCAAACCCAGAGGAATCTAAAGCAAGATTAAGTGCAACCAAAATAAATATAAATGCAGGATCCAAAATCAGCATACCACAGTGATCGAGATAAATACAGACAAAAAGCTTGTTGGAAATTAGGAGATGTGTCTGCGGGGGATGAGACACAGTTGAGCCTTTACTTTGTTGATACATGTTGCAGCACAGGACATACTTTCTGGTCAGTTAGTATAAGCCCTGCCACCAATAGCGTTGCTGTAAGAGCGAGATAGTGGCCGTCACTCCCACACGGGTGTGAGCTACACCTTCATGTGTGGCGGCAATCAAAGCATGTCTGCAGTCAAAGGGCCCGATTCCGATGTCGGACGCGGTCAGGAACTGTAACCGACCGACCGCCTGTCGTCGGTTACAGACCTGCAAGTAGGATGCGACTGAACCCTGTTCGGTCGCAATCCTATACTTAACAATGGGAGCATGCATTCCGAACGGAATGCATGCTCGCATGGTTATGTGCAGAGGTGCAGTTCATCCCTGCAACCCGTGGCAGGCACCCCAAGGTGCCTGCCACCGGGTGCAGGGATCAACAGGGGGGCACCGTAGGCCACGCTCCCATGGGGGCCCTGCTGGGGGCCCCCAAATACAGTTTCAAACTGCCTTTTTGTGCCAGAAAGACCGGCACAAAAAGGCAGTGGGAAAGTGCCATCATACTCCCTTGGCCGGAAAGAGCCGGCCGGGGGAGTACTGAAGGCTTTCCGGATGGCGAACGGGCTGTCCGAGCCCGTCGGAAGCCATCGGAAACCCGAGTCTGATTCCTTTCTGACCGAGCCCATCGGAATGGCTCGGTCGGAAAGGAATCCGAACGGGCAGGTCCGATGAGGTTAGGATGGCTCCGACCGAGGGTCAGAGCCATTCCTAACCGCATCGGAATCGGGCCCTTAGTTGGGAATCAAACGATTGCCAATCATAGGAATAGTAACAAAAGGAACACTCTGGTCTTTTAAGTGATGAGTATTTAGAAGAAAAGACCTTTGGTAAAGGGGTGCCATGTTTATGTGCATTGATGGCAGCAAGATCTCATTATCGATAAGAGTTTTGGAGTGTGTGACTGCTACTATTTTAGCCATGGCTAGTGCAGATTTGGCCACTTCTTCAGCCAGAGAATTCCCTCCTGCGTGTGTTCCCACACACCGATGACTCAATGTATGTATTGCAAGAGTTTGTGGCAATCTATTATTAAGATCTGCCACTTTAACCCAAAGCAGTTTGTGCTTAATTGTGCTACCCTTTAAATCTCTGAATATTTTTCGCCAAAAATGTAAATTATCACTATATGACTGTACACAGTAATACTAATCACAGACAGTAAGTGTGTGGAATTTAGGATCTGTATTTTCAAGTGCAAGAAGCAAAGCCTTCAGTTCAGCCAACGGCACAGTGCAGTTTCCTAAAGACGTTCCTCACGAGTTGTTGGAGGGGGAAAAATGCTATTCAACATAATAGCAAAAGTGATGGTGCATGCAGCAGAACTTGCTGCTTAGAACCTATGGCAGGTTGAGCTGAACCGTCAGTGTAAATTATGTATTTATACTGATCAAGAGGCAGAACAGTAGGCAGCAAAGGATATACATGTTAATACTGTACAAATTCTTGTGTTTGTACAGATGTCAACATCAACAGCTGTTAAGGAGGTAGACCATTGTATCCATCTACAATGGAGGGCCTAAGCCTTAGGAACCTTAGCTTTGGTGACAGCCTCTAAAGCTGTCACCGGAGTAACGACAATAATGTGTTTTCCTTGAGCAAGTGGCTGTTCCTTAAGGATGGACAGCCACAAAGCAGTCAGTATTTTTTCAGTGGGAACAAAACGCTTTTCCGCCCTGGCAGAAAAATGCAATTTATATGCTACAGGCACTGTTTCACCTTTGTTAAAGGTGATATATTTAAATACAAATGCACCTGGTAAAATTTGGATGACCATGTTTGTGGTATTGAAAGGTGTATGAAAGTAGCATGTTTCAAGCAAGTCAGATTGTAAAGATCTGAGTGTTTCTGTGTGTTCTGATGTCCAGCATGAAGTGGGAAATTCAGGGTGTACTAATGCATAAAGAGGTTTGATGCTTTGTGCATATCCAGTATATCCAGTATATATGTTCTGCCAAAATCCTAGCAGAGACTGCAATTTTTTAAGTGTGTCTGGAGGCTGCAATTGCGCACATTTGTGGAGAAAATGAGGGCAAGACTCCTTTCCTCATTGGTAAGTCCATAACCTAAGAAAAGGACACTGAAAAAGCTATATTAGATTTCTAAAAGTTGAACTTGCAGCAAAGT
Organism: Calotriton arnoldi; assembly: GCA_963921515.1. Classification (NCBI taxonomy): domain Eukaryota; kingdom Metazoa; phylum Chordata; class Amphibia; order Caudata; family Salamandridae; genus Calotriton; species Calotriton arnoldi. The sequence continues at coordinate 875,033 of CAWUFW010007271.1, read as the reverse complement.
TCAGCAAATCCCAATATTATGTGATCTACTCTTGCTAAATGGGGATTCAATTTATCGTCCATTAGGTAGATGTCATCTACGTAGGACAGAGCATCAGGGTCAATCTCATGAAGAATTGACACAATTTGTGCTGCAAAAACTCCTGGGCTCTTCTTAGAGTCTATAGGAAGTCGTGCATAGCGCATTTGAAAACCCAGGTCACTAAACTCGGACCAGTCCCAGGTCTCAGGAGCCGAATTGTGACTGAAAAAACATTGGAAATGCCCAAAGTGGTTCTGTATTGTTTACGGACTGCATTAATAATGAGTGCCATACAGTGGGAGGTTTGCAATGCAAATGTGTGTGTATGATTATTCAAATGTCTGTAGTCTAAGACAATGTAATAGTAATGATTTGGTTTCAGAACAGGAAAAAGAGGATTATTCATTTGAGAGACACAGGGTTCAATTACTCCCTGGTACTTCAGTTGGGAAAGAATTTCTTTAACGTGTGCCTTAGCTTCCCATTTAAGAGGATATTGTGGTTGTACCTGTGGTGTAGACCGTATAGGAATGATATGATAAGGGGAATCTTGATCCCAACCAACATGATTACGGTAAAGTGCAGGGGCCAATTTGGATGCATATGCTAGTTTGACTTCGTCAGGGACAAGGTGTAAAAAGAAGGTAGAATTACATCCTCACCTTGGGGGGCAGCAAGAAATGATGGGAGCCAATTGACGTCCGCCAGTAGAATGTCATAAGATGTAGTTAAGTTACCCCAGAATATTGCTTTAATGGTGCGTTTAACAACACCTTCAATTTAAATATCGAAATAATATACTCTATCTGGAGGGGCTAGGCGGGTGCCTGCAGTTTCAACTGTAACAAATGTTTCATTTGTTTTTGCTACCAGAAACTGGTGGAGAGTCTGGCATACTATGGTGACTTCTGCTGCACTGTCGAGGAAAGTCACCGCCCAACGCCTGTTCAGGAGGAGGGTTTCCACCATATGTGGCATATTTAGCAGTTAATGCTGCAACTTTCTTCTTCTGAAAAGGGGCTTTATATGGAGAAGGCCTGTCCTCCTTCTTTAACTTTACGTCAGACGAGCGTTGTGTCTCTCATTTTCATTTTGCGTACTCTTCTTTTCTGCGTTCACATCACTTTCCTCTGTAACTCTGCTGGTCAGATGATTCCTGAAAGGAACAAGGAGAACATGCATCAGGAACCTGATACCTGTCTGGAGTCTTGATTTTAGTGCGATCACAAAAATCGTACCGTCTCTCAGAGGACACTGGGGGTGGAGAACCTCTGCTTGGTTTTCTTTTCTGTTGCTGTTTAGATTTGTCCCATGGTTTTTTAGCAGACTCACAGGGAGGTCTGGCATCCTTGTCAGTGCTAGGCTTGCTAAGAGGTGGTATTAACGGTCTGGTTCCCAAAATATTACGCCCTAAAGACACGGATACATTTGCAATAATTACAGACAACTCACGTTTGCAGTCGGGTACTGCCACCACGGCAAGTTGCTGGTGTATAGCCAGAGACGTTGCTTAACCTTTAACATTACAAAGAATCATTTCAGAGACAATGGGAAAATTACCCATACGTTTCATTCCCAAATCAAGGGGAGGACATGCCCAATGCTCATTCTGTATTTGTATGAGGACATTCGGTAAAACAGCCATCGAGGGAGTGCCATGACAAAGCATGTAGACGGTGGCAAACATAGTCACCCAGGTGTTGCAGTCTGCAAAAATGGGAACCAGGCCAGTGGGTAAGCACATAGTTAAAGTTCTGTGCTTGTCTTTTGGTCCCGTAAGGGGAAACACATTTGCCCATAACGGAATGAACAATTTCAGGACTAATAACAGGCACTGCAGGCAATTGGGCTTGCACATGCAGGCCAAGTATTGAAGGACCAGCTAATAATGTACGCAAAATAAATTGAGTTTGACCTCTGTATAAGACGACTGGAACATTGTACAAACGCTGGGTCTGTACAAGATACAAATTGGGAAAATTAGGGTATGGTGTATACCCAGCTAAATCCGGCCAAGTAGCCCCCTCGTTACCGAGAGGAACAATACGTACTGGCCCAAGAACATGGGGAAGGGAACCAATAAGCCAAGTCTGGTGTTTCCGGACTGTAAGAGAAATTTCGGTAAATGCATAAGGTCTATATGCAGCAGGTGCTGGTAGTGTAGTGTAAGTATGAAAAGTAATAGTGTTACCATCCTCAACTGGAAATGTGACCCAAGAATGAAAGACTTCAAAGCGGTGCGCTGCGTCCGCTTCAAATGCAAAAATTACCGGAGCTCCTGCATTATGGACTCCACAATGTCATAGATGCACATAGACTGCAGGTCAGCAGTTGGCTGCAATAGCAACAGGTTGCGCCACAATCAATTTATAACAAATTCAAAGCGTAGCACAAAAAGGGTTGTAACCTTTTAATATATTCACCTTGAAAAACCAACAGAACTAGGTGTATCCTAAAACTGTGGAGGAAAAATCCCCAACACCACGGATGTCTCCGGTGCAAAGTGTGACGGCATTGTGAACAAGCACAAGCACTACTCAGGGTTCCAGTAACTAAGTACCTGACCAAAACGTTGGCTGCACCATGTTGCAGGGATTCTGCCCAGGAACAGAACTATGCTTGGGACCATAGAACATCAGCATGTAGGGACTGAGTCACCATTCCACCTCAGTATCTATGAGCCTAAGCTCGGCTAGCTATAGCTATAGTGCCTTACTTGGTTTCCTAACCTTTCCAGAGAGACATGTGAATTGGCACCCCAGAACACAACCCTCTCGACCCTCTCAGGGTTTGCAATAACAGGACACACCCTTTCACTCTCTCACTCCTACTTGTCCACAATAAGATAAACAAGAGACACAAAGCAAATTTATAACATTTATTTAAAATATTGTGCTAAAAAAATATGCAGTATTTGTGCCACAATTAGAAACCAAATGCATACCAAATATTGTTAGCATGGCTAAACAACCATATTCCATAAAAAGCCTGGTCATATTATAAAATATTAGCCTAAACTCCTCCCTTTTTCTACCAAAGCTAAATGATTATATATCACAGATCTCCAGCATTAGTTGTGGACCCTGTACCTTAGCATACATAGAAGGATGTTCTACATCTCAGCCGACACAGTAATCTTGCTTTAGGACCTTCGCTCAGTGTGCATTTTTTGAACTCCTGTCCTCAGTTATATGACAAGATGTGTGCTCACAAACAGCAGCTACATTCTTGTGTTATGTCTAGGTGCTATTGTCTGATCAGAGAGATTAACAAGGGGGATTATTGTTTGACTGTGTCTATGGTGTTCAGACTGAATCCCAGGGAAAGAACAGAACACGTAAAACATATGCAGGTTCTGAGTGAAAATACAATGTAGCTCAAAGGCAAGCGTGTTTATGTAGTAACGTATGCAAAAGAAATACAGCCTACAACATGCACAATTAAGCCAACACAGGGAAAACGACAACGGACCATGCAGTAAACACATGACAGACACGGAAGAGTTTACTGAGATGGAAGAAGGGAGAGCAAAAGATGGGATCAATTGAGAGAATACAATAAGGAGAATTTGGGGATTTGTTGAATGACGACAAGATGGAAGAGTCGGCAGAGAAAAACCGGTGCAATTAACACAAGACTACTATGGATGGAGTAGCTCAGTACTAGGAGGCTACCGGCATCTCAAGTCACTAGCAGTCCTGAGTGAGGTAAAAAGAAGTAGTAGTGGGAAGGACCAAGGTACCCACAGCAAACATTACACTCTATGAGGGACCTTACACTGATTCAAATAGGATGGAGAAGTGCTGTTGCCGACTCCTCAGTAATCGGGGACCCTATCTGTTAATAGACGTTCACCAATGGCAAGTCCAGTCGCTGGCCCACTATTAGGTAATGAGAGCACACTCGACCCAGCATCTAAGGATAATGAAGTTGGACTTAAGGGGACTTAAGGGGACTTAAGGGGAATAATCCTGCTAATCCTGCTAATCCTGCTACTCCTGACTCCTGATATTTGTCATATTTGAAGTCGAAAAGGGAGATCCGAGACCCAATTTCAGGCTATCTCTGTAGGTTTTAGTCGTTTTAATGAATGTAACAATAGCTTCGGGGTTGCTAATAACCCAGAGGTTTCTAGATTGGGTGTGTTGATCCTGACGGTCCAGCTCCTTGTCATAGCCTTGAGACTGTGTGCTCTTCCAATGCTTTGTTATGATGTTCTGCTACTGAGATCATTTAGCGCAGCCACCGTTTAATTTCTATAATATTCAAAATACACAGTTGACCAACATACATGGAAAATAATACAAAAATTCTTTCATCAAAGCTCAGGACCCACATTACATTTGATAAAAGCATGACTTTCATGATCTATAAAGGTTTTTTTGAATATAAAAGAAATTAAACTGAGGCCACGCTAATTCATTTGTGCATCTACGAAATTCAAAGTATTTTTATATGTTAAAGGACCGTCAGCATTGGCAATTGATTTTTCAGTTTATATTGTTGTGTGGCTTAGCCGTGCCGACATAATATAGACCCAACCCCAGCATCTCTTCCAGTAGTTCTGCGACTGAGGGCATTGGAGTATTTCAACTCCATTGGTTGCTGTGTTGAGACTGGAGCCAACCCGGACTGCATCACATTAAGACTCACATTTCTCCAGTATTGACTGACATTATTGAACAAGGCTGAGATCGGGAGCCCAGTGGGAGAAATGTCTACTTCTGAATCCGTGAAGGAGCAAATACCTTTGAAGATGAGACACAAGAGAAGGATCCTGCCAATGATGGTCATGGTCTCCCTCTGCCCCTACTTAGATAAGGCCTTCTAAAGCCAAATCCAGCCTGTACTGTACAGGCAAAGGCAAAAGGAGATGAACTCTAATTGAATGGAGTCTCACTGGGCCCTTTACAGAGATGCCTCAGCCACACACAAAAAAATAGTTATCTCTGCTGTGCTTCCAGTGCAGCATGGCACTCAAATCAACCTCTTGCAATTGCCATGTAGACTTTTTGCACACACAAAGGGGCCTATTAGCATGGCGGGCGGATCGCCACCGCCCGACCGGCGGTGGCGATCCGCCCGCCAAAACACCCCACCGGTCGGCCTTTTACCCCCCGCCACATTAGCATGGCGGGGGTACCGCGGCAGACGGAAAGACTGTCCGACGATTTTCCGCCGGTAGGCAATCGTCCCGATTGCCTACCGGGCGGAAAAGGCCCATAATATGGTGCAGGCACCGCCATCCATATTAGCATGTGCATGTGGCATTTTCAATGCCTTTCCATGGCGGAGAGTTCGCCATGGAAAGGCATGCGGTTTTCACTTTGGGGGCCCGTTGCGGGCCCCCAGGGGGTTTGGGGGTGGGGGTTTGCACTTGGGGGGTACCTATGGTACCCGCCAACATTGGCATGGACAAGGTGGCAGGCACCGCACGGTGCCTGTCACGGTGTGCATGCCAATGCACAACATGCATATATTGCATTGTGGCGGGTGCTGCTTACAGCACTGCCCGCCGCAATGCAATATATGTGGGATGCCACCGCCACCGTGGCAGTGGCATCCTAATTGCCATTGCGGGACCGCCGCACCTCTTGCGGGCGGTCCCGTTTGCCGTTGCGGTGTGTCCGCCCGCCATCATAATAGACCCCAAAATGTTCAGCTACAGTCATGCTCATTAGAATCATTTGAAATCCGTGATTTAGAAATGCCAGAATATATTTATTCTGATTCTAACCAAAATTAGAGGTAGAAGCCAACTGACATTTGAAAAGCACACTTCTCTAATCACTTTGAAAAATTAGACCCATGTAGCTAGCAATTCATCAGCATTGGAACTTTGTATAAAGATTGCTCATGCAGGACATGCTTCGAATATTTGTATTGAAGTAAAGCAGGTGCACTGGATAGAACAATGGCTATTCTCACACAAATATGTATAGAGATGAAAGCACAGCTATTGAAGCTGGAGAATGTGATGCAGGGAAAACAGGATAAAAATCAGGGAGGTGTAAAAATCTTCAAAAAATAAATGAAGATTTGTAAATCTGGCCACAAAGATCAAGAATTACAGTTATTGGCATTCCGGAGGGAGGCAGTATGAGGGGCATAGTGACTACAATGTTGAAATAATCAAGTGGCCCACTAGGCTGCTGAGTGAATATGTTCTCAGTGTAGACAATTATGGCCACTGCACAGGCATCTCAGCCCCCCTTGTCCAACACCCCTGTGCTAGGAAGTAAGCTGTCCTAGCACAATTGTTCTTTTCAATATTTTACTATAAATTAAAATACCTTATCCATTGCAGGTGAAAAACGTCAAATCTCTATACAGCAGAGTTTATCTGAACTGACAAGTGCCAGAAGGGAATGGGAACTTTCAAACACAATCTATTCCTGCTGCCGTAGTTTTTGTTTCTAATCTGAAAGAGAATTGGTGGGGCATTTAAGCTAATGTCCTGGGTGGAAAAAGGATACCTTTTTACCCAGTGACACTGAAGTTTGAATAAATCAGGTCTATACTCTCTTGGATACGTCCTCCTGGATGGAGTAGACCAGTAAGTTGCATACATAGAGGTGAGATCATACTCTGTTGCTATACATGCATATGCGTCCCTGACCTAATGAAGAAGGCCCAGAACCGCTGTCTACTCAAATAACTAACTGACGAGAATAGTAATCCCCTGAAGAAAGGCAATTCAAGGGCATTTCCAGCCTGAAATGCACTAAGTGATAGTGGTATTATTACTAGCTGAAGATGCATACCTCCATCCACTAATAACCCATTTTTCGCATATAGTTTAACATTGTACCATGGGGCACTATATACTAAGCTCTTATAGGAAAATTAAATATGCCAATCAGGGATAAACCAATTTCTCTATGTTTGAGTGGTGAGATCACATGCACTTGTTAAAATTGTCCCAGTGCACAATGTCGAAAAACCAACAGCATCAGTCCGCAAAAAATTGGGGTAACCAAGCAAAAAGAGGCCCGGTCTCAAAGTGTACAAAATGATGGACCAGATGTACAAATCTTTTGCACTGGGTTTGCACCACAAAAGTGATGTCTAATATGTATTTTTTTAATTTACTTTCCAGTAAAAACTTGTTTTGCACTGCAAAGTTGACGGACAATAACATAAAGCAGCACAAAGCTCTGTTTTGCATGACTCTGAGCCAAGGGGATGTTCCATGGGTGGTACATGGTCGTTTCCATGCAACCACCCATGGTTTTTGGTGCAAACCCCTATCTACTTACAACAGACAAGTGTTAAAAAGGAGAAATGCTTTTATTTCTTCTATCTGCACTGTTCAGCACACATCCGAATTGGGAAACGTTTTAATGTTGGTTTAAGCATAGCATTTAGTACTGGAAGGGTAAAGCCAATGCTAGACTCATGTGAGCAAACTGGGACGATGGTGCAAAGGTGTGTGTTTGGCAGCCTGATTGTGCCCCAGTGCTAGGGCGAGAGAGGCTAGTGCCACATATCTCCATAGACATGGTGCTGTACTGCACTTTCCCTATTACACAACACAGTGCAGCAACTTTAGTTGCTGTACTGCGTCTCACGACAGTTTGGTGAATCTGGGCACACATGTCTCAAGAGGCAAGTAAGCCTCACTGGCCATTTTTCTTCCCATACTAGCTTAATTGTTTTGGCTGCTTGTATGTAACTGTCTATGAAGAATCTTGCCCCAGGCCATTTCCCTGATTGGAACCGTTGTATCATGACAGGACAGTATCTTTGTTAGCGCTGTTAATAAAATGTATTTCTATCCTTCTCAGACGTAGGAAACTCTAAGTTGAACCATTTGGGATTGAAACTCAAAATCTGAATACCACACATAAATGACAGCTGCAAGAGATTATCTAAAGCTATATTTGAAGACCATTATAAATTGAATGACGTTTTCCATTGAGCAAGTTTCTGTATTCATTTCAAGCGGTAAAGAGTCAGAATATCGAGTAGGAAATGTCAACTTGCACTAATATCGAGTGCAAAATATCGAGATACATAAATATAGACTGCAAGAATATCGTGTTCAAGAATATCGAGTTTCAGGTAAGAAATATTGTTTTCTAAAATAGCGAAGTAATTATTATCGTTTGCAAAAATATAGTTGTAAAAAATATCGTTTTTTTAGTTAGTGTTATGTATTTTAGTATGTATTTTAAATGTATGTGCTCTTTTTTTTTGTCTAAGTATTGCATTTGTTTTTTAATATATGTGTTAAATTTTTAGAAGTTATTAATTTTATTTTAATTAAATTTTGCTTTTTAGTTCCATAGCGGGTTGTGGGTTTATAGGGGAATAGGGTGGGAAGTAATTTAATTATAATAAATTGAAAATTATTTTTTATTTATTAGAATTTATTTATTTTTGATTTTATAGTGTTAATTGTGGGAATTTATTTATAATTAATTATATTAATTTTTATTGATTAATTAATTGGCAAATATGGTAATTGTGTCATTTTTTTAGGAGCCGGTTGTGGGTTTATAGGGGAATAGATTGGGAAGTAATTTAATTATAATCAATTTATTAATATGTTTTATTAATTAATATTTATTTATTAATTGGTAGTTAATTATTATTAATTAATCGGTAATTATGTTAATTGTGTTATTTTTTTAGGAGTGGGTTGTGGGTTGATAGGGGAGTAGGGTGGGAAGTAATTTAATTTTAATACATTTACTAATATTTTTAATATGATATTTAATTAATTTTATTTTAAAGTGTGTGAATTAATTTACTAATAATTATTTATATTTTGCTTGTTAATTGTTATTAATTGATTCATTGTTAATTAATTATGTTAATTGTGTCATGTTTTACAAAATTGGTGGTGGCATTTATAGGGGAATATGGTGGGAGGTAATTTATAATTAATTAATTATTTGTTAATTAATGCTAATTAATTAAAATTTAAATATGCCAATTGTGTAATAAATTTGATGTGTGAGTTGTGGGGTTTATAGTGGTAAATGGTGGGAAGTATTTTTTTTAATTAATTAATGATTTGTTGTTAATTGATATTAATTTATTAATGTAAAATTAGTTATGGAAATTGTGTAAATATTTTTAGGTGTGTGTTTTTGTGTTTATTGGGGTAGAGGGTGGAAAGTAATTTAGTTTAAATTAATTAATCATTACTTGATCATTAATATTCATTTATTAATTGATAAATATTTTTGGTAATTGTTTAGTTTTTATTTTGTTTGGGGATTTAGGTTCAATAGCTGGAACATTTAGTTTGTACATACATTTTTACATTTTTAAATGTGTTTTATAATTATTAATATTTGTTTAATTGATAATTAAATGTGTTAATTATAGAGGTACACTTTTTGTTTAATTTAGATGTGTGTTGTAATTTGGGTGGTGTTATAGGGTAGGAAAATAAATATTACATTTATGTAATTTTAAATTTTTTGATTAAGATTAATTTCTATTGCAAAATATTTATTTGTTTGTAAATTTTTTGTTAAATTTAAAAAAATTACATTTTTATGTCAATTTTAGATTTTTACTACATTAAAATATTTTTATATGTTTTGTTAATTTTTATATTTTTATATATGTTTTGTTTTTGGGTTTTTTATTATATTTTGTATTGTAGTTGATATTTTGTTTGTTTTTAAATTTGAATTTTGTTCTGTGGGAATAGTAATTTTTACCCCTCCGCTATCCAACACTTTCCCTACTGTTACATTCGCAGGAGTGGGAATAGTAATTTATACCCCTACGCTATCCAACACTTTCCCTAGTGTTGCACTTGCTGGAGTGGGAATAGTAATTTTTACCCCTGTGCTATCCAACACTTTCCCTACTGTTGCACTCCCTGGAGTGGGAATAGTAATTTTATCCCCTTTGCTATCCAACTCATTGGAGTGGGAATAGTAAATTATTCCCCTCCGCTATCCAACACTTTCCCTACTGTTGCACTCATTGGAGTGGGAATAGTAAATTATTCCCCTCCACTATCCAACACTTTCCCTACTGTTGCACTCGCTGGAGTGGGAATAGTAATTTTTATCACTCCGCTAACCAACACTTTCCCTATTGTTGAACTTGCTGGAGTGGGAATAGTAAATTATTTCCCTCCGCTATCCAACACTTTCAGCCTACTGTTGTACTCACTGGAGTGGGAATAGTAATTTTTACCCCTATGCTATCCAACACTTTCCCTACTGTTGCACTTGCTGGAGTGGGAATAGAAATGTTTATCCCTCCGCCATCCAACATTTTCCCTACTGTTGCACTTGCTGGAGTGGGAATAGTAATTTTTTCCCCTCCGCTATCCAACACTTTCCCTACTGCTGCACTCGCTGGAGTTGGAATAGTAAATTATTTCCCTCCGCTATCCAACACTTTCAGCCTACTGTTGTACTCACTGGAGTGGGAATAGTAATTTTTACCCCTATGCTATCAAACACTTTCCCTACTGTTGCACTTGCTGGAGTGGGAATAGAAATGTTTATCCCTCCGTCATCCAACATTTTCCCTACTGTTGCACTTGCTGGAGTGGGAATAGTAATTTTTTCCCCTCCGCTATCCAACACTTTCCCTACTGTTGCACTCGCTGGAGTGGGAATAGTAATTTTTATCCCTCCGCTATCCAACACTTTCCCTAGTGTTCCACTCAGTGGAGTGGGAAAAGTAAATTATTCCCCTCTGCTATCCAACACTTTCCCTACTGTTGCAATCGCTGCAGTGGGAAAAGTAAATTATTCCTCTCTGCTATCCAACACTTTCCCTACTGTTGCAATCGCTGGAGTGGGAATAGTAAATTATTCCACTCTGCTATCCAACACTTTCCCTACTGTTGCACTCGCTGGAGTGGGAATAGTAATTTTTTACCCTCTGCTATCCAACACTTTCCCTACTGTTGCACTAAATGTAGTTTTAAATGTAGGTTTGAAAAATATTACATATTTTAATATTTTAATTGATATTATAAAAAAATTTTATGCTACAGGTGTATATATATATATAGATGTATCTTTATTTTTTAATATATTTCAAACATTTTATAATTAATTACAATTATTATTTATTAATTATTTTTAAGTAAATATATATATATTGCATTTTATATATGTATGTTTAATTTATTTTTCAATTTAAATTATATTATTTAATTTATTTTACATTATTGTTTAATACATATTAAAAAAACGATATTTTGTACTTCAATATTTTTAACAATATTTTTTTCGATATTTTTGTACTTACCATTATGAAGATAGGAGGACGATATTTTTGACAACAATATTTATGTCCCGATATTTCTGTAGGTCGATATTAGTGTTGTCGATATTCTGTCAGTGATCCATTTCAAGCATGGGAAGATATTCCTGAAGAAGTCTTAAAATGAAAGAGAGAGAGGATGAATTTTCATTAGGCATTCGGCATAATAGCATATTTATCTTTAAATCATTGACAAATAGACCATTTTAGTGCATGAAGTTTTGTATGAATTTCATGGTGTTGATCACTAGATTCCTCATCCTTTATTTTGTTATTTGTTTATGTTTTTGACTGCACACATGCAGACCTTCTTGGTGCTGTGGGAACACATAACAAGCTAAGACCAATGACAAAAACTTCGGTGGGTGAGAGATGAGCAGCACTAAGGGGCCGATTCCGATTCCGGTCGTAAACCGTACCGACCGACTCGGACCTGGAATGGAGACTGACCGACACGGACCTGCGCTGTACGACCCGCGCAGTATGATGCCTTGTGTGTGAATTACAACCCACCCGCACGGAACACAAGCCGCACGCCCGACCCGTTCGGAAATCATTGATTCGCCCGCAAATTGACCGTGAATCGTACCGACCGACACGCATTAGGAATTGACGCGAGCGAAACGTACCCGCGATGCACGAGCCGCATAGTACGATGCAATACGTGTGAAACGCGACCGACTCGCACGGAGCACGAGCATGAAAACCGAGACGTACAGCAAATAGTGACTAGCAAACAATAGAGCCCTTCGCGTCCGAGGCGTACACCAACGTCGAAACACAGCAGATTGTCAGTGTGACAGACTCGGATCACCCCGCGCGAGCCACAGGCAGCGTCCGACCCGGTCAAACGAACGTCTCCATCATGCACAACACAAGCAAAGGAAATAAGACCAAAAAAAATGAAAAAGCAATGACACAGCCAATTTATAAATAAATAAAAAAAATAAGGAACAAAGACACACCCACAACTCCAACTATATAAAGGCCAGAAATCCCTACCATGATCCTTTGCAAACTACAGGCATAGGACAGCAAACAACCCCACCACACTGCAGAGACACACCACAACACACACAAAACACAACAACTACACCATTTGCACCAATCAAAAACCAAATCACATATTCACTGACAAACTCACACCCACCACACTCACTTACACCCTCACACACACATCGATCACCACAACCACCCAGCACCATGCCCCCCAAGAAGAATCCAAAGTTCACAGATAGTGAATTGAAAGTCATGAGAGACGAAATACTCAGGGTAGAGCCACAGTTGTTTGGCACATTGGTCCAACAGACCCCCATGTCACAGAAAACCAAGATGTGGGAGAGGATTGTCGACAAGGTTAACGCACAAGCTCCTTGTCGGCGCACAAAGGACGACATACAGAACAGGTACTATGATGTGCGCAGGAGGGTCAAGAAGCTCAACAGGGACCACGCCTTGAGCACAGACACTGGCGGTGGCCCTCCTGCCAGACCAACACACTTCAGGACCTGGGAGGAGAAGGTGCGGGCCATCCTACCACCGGAGAGCATCCATGGATTAACAGGAATACCAGAGCCTGGTGAGTACACAAACTATATACTCAATTTTGTGTGGCAATACACATATATCACTCTCAAGGGGACTGTTAAACCAATTCCTGCCAGCAAAGCCATAGCAACATAAAGGCAAGTCTCCTGTGATGTGTATGCCAGTTACCCAAACACAATACCTGCCATCCCACAGTAAAATGGAACTACGACATAACATGTACAAACCTAACGACAAATACTGCAAGGCATTAGCATAAATCCACAACAAACACAGTCATCCATTTCGCCCACAACGTCACACCACCTCACATGAAAGCTGAGTCAAAATGAAGGAAGGTTGGGCTGCTGGGAATGTGCATGTAGCAGAAAGCATGATCGGAGTTGCAGTCACAGCAAACAGTCCCCCCCCCCCTGTCCCAGCAAGCTCCCACTGAACCATGCTCACCTCACAGGGAGTGCAAAAGCACTGCCAAGATGGCTGACACTAGGCCCTGCAGTGGGGAGCACAAGGCCCTGCTGGGACTTGGGCTCAAACAAACAACAGGACACCAATGCCTGACAGCCTGAAAGGTAACTCACACTCCCTGCAATGGAAGCATGCTGCATGGTGGGATAACTGGACTGGGGGAGGAGTACTGCCTGCTCTGACCACATCTACCAGCAGGTACTTGCACACACCCCCCCCTTAACACAAACGCAACACAACCCACCTGGTATAATGCATTCCCTCAGAATCCATTTAAATATCCCACAAAGATTAAACACACTGGGTTCTGCAGTGTGAAGCACATGGGCTTGTTGGTACTTTTGTGCAAACAAACACCAGGACAACACTGCCTGCCAACTTGTCAGCACAGGCACACCACCACATAGGGAAAAAGCTTCACAGGAAGTAAGGTCAGGTATTGTGGGAAGGTGGGTGTAGCCAAAAGCATGATGGGAGTTGAAGTCACAGCCAACAGTCCCCACCCACTTGTCCCAGCAAGCTCCCACTGAACCATGCTCACCTCACAGGGAGTGCAAAATCACTGCCAAGATGGCTGACACTAGGCCCTGCTGTGGGGAGCACAAGGCCCTGCTGGGACCTGGGCTCAAACAAACAACAGGACACCAATGCCTGACAGCCTGAAAGGTAACTCACACTCCCTGCAATGGAAGCATGCTGCATGGTGGGATAACTGGACTGGGGGAGGAGTACTGCCTGCTCTGACCACATCTACCAGCAGGTACTTGCACACCCCCCCCCCCCTTAACACAAACGCAACACAACCCTCCTGGTATAATGCATTCCCTCAGAATCCATTTATATAGCCCACAAAGATTAAACACACTGGGTTCTGCAGTGTGAAGCACATGGACTTGTTGGTACTTTTGTGCAAACAAACACCAGGACAACACTGCCTGCCAACTTGTCAGCACAGGCACACCACCACATAGGGAAAAAGCTTCAACGGAAGTAAGGTCAGGTATTGTGGGAACGTGGGTGTAGCCAAAAGCATGATGGGAGTTGAAGTCACAGCCAACAGTCCCCACCCACATGTCCCAGCAAGCTCCCACTGAACCATGCTCACCTCACAGGGAGTGCAAAAGCACTGACAAGATGGCTGACACTAGCCCCTGCAGTGGGGAGCACAAGGCCCTTCTGGGACTTGGGCTCAAACAAACAACAGGACACCAATGTCTGACAGCCTGAAAGGTAACTCACACTCCCTGCAATGGAAGCATGCTGCATGGTGGGATAACTGGACTGGGGGAGGAGTACTGCCTGCTTTGACCACACCTACCAGCAGGTACTTGCACACACACACCCCTCCCACCAACACCAAAATACACACCTAGAATTATGCTCCACAAGAGAGTGAGTGAAAAGTCTCTACCAAGAACACAGACAATGGCCTCTGCTGTGGGGAGCACAAGGCCCTGCTGGGACTTGTGCTCAAACAAACAACAGGAAACTACTGAGTGACAGCCTGAACGCAAATTGTGACTCCCTGCAATGGAAGCATGCCACATGGGGGATTACCTGACCACTGTGGGTGAAGGAGGTCCTGCAATGACTCCAAATGCCATCAATGCCGCATCAAAACACACCTTCTCTGCTCGAACAAATTGCACCCTGGGACCAGTCACTCCAAAAGTAAATGCCTTGGCAAGATGTCTGACACATGGTCCAAATGTATGAATTGGCTGCAAGTCACACCTACGCACTGGCCAACTCAAACACATTTACACTCACAGCCATTGGAACTGTAGGTATCCTCCCACTGTCTGGAGATTCAGTGTCCCTGGGGTGTCCCCTGACCTGCCTGTGAAGGTGTGTTTCGTAGATGACAATTGGGGAGATGCAGACATAGTACATAGCACCAAGCACACACAATGTCACATATACATCATTGACAGTGGACACCTGACAGTGACTAGAATGGACACACACATATAGCTGACACTGTAGCATGGTGTCATACACAAAATGTGCAGTTGTGAGCTGCATGTCAATACCACATCGGTCTGCGTTGTACGCATCATTCACACAACACATCACTCACTGTCATGGACAATCCAAACACAATGACTATCCTGGACTGCATCGGATGACGCATGCAACTCACAGCAGCAGAACTGTAACACACAAACCTCTGCCCATCACTGTCATGAGCATGGAAAAGAAAGAGTGCTGCTGTGCCCAATCCCTCTCACTGTGGAGGAAATAGACAAGATAAAAGACATTAGCACTGACAAAACTCTGCACCAACATCAGTATTCACGGTAACACCATGACTTGTTTGTAATGAGATGTGAACTAGGAACACAGATAACCAGAAAGTATCTCACATTGGATCACAGGCATACCGGACTGTGACCATGTTGCACAGACCCACCAATGTGATGCACAGAGCAACGCAACAAATTCCACCACACATGCACCAAGCTTGATACATACCCTAAGTGAAATTGTACATATTTTTCATCGTTATAACACAAATGTGGACAGGGATGATACAGCTGTGTCAGGCATGTGATGGAACCTGAGGAGCAATGGACATGTACAGACAATTGATCAATACATGAGCTGGTCATGCACACAGCGTGACGTGCACATCGAAATGCTTCAGGTTGCCATGACAAAGTGCTCCAACAATATCAACCTCAGTCTGTCACAACTTTTGACAATGCAATGTACAGACTCTCATTATGATGTCCAGTGGCAAATGTAATGTGTGTGAAACGTTGATGTTGGTAGAAACATAACATACATTGTGTGTCTCCTCCAAACACAGGGGATGCTGGGGACACAGCACGACCTGAAGAAGAGTCCCAGTCCCAGACTCTGGCGGACCCTGAGCTCACCGGTGTGGATCAGTCCCTGTCCTCTTCGGATGACGACCCTGAACAACCTGGCACCTCCGGTGTGACTCATCGTGCAGCCCCAGCAGCAGTAACATCAGCACCCCTGCAACCACACCTGCCACATCTGATACCACACCGAGTAGCCCTGCCGACACGGACAGGCCGAGGCCACTGAACAACAACGGAACAGGTACACAGGGCACCCTGGAATCAAGGGACAACACCACCGTCGCAAACACTCAAGTGGTCCCAGTGTTGCCTGTGCCGGCCACGGCAGCTCCTGCCCGTGTGGGTAGGGGCGGTGGGAGGGTGGGCAGGCAGAGGACACGGCCTGCAGAGGGGGCTGGACTGCATGATGAGCCACACCTGGGACGCATCATAGATGCGTACCAGGAAAGCACCGGAGGATTTGGACAGGTAGTGGGGATCCTCAAGGACATCAAAGAACAGCATGCTGCACATCATGCCCGCTTGGACTCCCACATGTACCGGATGGCGTCCAAGTGGGACAAATTGGATGAACTAACAGCGGTGCATAGGGACATACTGACCTGCCTCCGCCAGATCAGCACCAACATGTCCACACCTCCCTGTGCGCCCACAACATCTGTTGCCACAACATCTGCAACTGCCACAGGGAGGGAGGAGGACTCTGGCGGAGAGTCCTCTGCACCGCAGCTGCCTGCACATGAGGGTCCCCCGAGAAAGAAGAGGGGTCGTCCAAAGAAGGGGAATTGAGACACTGATGGCCATGCATATCCCCCAGGAACTCAACACCTGTTCTGTATGTCGTCCCTTGTGTGCAAACCAATTAACCTTGTCGACTGACACACAAATCTCCTACTTGACATGGAGGGTCAAAGCTGTGACAATGCAGCTAATGACTGTGGATTCTACTCTGGACATTTCATCTCTTAAGACTACCAACTCACCTGTGAACTTTGGATTACCATCACATTGTACAGCACTTCAAAATCCGTTCACCATCCTTACACATGTCTGTAAATAAAATCACATTCACACAATACTTGCCTCTGTCGTGATTTATACTTTGTCTGTGTCATGGCGATGATGATCTGATAAGGAACACTGTGCATGCAAACTACCACAGCAATGTGAACACTGTAATGAGAGTCATGGTAATGTGACACATTTGAGGGAGACACACCACTAGGGCAACACAAGACATACTCACCATGTCCAGCTAACTCATCCTCATAAGTGATGTCAACAGGAAATACAGTGGAATGCACATACACCACACCCATCCTGGGTCAGTGGCAAGCATTCCACAGGTACAGGATGCTAATGACTGTCTGATGTGTAGATACACACGGAGCACATCCCAAAGTGAAGCACAGGTTTATTACAGATTCACAACATGAAAAGCCCACAACTGATGCTAAGTTAACCTCACGTAACAGCGAGCAAACATTAAACAAGTTGCAAACAAGGAAAGTCCAGGGGTGTGTGGCACATCATTGGTTGGGACAACGACTACTTGCACTCTGGAACAAGGATCTGGGTTTTGGGGTTCAGACCTCACCATACAGCAGCCAAAGTACCCTGTGAAGGACAGACAGAAAACACAATCAAAAACCTTGAATTACAGCATACAACAACAATATACATGCCCACAAATGTAACAAAACTACGTACACACAACATATCAATCAGCTAAACACTGTTTGGGAGTACAGACTACCTGAAAGGACACATCACAGCAAGCATCCTGACAAGTAGCACACAGTCACACTCAAGCAGCACAAGTGCACCACCAACAGATATCAGGCAAACACAATACTTTGAAGACACATCAGTGTATACTCACATTCATGTGAAGAAGTTGAGGATCAGCTGGCTACGAACATCATCCTCACCCTCATCATCACTGGCATCATGCCCCAGGGCAGGATCCTCCCTGGCTGGCGGATGTTGGTCATCGTCATCTTGGATCAGAGGCAACTCCTTCCTCACTGCCAGGTTGTGTAGCATGCAGCACACTATGAAGATTTTGCACACCTTAGCAGGTGCATATGGGAGGGCCCCTCCTGTCTTGTCCAGGCAGCGGAATCTGCTTTTCAGGAGACCAAATGTCCGCTCGATCACTCTCCTGCTCCGACCATGTGCCTCATTGTAGCACATCTCCGCCGGTGTCACAGGGCTCCTGAGGGGTGTCAGCAACCACGGCATGTTGGGGTATCCGGAGTCACCTACATAAAGACAATAGCACATTAGATGAGTCTTAAAGAGGGTGTAAATAAACTTTAGCAAAATCACATAATAGTAAACAGTCAGTACACACCGACAAGCCAGGCACGCTGGTGCTGCATCTGTGACATAATCGTTGGGATGCGACTACTCCGCATGATGTAAGCATCGTGCGCTGAACCTGGGAAACGTGCACAAACATGTGAAATGGTCATGTCGGCCAGACATACCACCAGAGCATTGATTGAGTGGAAATGTTTCTTATTCCGGTAGGTCTGCTCATGTGCCTGTGGTGGTACCAAAGCCACATGTGTCCCATCAATGGAGCCAATGACATGTGGCATCCTTCCCAGGGCATATAAGTCACCCTTGATGTCAGAGAGTCGTTGTGGTGTTGGGAAATGGATGTAGTGGTTGAGGAAATGCAACATCGCCTCCAACACATCTCGTAGCACACGGCTGAACATGGTCTGTGACATCCCACCAGCAGTAGCAACTGTGTGTTGGAAGGTACCAGTGGCAAAGAAGTGTAGGGTTGCCATCACCTTCACCTTGGGGGTCAGCGCAGTAGGGTATGTCCGGCCAGGTTGCAAGTGTGGTGCCAACTGCTCCGCCAAATCTTCAATCAGTGGCCTAGTGAAGCGGTACCGTCGCATGCAGTCACGTTCAACCATGGTGGCAAGGTCAGGGAACGGTCTGTGGACAGCTGGTCTCCTGCAGTACATAGATGAGCAAAGACAGTTTGTCAGTTCCCCTATCTAGGTGCCAGTGTACATGCTAAATAGCACATGAAACAACAGGACACAAAGACATGATGTATGTGCTGTAGTGTATGTGCACACATGTCAGATACATGCCCATCATCTGAAATCTCAGCTCTACAGGTCCACACAACAAGGTCCAGGTTGTGCTGTGACCAATCTATGGGCTCTGCCACAGTACATCAGTATGAGTGTCACATACCAGACACACACCACAGTCACTAGTGAGGACAGATGTCTACCACACATCACAGGTTTTTGACAGACACACACAGGGACCTTGTGTCGCCACAAGGACACCATCATGATGTAGCGTCTCATATACACACCACAACGCACACATGACACACACATGAAGTGCCACAATGTTTTTTGCATCTCACACATGGTGTCTGTGACACACAGACGCCACATCAACTCACATTGACAATACACATGGATGTGGTGACCGTTTGACATTGAGCACATGAAATCAGAGTCATCTCCGTAGCTAAATGCACACATACTGTGGATGAACATCACAATTGTGGCACTGGGACACCCTGTGACACACATCCCATTCCACCTAAGAGTCAGGGTGTATGTCACATGTCATACACAATGTACCCCGGGAACTGTGTACATGCCTCATGCCCTGAACTGTACAGTCGTCAATCACAGTGGTTATGTGTCCAACACACAGCGGTATCTGTCCCCATGACACCTTGCCCTGCCTGGGAGTGGGTGCCACTAAGTGACACATACCAAATCACATTTTTACCCACATATGCACACACAGGTAATGCAGCCTGACATGCCCCTTGATATACTGTGTCACAGGCTGTATTGTTGTTGGTGTGCCCATGAGTCCATGGAAAGCTATTGTGGGTGGAACACTTAGCACATTGCTTGCAATGGTGACTGACGCGGGTGACCAATTCAAAAGACGCATCGGACACCTAGGGAACGAGGCGAGCGCACGCCCTCCACACACGCCTTGCACATTGACTGCAATGGTGACTGACGCAGGTGACCAATTCAAAAGACGCGTCGGACACCTAGGGAACGAGGCGAGCGCACGCCTTGCACACACGCCTTGCACTTTGACTGCAATGGGGACTGACACGGGTGACCAATTCAAAAGACGCGTCGGACACCTAGGGAACGAGGCGAGTGCACGCCTTGCACACACGCCTTGCACATTGACTGCAATGGGGACTGACGCGGGTGACCAATTCAAACGACGCGTCGGACACCTAAGGAATGAGGCGAGCACACGCCCTGCACACACGCATTGCACATTGACTGCAATGGTGACTGACGCGGGTGACCAATTCAAAAGACGCGTCGGACACCTAGGGAACGAGGCGAGCGCACGCCTTGCACACACGCCTTGCACATTGACTGCAATGGGGACTGACGCGGGTGACCAATTCAAAAGACTTATCGGACACCTAGGGAACGAGGCGAGCGCACGCCTTGCACACACGCCTTGCACATTGACTGCAATGGGGACTGACGCGGGTGACCAATTCAAAAGACGTGTCTGACACCTAGGGAACGAGGCGAGCGCACGCCTTTCACACACGCCTTGCACATTGACTGCAATGGGGACTGACGCGGGTGACCAATTCAAAAGACGCGTCGGACACCTAGGGAACGAGGCGAGCGCACGCCTTGCACACACGCCTTGCACATTGACTGCAATGGGGACTGACGCGGATGACCAATTCAAAAGATGCGTCGGACACCTAGGGAACGAGGCGAGCACACGCCTTGCACACACGCCTCACACATTGACTGCAATGGGGACTAACGCGGGTGACCAATTCAAAAGACGCGTCGGACACCTAGGGAACGAGGCGAGCGCACGCCTTGCACACACGCCTTGCACATTGACTGCAATGGGGACTGACGCGGGTAACCAATTCAAAAGACGCGTCGGACACCTAGGGAACGAGGCAAGCACATGCCCTGCACACACGCCTTGCACATTGACTGCAATGGTGACTGACGCGGGTGTCCAATTAAAAAAACGCGTCGGACACCTAGGGAACGAGGCGAGCGCATGCCTTGCACACACGCCTTGTACATTGACTGCAATGGGGAACGATGCGGGTGACCAATTCAAAAGATGCGTCAGAGACCTAGGGAACGAGGCGAGCGCACGCCTTGCACACACGCCTTGCACATTGACTGCAATGGGGACTGACGCGGGTGCCCAATTCAAAAGACGCTTCGGACACCTAGGGAACGAGGCGAGCGCACGCCTTGCACACACACCTTGCACATTGACTGCAATGGGGACTGACGCGGGTGACCAATTCAAAAGACGCGTCGGACACCTAGGGAACAAGGCGAGCGCACGCCTTGCACACACGCCTTGCACATTGACTGCAATGGTGACTGACGTGGGTGACCAATTCTAAAGACGCGTCGGACACTTAGGGAACGAGGCGAGCGCACGCCTTGCACACACGCCTTGCTCATTGACTGCAATGGGGACTGACGTGGATTTGGCCCTTGTACGATTCGTGTTGTGAAAAATCAGTTGGCTCCCTACAACAATGTATCAGACTCGTTGGTGTAATGGGTTTGAAATATTTGAACGACGCGGAAGGCATGTACGAGCCATGCAATGCGATGGATCGGCCAGATTCATAGGATGCAAACGTGTTGGACCTATCGCTTTGGATGCATGGGACAGAATCTGCCTCAGCAGCACAGATATAAGGCTGTCTGTTCCCCTGAGAGCTCACTTGCCTGCACTATATGCTCCAGATTGACATCTCTGCTACCACTGCTGCTGTCTCTGCATCCTCTGGCTCAAAGAATGGCACGTACTGTGAATAGGGCCCCAGCCTTCACAGAGGAGGAGAACAAGGCCCTGCTGGACAGCCTCCTTCCACAGTACAGCAAGCTGTATGGGACACCAGGGGAGCAGGTGAGTGTGCAGTCCACATCCCTTTTTCATTGTGCATGTTGTCTTACTGGCACTAATGGCATTGTGTACACCAGTGGCTAGCATGCTCACTGAGTAGTTGTTACCCCCAAAGTGTGTATGTACCGGTAGTGGACAGGTACTGTGCATGAAAAGGGCATTTAAACACAGTTATTATACTCAGGCAATGTTTCAATTTTGTAAATGCAGGACAACTGTCAATCACCATAGTTGCACTACCCGTGTACATCATCTGCCCTTGTGATGAAGACATGTATATCCAACTGTGTGTTGCACAAACATGTTGCATTTCTGGTAATGGACTTTTATCCTAGTCATCCTCACAGGTTGATGCCCATCAGAAGCAGGAGATATGGCTGACCATTGCCTGGGCTGTTCGTTCTGTGGGGGTCTACAGACGCCGCATCCGCAACTGCCAGAAGAGGTGGCAGGACCTTCGTGGCTGGACCCGGAGGATCGCCAGAGTCCAGCTGAAGCTGTCGCCTCCTCGCAGAAGGGGCGGACGACGGACACTGACCCCCACATGCACCGGATCCTGGCGGTGGTCTTTCCTGACCTGGATGGGCAGTTAAAGGCCAGACAGCAGCAAGGAGGGGGTAAGTGCATGCCTTTTCTGTGAACTATGTCTCACATGCTCTTTGCACTCCTTCATCCTGGTTACACTCCCACAGATCTCCTGTCTGCTTGAACAGGAGTCATGTTCCTAAATTAGTTCATGGCCCATCCTCATCTGATACACAGGTCTGGCCCTTTCAGTCTGTGACTTGTGTCACTTGTGTTGTGTGTCCCTGCTGTTGTCCAAAATTAAAGGTTGTAAACAGCATCTGCTACCGGTGCATTGTTTTGTCCTCATGAGTGAGGCAATTGATTGCCATGTGTCTGCACATTGCCAGAAATCAGACATGTACTCTATGTGGGTAAATTATAAGTGTTCCAATTGATGCTTTGGCTCACCATATGTGTCTGTGGTATTTACCACATAGCCATGCAGCAGGTAAGACAATCTTGGGGCCTCATAATAATGTACATCATGTGTGTCACACATGCATGAACACATGCCTAGTGTTCAGGGTAATCCCATGTTGCACATGGAACTGGACAGGTATGCCTCCTCCGGACATGACGAACACTCTGTGCTCCTACTCCTGTGTGTCAGCCTACATTTAGTTAATTGTGAAATATGCAATATGGTGTCTGCCTCGGTGTCATTCTGGAGTGACCTAGCATCTTAGACTCCTGTGGTGTTGAGCATTTTGCTTTTGGCAGCTAGCTGAGGTGTGGCTAATGGATCATCACAATGGGGAAAAACATAGGTGTGTGATCACTTGACGGTGCATAATGATGTATTATACATAATAGTGCAGGCAGCCTCAATTCGTTCTCATCAGACTGTGATGTTATCATGTTCACAGATTGGTGCTTGCAGTCACTCAACTGTCGCATTTGTATTACGTGGGATCATCATATGCCTTAAGATGTGTGTAGCAGTAGTGGAACATGTGCACTTGACAGCTGCAGGGCTTACATTCCCCAAAATGATAATGATTGTGACACAGTGCAGACTTTTTATTTATGGATGCACTGCCCCTGTGACTTTATCCAGTGATGACTGATTAGCCAGACTGGCCCGTAGCATGGTATCCCACTTGCTAATGTGTATCCTGCCGTTATGTCAGTTGTACAGCATACACTCTATTGTGGCATTGACCATCAATACATGGGCACATCATGGTGTCTTGTGAAGGAAGCCTATCCATTTTACTGACAATGAGTTTGGCCATCCCTCATCCTGACACATGTACTGAGTCAGTGGCAGGAGATGGGATATGTGTGTACTGACACATTTCATTCACAATTTAAGATGTTCTGAGATATGTCTATGCGGTGCATGTGTGCACATATAAGTAGTGGCATACTACATGCACCAGACAGATGGGTCCATGGAGGGGAAGTGTATGAGTGGCATGGTTGACTGGCAGAATGACAGGTGTATTTTTCAATATGTGCCAGCACTTCTAGCAATATTTAGCAAATGCGGAAAATGCGTCATCTGTGATGTGCTGTAATGACTGTGATGTCTCAGGTGAAACACGTGACTTATGTGTATCTGTTTATCCTGATTGTTTGCAGAAACATCTTCGGCTACTGGAGGAGACAGCTCCACGGACCAAGAGGAGCCGCAGAGCCAGACTGGGTCTGCTGGAGAGGAGTTGGAGGGACCCAGTGGCACAGAGGGTGAGGGAAGCCACACTGAGGATACCTCAGCTACAACGACCTTTGCTGAGGAACACAGCATCTCCAGTGAGGACTAACCCTGGGTGTAGTTCGCGAAGTAGCGCTACGCGAAGCTACGCAAAGTGCAGTTCGCACTACGCGAGCTACGCGTAGCACTACGCGAACTGCGTAGTGCGCTGTTCGCGATGATTGCACAGTGCCGGATGCTTGTCCGCACTGTGCAATCATTGAAAACGGCATCTTGCACAGTGCGAGCTGTCTTTTACTGCCGCTCGAGTAGATTTTTACTCGAGCGGCAGCTTTCTCAACGCGGACTGGTAGTTTCTCATCGCGAGCGGTCGCGAGCATACGCGACCACTCGCAATGAGAAACCTGACCTCCCGCGTTGAGAATCTCGCCGGGAGGTTTATTTTCCACGCTCGCGATCGGCAACTTGATGTTGCTGATCGCGAACGAGGAAAAAGTCTCGCCGGGATGTCATTTTGCTTGCTCGCGGTCGCCAACTTGACGTTGAGGACCGCGAGCAAGCAAAAATGACCGCTGCACTACGCTACGCGTGTTTGCACTGTGCTACGTGCAATTCGCATTGTGCGAAGTAGCGCAAACTACGCGAGTGTAGCGTAGTGCTTTGCCCAGGGTTCGTGAGGACTCCCTTGTGGAGGCGGGTGTAAGCAGACCCCAGACAACACCGAGCGAGTCTGTCCCCGCCACCACCACCATCTCCACCCTCCCATCTGCTCCCATCCCAGAGGTCCGTGGAGGCCCCCGTGTAAGGGAGCATGTCTCCTTTGTGCCAGGCACCGCACCCCCTGCCCCTGTCTCCCCTGCTGCCCTGAGTGTGGAGTCTGTGGACTTGCTGAAGCAGCTCCATGTAGGGCAGACAGCGATGCTGAGTGTCCTCCATTCCCACACCAGTCTGTTGACACAACTGGTGTCCTTCATGGAGGGCATCTCATCAAACATGTCTGCCCTACATCGGACTATTCAGGCCATGGCCTCCACACAGACGTCAGCAGTGTCCCTCCTCCAACAGTCCCTCACCACTCCTACCTCTGCCACATCCACAATCCCCACTGCCCTACCTGTCCAACGCACACACACACCAGCACCGGCACGCACCACAACAGACACAAGCAGCACACAGCCGCGCAAGCCAAAATCCAGAGCCACAGGCACGCCCACTCCGGGGACTGATGGCACACACACAGGGGATGGGTCACAGACGCACAAACAGACATCCACAAGCACTCCGCAGTCCTCAGATGCCTCTCCCTCCAAAACCCCTTCCCTTGCCTCACCTGCAACCCCCCCTTCCCAGCAGCTCTTCCTCTGTGACCTTGGCCTCTTCCCCACCGATCCATCTGCTCCAACTCACAAGGGGAAGAGGAAGTCACCACGCACAGGGGGAGTTCCCCTGCCACACGGACACCCTCCCCCAGGCGCACGGACACTGAGGCCCCCATCCGCAAGTCCCCCGGACTAGGAAGAGCAAGACCCCACCACAATCCTGCAGCTCCACCACACAGTATCCGTCCTGCAGCCCCCAGGCCACCACTCCACAGGTCTCCCAGCCACACCCTGCCCCTGGTTCACCCACACACCGATACCGCATCCCCAAAATGATTGGGCCCTCCCCCCCTACCACATGCACTTCCACCCCCACCTCACACGCTCAGCCTGTTCCTGCCACTGGTGTGGAGTCCGTGTCTCCCCCCTCTGTCCTGCCAACCTCACCTGGACCCCATGACACTACTTTGGAGGATGGCACTGCAGTGGAGAGCTCATCCACCCCGTCTGACTTTGGCACTGCAGTGGAGACCACGTCCACACCATCTGACCTGCCCACTGCTGTGGTGCCGGCAACCACCCCATCTGACTTCATCCCTGCAGTTGTGATGGTGCCCACTGTGTCAGACACCTCCACTGCAGTTGCCAGTGACACTCCAGCACCCACCACCCCTCCCCTGCCCCATTCTGCTGTCCCCTGATCCTGTCCTTGCGGTGCCTGGCCTGCCCCATGTATGCCCCTCCAAGGGGAGATGTCCCCTGGTCGTAGCAGTGCATGCAAGCAATGGGTGACAACTTGTCACATGACCATGGTTGAATTGAGAAATGGACTGGCCATTGGCCTTTTGACATTGTGGACTCGAATTACCAGTTTTGAGGAGTTTCATTTTTTAATAAAGCAAATTGTTGTTATCCATTGTTGTTGCATCTAATGTACATGATGTTGATGATGAGTATCATGGACTTGATGTTGTACTTGTGTTTTGAAGGTACAACAGGATGATTTGTTGATGTGATGGACTCCATGTGGTCCATGGGATATGTATACTTTTCTGCTATGTGTCCATGACATCCTTTGCTGCAATTACAGGGTGTAATGATTGCAAAATGTTGTAACCAGGATTATCTCTTTGGGTTTGCTACTTCACATCTTTGGCATACACTGTTGCACATATGTTGTACTTACATTTGGGAACATGGTGAGATTCCCTGACTGGGCCCATCTACACTGGACAGGCAGGTTTGTGCATCCATGGTACACAAGTCATCTGTGTCATCAGTGCAACTATCTCTACATGTGTATTGCGTATGTGCAGATGACTGAAGGGACACTCCCGTACACATGTTGCTGTGACCAGAGCTTTCATTGTGCTGTAATTGTTGGCTCACTGTGCAAGTGGTGTGCTGGCATGACAGGACCCTGCACAAACAACGTTTTTCACAGCTGACATTCCCCAGGAGTGGAGACCCCTCATGGCATTGTGTCATTCCGTGGCATTGCCTGTGCACATGGTGTGTGTTTTGTGAGCATGTCTGTGTGTGTTGCCTTCCCTTTTTTTGACTCAGCCTGTGTTCCATGCAGATGTTCCTGTTATGTGCACTTGCTGAGTTGTCCTGTGTTCATCAGACTTCTTTTCCCTGGGTTTACTGGGATGTAGGTGCATGGCAGACTACTGGTCATTAGGTTGTCATCCATGGCTGTTTTAGTTGTAATTTCAGGGGATGTTGTCAAACGCACATGGGACACATTCAGGATTCCCATTGGCACTTATGTGTTTCAAACATCATGTTGTTTTCCCTATGTGGTATCTGTGAGTGTGAGGCTCACTCGTATGTGTGTGTGACTACTCCCACTAATCAGGGTCATTGCTGCAATGTTGGAAGGTGTCAACATGTGTTCTTTGTAGGTATCCTTTGGTTCCTCATTGGTGTAGGTGTGTGGCAGGGTTCCCAATGAATCGTGTTGTCTTCACATTATGCCCATGTTCCGCATACTGTGCAGTGTGGCAGACATTCACAGGTGTTGTTGACAGGCCATGTGTGTTGATTGTTGTGTACCTTAGATCCCCCCACCACCCCTGGGATTGTAATGGGTGCTTGAGCAATGTCAACAGTCCCTGTGTGCCTAGCTGATGCACATTGTTGCAGATCAGGGTGTGTGGTGTTGAGGGTGGCCACATGTGAGTTGTTTCATGTCTAGGCCCCTACCTACATTTTGCACATTGGTTGCAGGACATGGCCAGTGATTTGTGTTTATGGAGGTGTGATGTGAGTTTGTTGTTCTGAACACATGACCCAGTATGCACAGCTGACTGTGCTCCACAGTATTGGCAAAACAGACCTTTGTCATCACAGTGGGATTGGCATACAGGCTACTGTCATCACAAATTAGGGTACTAGAGGGTAGTGCTGTAGTGGGTCTGTCTCTTGCTGTGTTGGTTGCTGTTCCACCCAGCTTGTGTCACATGAATACGTTGCTATACCACTCATCTGACGATGTATGCTTGACCACAAAGGGGTGCCCAGTTCATTAGTTACTTTTTGTATGGCACTGTGGACACATCTGTGTGATTGGAGTTCATCCCACCGTCATGTGTTGTGTACTAGCCTGGGGACACTGAGACACACACACGTGTTGTGTATGATATGCAGTGTGGGTCTGCCTGTCTGTGTTTGTGCATCTGCACCTCTGCATTGGTATTGCTTTTGCATTCCATTGTGTGGATGTAGTTTGGAGGATTTTCCCTAATGTCCATGCATCTTGTAGCTCATCATCCTGCACATTGCTCATGTTTGGTATGTCCCATTGCTGCCATGGTATGGGACTTTGTCACCTAACATCGACAGTCTCCACAGGATTCCTCAGTTTATGTGTCTGTTCGTAGAGATATGTGTGTATGCATCATGATGCTTACTTTTCCCATAGTCTAATTGGACACTGTGGGCATTGTCAGGGCTCATGGCCAATGCTTGTCTGCACATGGCAGAGGGAGTTCTTGTGATACACAGCAATATGTGCCTCTCAAATCTATGTTTGTATGTGACACAACCACCACATTGCCACTACATTGGTTGTGGATTTGGGACCAGTGAGCACAAATGCTGGTCTGGTGATGCTGCTATTATTTTGTCCACACTCACCTTCTGGTCACTGTAGTGATGTGGGCTTTGGAACCCATTACCACAATGTTCCTGAGATGCTGGAGTTTTGAACCCCACACTCATCTTTTGGGCACACATGTGATGGGAGTCACATTGTATGTTCACTATCAGAATCAGTGTTGTGGGCATTTGGCACACACATACATAGAATCTTGCAAAGATGGTAGGGGTGGGGGTTTGCTTAGTGACCCTATGCGTGTGAATGCTGGTGGTGCAGGGCATCCAGCCCCCTATGAGTGGGGATGATAGTGGTGCAGGGCATCCAACCCCCTATGAGTGGGGGGTACTGGTATTGATGGGCATCCAGCCCCCTATGAGTGGGGATGGTAGTGGTGCAGGGCATCCAGACCCCTATGAGTGGGGGGTACTGCTATTGATGGGCATCCAGCCCCCTATGAGTGGGGATGGTAGTTGTGCAGGGCATCCAGCCCCCTATGAGTGGGGGTGGTAGTGGTGCAGGGCATCCAGCCCCCTATGATTGGGGGTGGTAGTGGTGCAGGGCATCCAGACCCCTATGAGTGGGGATGCTAGTGGTGCAGGGCAGCCAGCCCCCTATGAGTGGGGGTGGTAGTGGTGCAGGGCATCCAGTCCCCTATGAGTGGGGATGGTAGTGGTGCAGGACATCCAGACCCCTATGAGTGGGGGGTACTGGTATTGATGGACATCCAGCCCCCTATGAGTGGGGATGGTAGTGGTGCAGGGCATCCAGCCCCCTATGAGTGGGGATGGTAGTGGTGCAGGGCAGCCAGCCCCCTATGAGTGGGGATGGTAGTGGTGCAGGGCATCCAGACCCCTATGAGTGGGGGGTACTGGTTTTGATGGGCATCCAGCCCCCTATGAGTGGGGATGGTAGTGGTGCAGGTCATCCAGCCCCCTATGAGTGGGGATGGTAGTGGTGCAGGGCAGCCAGCCCCCTATGAGTGGGGATGGTAGTGGTGCAGGGCATCCAGACCCCTATGAGTGGGGATGGGAGTGGTGCAGGGCATCCAGACCCCTATGAGTGGGGGGTACTGGTATTGATGGGCATCCAGCCCCCTATGAGTGGGGATGGTAGTGGTGCAGGGCATCCAGCCCCCTATGAGTGGGGGGTACTGGTATTGATGGGCATCCAGCCCCCTATGAGTAGGGATGGGAGTGGTGCAGGGCATCCAGCCCCCTATGAGTGGGGATGGTAGTGGTGCAGGGCATCCAGACCCCTATGAGTGGGGGCTACTGGCATTGATGGACATCCAGCCCCCTATGAGTGGGGATGGTAGTGGTGCAGGGCATCCAGCCCCCTATGAGTGAGGATGGTAGTGGTGCAGGGCAGCCAGCCCCCTGTGAGTGGGGATGGTAGTGGTGCAGGGCATCCAGACCCCTATGAGTGGGGATGGGAGTGGTGCAGGGCATCCAGACCCCTATGAGTGGGGATGGGAGTGGTGCAGGGCATCCAGACCCCTATGAGTGGGGGGTACTGGTATTGATGGGCATCCAGCCCCCTATGAGTGGGGATGGTAGTGGTGCAGGGCATCCAGCCCCCTATGAGTGGGGGGTACTGGTATTGATGGGCATCCAGCCCCCTATGAGTAGGGATGGGAGTGGTGCAGGGCATCCAGCCCCCTATGAGTGGGGATGGTAGTGGTGCAGGGCATCCAGACCCCTATGAGTGGGGGGTACTGGTATTGATGGGCATCCAGCCCCCTATGAGTGGGGATGGTAGTGGTGCAGGGCATCCAGCCCCCTATGAGTGAGGATGGTAGTGGTGCAGGGCAGCCAGCCCCCTATGAGTGGGGATGGTAGTGGTGCAGGGCATCCAGACCCCTATGAGTGGGGATGGGAGTGGTGCAGGGCATCCAGACCCCTATGAGTGGGGGGTACTGGTATTGATGGGCATCCAGCCCCCTATGAGTGGGGATGGTAGTGGTGCAGGGCATCCAGCCCCCTATGAGTGGGGGGTACTGGTATTGATGGGCATCCAGCCCCCTATGAGTGGGGATGGGAGTGGTGCAGGGCATCCAGACCCCTATGAGTGGGGGGTACTGGTATTGATGGACATCCAGCCCCCTATGAGTGGGGATGGTAGTGGTGCAGGGCATCCAGCCCCCTATGAGTGGGGATGGTAGTGGTGCAGGGCAGCCAGCCCCCTATGAGTGGGGATGGTAGTGGTGCAGGGCATCCAGACCCCTATGAGTGGGGATGGGAGTGGTGCAGGGCATCCAGACCCCTATGAGTGGGGGGTACTGGTATTGATGGGCATCCAGCCCCCTATGAGTGGGGATGGTAGTGGTGCAGGGCATCCAGCCCCTATGAGTGGGGGGTACTGGTATTGATGGACATCCAGCCCCCTATGAGTGGGGATGGTAGTGGTGCAGGGCATCCAGCCCCCTATGAGTGGGGGTACTGGTATTGATGGGCATCCAGCCCCCTATGAGTGGGGATGGTGGTGGTGCAGGGCATCCAGCCCCCTATGAGTGGGGGGGTACTGGTATTGATGGGCATCCAGCCCCCTATGAGTGGTGATGGTAGTGGTGCAGGGCATCAAGCCCCCTATGAGTGGTGATGGTAGTGGTGCAGGGCATCCAGCCCCCTATGAGTGGGGATGGTAGTGGTGCAGGGCATCCAGCCCCCTATGAGTGGGGATGGTAGTGGTGCTGGGCACCCCCCCAAAGGTGTGGGCACTGCTGGTGGTGTGGACCACGCTACCCCTGTGGTTTTGCTTTTGCTGGTGGACGGCATGTCCCCCCCCTATGTGTGTGTAGCATTATGCGTGTTCGTGACGTTTGTTTCTGTGGGTGTCTGACTTACCGTCTGTGACGTTCGCGTCTGTTCATGATCCGGTCATAGATATACAGTACTGGGATGACCTGCGCGATGGGATTCATCATTGGTTCGTCTCGTACTTGCTGATTGTTGCTCCGTCTCGTACACGTTGTGAGTTGGTCCGTTTCGTAGCAGTAGATCATGTTGTGGCACGAATCGGACCTGCTATTCATCTCTCCCGGATGCTGTGATGTGCTGCTAGTGGCGACCCGTTCGGCGCATCGGATTTGCGCATCGTACTTGTCCGGCCAGAAACTATTGTGGAAACTGCTTCCGGGCGACTCGGATGGGCGTTTGGATAAGCGGCTCGTACGGGAAATGTTGCTGGAATCGAAGCCTACGTGTCGTTCGGAATTGTGGCACTTTTGCGCATCGTACTTCATCGCCCAGACGGACCGGCTCCCGGTACGAGTCGGTCGCAAGGTAAGGCTACGGACAGCTCTCGGAGGGCTGTCCGAGCGAGATCGGAATCGGCCCCTAAGTATTAAAGAGTGAAGTTTGTACTAGCTTCATGCAGCTAGAAACATGTATTTCATTTCATAGATTACAAGGTAGGGAGTTCCACAGCTTCTTACTGGCTACTGGGAACAACCTATTTTCATAGAAGGCCAATCTGGTTTTGTGAACTGCCAGCAAAATAGTTAGAAGAAAGAAGGGAATGAGTTGGGTGAGAAGGAGAAAGTGTATATATTATAAATGCAAGGAATATGCACTTTTTCACCTTCGGCCCAAAAGTCAGTGCTTTAAATATGGTACTGGAATAGATGGGCATCCAAAGGAGGGACTTCAAACTGGATAAAGGTGGGGCCATGTGGGGCTATCAGTGATCACATAAGATACTGCATTCTGGGCAAGTTGGGACTGTAACACTGTTTCTCTGAAAAAGCCAGATAATTAAAGTTTTGAAAATCCAATCACAACCAAATGGGAGTATTCTCAGCAGGAATATGTCAAGATTTAGTAGACATATTTTCAAGATGCACAGAATACTGCAGGTTTTGGCTACTCTTGAAACTTGGGGGTCCAGAACCAATTTGAAATAATGTCCTTAAGGTTGCAAAGACTGTTAGCAGGGGTAGATGTGGAGCCCATTTTTTGCAGCCAGAAAGTATGTTCCAAACTGGATGTGAGTGATGATATGAATAAGACATCAGTCCTGTCCAGCACCACTTGGGGGACGTTAGTAGAAATCCACTAGCAAACTGCAGGTAGGCAGTTTGACATTGTGCCTTGACTCTGATGAAGTTATCTGCTAGGGTTTGTAAGGGCAAGTTCAAAGATAACCTGGCTGTCATCTGCATGCATGAAGAAACAAACCTCTAATAGGCAGAGAAGAGATGCAAGGGGACACATATAGAGTTTGAACAAGAAAGAGCAAAAATAGAGAAGGAGGATAATGCTACTCTTGAGTGCTACATGATAAACAAATGGATTTAGTCAAGGATTGTCCCAAAAAGGTTAAGGTTTGGAAGGGCTTCAAGTAGGAGATCATGGTCGATTATGTTGAAGATCCAACAGAATCATAGTCCTAATACCACCATTATTCCCGAGCCTCCTGCGATCATCAAGAGTCAAAAGAAACACTAGGGGCCATATTATCAAGAACGGCGCAAACATTATTGTCGCTTTAGCAGCAGGAAACTGCCACTAAAGCGGCGATAAGGGCTTGATAATATGCCCTATAGAATTCAATAGAAGCCCAGGTTCTGGTGTCAAGGACATCAAACCTGGGCTTCTATTGGAATTCTATAGGGCTTATTATCAAGCCCCTTATCGCCGCTTTAGCGGCAGTTTCCTGCCGCTAAAGCGGCGATAATGTTTGCGCCGTTCTTGATAATATGGCCCTAGGTCTGTGCTGTGGGGTTGCTAAATAACCTACCCGAAAGTGTGAATGAGGTGGTTTTAAACAGAACATTTTTACAACTCTCCAAAAATCTATTTTCTTTTCAAAAATAGCTTAGCCATAAAGAGCAGTATGGCTATGGAAAATACATTATCCAGATCTTCAGGGTTTAAAGACCCTTCTTGAGACATAGTTTCACTACTACCAGAATTAACTTGCTTTAGGGAAGATTCCCAAGGATAAAGAGCTGTTAAATATTTAGAGAAGCTCATATTTGAAGTCCAGTAAGAGCCTTTTGATTAATCTGGCAGGGCTTGGATCTTAGGGGGAGCCGTAAGACCAGCAGACTGACATGGCAGCCTTGAACTGCTTGCCTGATATACGTTGAAAACCCTGAAGGTAAGCATTAACTATTCAAACCTGATTATTCTTGGTGACCTATATAGTTCAGCTGATGCAACCACAAAAACCATGGAAGAAGCACTCTTTAGTGTGTCGCACACCACCAGCCTTAGAAAACACACCCAATTCCCAACCCACTTCTTACTTAATATCATTGACCTTTTGATCGCTGCCATGCTGATCCTCATCTGAGACACACCTCTATCTCTTGCCTATACAAAACACATCACCATCTCCTTTTACCTTGCATACTCTGGACAATTACAACACAGCCAACCTAACAACCAAACAACAACACTGCTATGTCAAATACCACCCCACTGGCACGGTACAAAAAGAACTTGCAAATATATTGCCACACTCAAAAATATACTCCTTTAGAACATTGGCTTGCACATAAACATTCAGTAAAAATCTAATTCTCCCACAACTCATGCCTATTACGTACTGAATAGCACGGGAAAAATTAGCAAAAGTCACAGGGACAGAAAATTTAAAAGGCTGAAAATACCCACAACAAAACCCTGAAAACTCACCAGCATGGCCAGTGCAACATCCTAAACAACTTTTATCACTACAGCCACAATAGAAGTAGAAAAGTCGTCAAAGCAATGAAGCACTGAATTAGTATCATGTCTCATCACCGTTATAATGTTTCACAAACAAATGCAACATGATACATTTCTTCTTCAATGGTAAAGTATTCGAGATTAGGAGCCTTCCATCCTTCCAAGGTTTGTAAACAGAGTACCATGAATTGGATAAAAGTAAAATCCCAGATGAAAGCATTTCACCCTTCTCCCCTATTACGATATCACAAATGTCCTTAATTCTTCTTTTTCATGGGCTGCATCCCATAAATGAGACACCAATAACTTCCTGATTTGTAATATTAATGCGCTCGCAGGCAAGTACTAACAATCGTCCGTGCAACTGTTACCCAAGGCATCACTCCCGATACTCTCAAGAAAGGTCAGACACACCAACTACTGAAAAGGTTTACATTGATCAACTGCCGACCAGTCATGCACTCTTATCCCTCCCTAGTTAAGAACACAGTTGCACATGAGCCATATAAGCATGAAATCGCCCATGCGCTCCCACAAAGGTGCTGTCAAGATTCAAGTCCGAACGCAGCACAAGAACAACAGTCTTCCAGGTGGCTGTTGACACAATCCTCATCACTCACACTAGTGATTTCTGCCCATCCCACTGCTTCACCTCTGTGCATCTTTTAATAAGCTCAATCACTCTATCCTGTCCAACCCCTCACCTGAAAAATAAGATTTGACAACATCATCTTCAATGGAGCAGCTCATATGTAATTGACACATGCTTGCTCATTCAAAAGACCTATGGCATATCCCATGCAACCATCCTATAACCTCTTATAGTCAATATCTGCAAGGAACCTGTATATTATTCACTTGAATGTCTATGGCCTACCAAATGGATATTATTGTGATCACAACTTTCTTTAAGCAAGTCCACGTACGAGAATAGCACGCCGAAATGTGTCAATACAGATTCAATCACCGTCTCCTAACAGGACCAGTGCTTTAGGATTTTATATCAGCAGCAGTCTGAACCTTAAGTCACACATTGCTAAGAAGAATCTGCTGCCAGTTCTCAACTATATACATATTGAACTGGTACCTTTCAGAGCCTGACATCAGACTGGTTACAGCCACAAAATGCTCCTGTCACACCATTATGGCAGCAAAGCCCTACTCTCTGGTACCTCCATTCACACATCAACTACACACAACTGAAACCACTTCTGAAATTAAATTATTGAGAAAATACTGCTGTATCACAGCCATGTTTCAGGAACTTCAATGTCTCTCCTTCTAGGCCTGCATTACCTTCAAGATTTCAACATCTTGTCAACAAAAGTCAATCTGAATAGTAGAAATTATTGAAAAAATGGCAATGTTTGACTGTCATTTATGGGTATATGCATTTTTAACGATAGCATTAGATCCTAGATTCATCCCTGGTGATGAACAGTGATGCATAATAATAAGCATAATAGGAGACTGGTAGGAGGAGAGCCAGAGAGTGTCTAACAATAATACAGGGGAAATGGGTTTAAGCTCAGCAGAGTTGTATCATTGAAAAAATGATTCACCTGTTCAGAAATGGGTAAAAGAAAAAAAGGAAAACACTGAGAAAGGTAAAGAATGGGACTAAAGTAGTGAGTTAAAACATTGATTACCAAGTTTCAGAAACCCATAGAAATTAGAATTTGAGATGGAAATAAATGTCCAAGGTAGAGGCTGCCTTACTGGACACAAGCCCCAATGACCAGTGATGGAACCAAAGAAATACAGAATTCTGGGTTGATAAGATTATGGGGGAACAAATGTTCAAAAGCCATAGAGAGATAGAATTAGGCGCAGAGCTAATGGCCAGTATGTGTGGAGCCCGTCAAATAAAAGCTACAAGCGACATTAAAACCTACGAGAGATACAGACATGATGATAACATATGCATATCAATAGAAAATTATATGGAAGCCCTCTGTACTCTAGATACCCACTGCGAGGACCTGCTCAGAGATAGCTCAAGATCAGAGATATGTATGCCCAGGGCAACCAAGAAGTCCGTGCACTTGCAGAGAGCCAGCAGTGAACATCTCCTGCTTTTTAATATTGATGAATAATACTACTGTTTTATTAGTTGCATATGTCTCATGGACATAACGTCCGTAACAAAAATGGTGCTTTGATGTGCCTGATTGGTTTCTCCTTACCAATAACCAGGGGTTGCTCCTCCATGTGGGCAGAGGAGCGTCGCCCCACTGCTTTCTCGCAGTGCGAGAAGCAGAAACATAAAATGGTATTACGAATACCATTTATGTTTCAACTTCTCGCACTGTGAGAAAGCAGAAAGAAGGGTTTGGTTGGGGACGGGGGTGTGGGTTGGCGGTCCTGCTGCAGGGCAGGGGAGGAGTGGCTTTCCCACTGTTGTGGGCGATGACTGTTTGGTCGGCCCCAGGGCCGACCAAACCAGCCATACGCACTCTGCCGTTTTCTCCATGTAGGCTGCACACAGCCTGCGTGGAGAAAACAGCCTCCCCATAGACGCCTGTGCGGTTGGCATCCAAGCCAATCCCAACGCTGCCATTGCAGTGTTTTGATTGGCTTAGGGGAGGAGAGAGAGGCTGCCTGATTCCTGGGACTCGGAGAGCAGAGAGAGAAGGAGACGCAACACGGGACCGAAGGTGAAGGTAAGTTTTACATTTTTATTTTTTTTAATTTAAACCCCCCCCCCCTCCCCGAACCCCCAACACGCGAGTCATGCCGGCCACAACTGCCAATAACCGTGTGGTGCTCGCAAGAGCATTGGTCATGGCACCCCTCAAGTATTTTAAGGTATTATATTCATGGATTCCTAAGGAACTCCTTGACATACTCCAAAGGCTACAAGATGATGCTGCTAGAATATTTGTGACATTTCAGCAATGTGACCACATGCACGGAGCATTGGAAATGCTGCACCAGCTGCCATCGGATGCAATGATTATGGTTCAGTTCCTCTCCGCTACTCACAGAGCCTAGTAGGGAACTCTATGGCAAGGAATCTTCACTGAACACCTGCACACCTCATCACTCAATGATCGTTCAAACAACAAATGGATGAAGATCTTTTGTAGTCCAACCTACTGAATGATCTGTACCCACATTTGATAGCTGAATCAAGCTACAAGTGGGTCAGAAAAACTAAAATGAATACTGAACTATTCAAACTTCCCAAAACCTAACATTGTATGCAGTGCGGCGGTGTCACTAGGGTTGGTGTCACCCAGTGCGGCGACTTACCCCATGACACCATCACATGGGGTGGCACCTTTCCCAAATGAGACTATTTAGTAAATAGTCTCATTTGGGAAAGGTGTCACCCCATGTGATGGTGTCATCTGGGACACCATCACATGGGGTGACACCTTTCCCAAATGAGACTATTTAGTAAATAGTCTCATTTGTGAAAGGTGTCACCCCATGTGATGGTGTCACCCGGTGCGGTCCGCACCCCCGCACCCCCTAGTGACGCCACTGATGCAGTGAACGAGTCCTGACTGAAGACCAGATGATATTGGCCCTCAGTACTGAGTAAAACATTTAATTTCTTCAGTTTCACCACTTAGAAGGAGGCAATAAGGGACATGCAACGCTGTACAGAGCCCTTAAGTAGATAAATACACCAACACCACAACACAAAAATATGGATTCTTGCCATAGCCATGGCATGTCCACTCAAAAAACGGTTCTTAAAAGCCGATTGGAAAATATGAATACAATATTGCTTTGAGATTTTTACTGAATCACTTAAAATAAGGCATTTAAATATTTGGCCTTGATCTGTGCATCAGCCTCCTGAACTGCAGACCCATAGATGACGTCACCAAATAAAAACCTGATGAGTCTCTACGAACACTTTATTAGAGCCACTCTGAAAATAAACAAATGTTACAATGTTTAATGGGAAAGTTAATAGTCTTCTTACTTTGATTTAGCACATTTCTATTTCAAGAGGGAAATATCTTCTTCATAAGGATTTGCAATATGGATTCACAAAGACCTGAAAATATAACACCATCTCCGAAAGTAAACGAACTATTTTAATGCTAGTGATGTGTCATCTAGGCTCCTCTATTGTAATCTTTAAAAGATTTAAAATTGTAATTATCCTGTAATCATGGAGGAGCAGTGATGTACTTCTGTGGCATCTCTTTACAATTTCAAAGGGGCATATGGTTTACCATATGCATGGTATATTAGTTATTATAAGCATAGCAGGTGGATCTGTAGTCAAAGCCAATCGTAT
The DNA here is from genome assembly GCA_963921515.1 of Calotriton arnoldi. Taxonomy (NCBI): domain Eukaryota; kingdom Metazoa; phylum Chordata; class Amphibia; order Caudata; family Salamandridae; genus Calotriton; species Calotriton arnoldi. The sequence goes on along the minus strand of CAWUFW010007271.1, from coordinate 836,390 downwards.
AAACATTATTTGAGCACTTGGGGCCGTATCAGATACAGTGCATTTTCCTTGTTTGCGCCTGGCGCAAAAAAGGAAACTAGGAAAATGCTCTGTATTAGGATGAATGTGCTGCCCCAAGGGCAGCCGCAAACTCGTGCTGCCCTGGGGACAGCACATCCATGTGAAAAACAGAGCAGCTGGGTGTTTAACAGTGAAGGGGGATTAGAGATCCCCTTGCAGGCAGGTGCAGTGAGGGGATGTCTGGGGGGGTCCATGAGACCCTCTTTTCCCACTCCAGAGGGCTGCCATCAGGGGGCACACTGACAGTGCGCACCCTTTAAGGTGGTGCAATGTTAGTGTGCCTCCTGACAGCTGCTTTGCCTCTGCATCCACGGCGCACGCGCATAGGCAAAGGGATTCCCTCATTTGCATGAGGCCTCGCACCCATGCAAATGAGGGAACGCCCTCTGATGATAGCGCTGCGCTTTATGTGTGCCAGCGCTATCGTTATTACAGAGAGGATGCACAAGAGTCTGCGGCCCCTTCTGTAATACCAAAGCGCCCGGGGCACGCAAAGCAGGTGCAAACACCTGTTGCACCACGGGGCACTTCCGTAATATGGCTCCTAGGACTGTATCAAAGATACAGTGCATTATCCCTGTTTGAGCTGGACACACCTTCTAAAAGGTACGCCCAGGGGAAACAAGGAAAAAACTATGTATTTAGATGAATGCGCTGCCCTCAGGGCAGCCGCGAACTCGCTCTGCCCTGGGGATAGCACATTCATGTGAAAAAACGGAGGGGCTGCTTTGAAGCCGCTCCATGTTGCAGAGTTCTTGAAGGGGGATTAGAGATTCCCTTGCAGGAGGGTGCAGTGAGTGACTGCTCCTGCCTGCAAGGGGATGTCTGGGGGTGGGGACCCCCCTTTCTTCCCTCCAGAGGGCTGCCATCAGGGGCGCACTGACAGTGTGCCACTCAGTGCGCCTCCTGACAGCTTCTTTGCCTCTGCGTCCGAGTCTGTAAAGACGCACAGGCAAAGGGACTCCCTCATTTGCATGAGGCCTCGCCCCTGTGCAAATGAGGGAATGCCCTCTCATGATAGCGCTGGAGCTTTATGTGCACCAACGCCACTGATATTACAGAAGGGGATGCACAAGCGTCTGCGGCCCCTTCTGTAATACCAAAGTGCCCCGTAGGTGTGCAAAGCGGGCGGAAACTCCCATTACACCCCCCGGACACTTTCATTATATGGCCCTGGTCTCCAATATTATAGGCAAATTTTCCCAAAGCGTGGGTCGCCTGGCCAATGCTGATCTAAGAAAGATGCCAAATGTACTACTCATATGTAAAGTATAAACTGTAAGAGATTGTTTTGCCAATGTATTGCCTGCTCTGCGTTGAAAACAATAAAAGCTTTAAAAGAATAATGCTGGCTGTTTAAAGCAACACACATCTGAACTCAGAAATTTCTCAAGATCTTACTGTTCCATAAACAATACCGTTGACTACAATATGCCTCCTTCAGACTCCTTCAAATCCTCGCAAGGACATGCAAACATTTTGGCTGCCCCAGGTTCATCTCTCTGGAATGAACCCTGAACCACCAATTCTCGAGGAGAAGGGGCTTTAAGATACCTTTTTATGCACAATTTATGTTTCCAGTACTGTTTAATCTCCCCGTGATACTAACTCTCATTCCTGCATAAACAGGTCCCGTCATTTCAACAAGAAGTCACTTATGTGCATGTTTATGGGAATAATTTTGTCTCTCTCTTGGTCAAGCTTTTACAAATATATCTTTGTGTTTATGATTATATTTATGTTAATTTTTTCGTTATGTTCCTATTCATGTTTATTTGTTTTTTCTATTGTACAGAGACTAAACTGGAATATATAATGCCAAGGCAACTGTTACAAGGAATTGATTTGGGCTTTTAGAGGCAGGAGGGTAAGTCTGAAAGATGTTTTGTACACCACAGACATGTAAAACATAACAAATTACATAGCTGTAAAGGATACATAGATGTGGTTTCGCAGTTTAGATTACATATTGGGAACACACATCAGATTATGGAGTGCTGTGGCCTGGCTGTTGAGGTTACAAAGACAGGGTCCGGTATACATTAGTGAGTAGTAGCACAAATTATTAAAAATGTAAATCCAAACACGTGAGCAGAGGGAGAGGGGAGGGGAGTAGTGAATGATTGAATCCTGCAGTTAGTACATATGGATTTTGAGACTAGCTCTAGACTGCATCAGAGAATACTGCCTCTGAAATCTGTCACATTTGTGTTTTCTTTTGGTTAAGCCCTGGCACTTCACGCTTGTGGTATTTTGATACATTTTTACTGAAGTGAGCATGGCTTGAGCAGTAAGGGGCAGATTTACGAGCCCCCTGCGCCACCAGTACGTCACTTTTCGTGACGTACTGGTGGCGCAGGGGGCTGCTCCATATTTACAAGGAGAGGAAAAGCCACCCTGCGTGACTTTTCCTCTCCTTGTAAATACGGCCCCTTCACACGCAGCACTTTGCGGTGAAGGGGCGTTCCATGGGTGTTGCTGTGGGTGTTCCCACGCAACACTCATGGAACAAGACACATCTCCAGAATTACGAGACATCGTAACTCTGGAGATGCGTCTGAAGCTACGCCACCCTAGAGGTGGCGTAGCGAGAACGCACCGAGGAGAAATGTTTTCATTTCTCCTCGTTTTTCCTCTTTCAATGCGTGCTGCATTCTGCAGCACACATTGAAAGAGGAAAATGGTTGTAGTGATTGTTTTGTGCAGGAAGGTTCCCCTTCCTGCACAAAACAATCTCCTCACGACATGAGGCATCCTTGCACCATGGTGCAAGGGTGCTCTGCGCCGGCGCATGGCTGCAGTTTGTGAGCCAGCGCAGGGGGAAGCACAAGGATGCGACATATTCTTGTAAATATGCCGCATCCCTGTGCTTCAAAACTAACGCAGCGCAGCGCAGCAAAATGACTTGCTGCGCCGTGCTGCGTTAGTTCAACGTAAATCTGCCCCTAAATGTTTAGCGGTAATTGTAGAATTAATGTCTGCTCTAACCAATCTCCAGCCAATGTTTTATTCGAACATACAATACACTATAATTTAATAAAATTTATAAAGCACACAGCTGCTTCCAAGTAAGTGTCCCGGCGCTGGCAGCAAGATACCAGTAATGACCAAAACCCTCCGAAATCCCAGAACCTATAACCTAAGCAGCAAAAAGGAAAGGGTTCAGCTGTTTGTGAAAAATCAATTTAGAGGGGGTAGGGCGTAGAGCAGTAGGGAGGGAGTTCCAAATTTGTTAGTCAGAAACACAAAGGATCTCCTTCCTCTTCTCACCTTGCACACCCTCGGCACTTGCAAAAGCTTCAATCTATTGGACCGCAAGGCTCTGCACTGGCAGTAAACTTTAAGCCTTCTCCTCAAATTCCGAGGACCTTTCAAATGAAAGGCTCTAGGGGCAAAAATGAATGTCTTGAATTTGATTCAGTTAGTGATGGGCAGCCAATGAAGTTGACTCAGATAGACGGAAATTGATTGGCGTGCTGGAACCTTTAGAATTAGTCATATTGCTGCATTTTGGATGATTTGCAGACAATGAAACAAATGAGATGGCAGGCCCAGATATAAATAATTTGCTTAATCCCGCTTCGACGTAACCAGAGAATGCTAAATGGTCCAGCGATTAGCTTCAGGTACTAGATGGAGCATTTTCCTAAGTGATTTCAAGGTGAAGAAGCAGCTAGCAGATACAGCCTTAACCTGTGGTTTGAAAGACAGATTAGAGTCAAATTTAAAAGCTATGGGGCATATTAGCAAGACCCACGTTAAAATTATCGCCGTTTTAGCGGCAGGAAACTGCCGCTAAAACTGCGATAATGGGCTTGCTAATATGCGTTATGGAATTCCAATAGAAGCCCAGGTTAGATGTCCTGCACATCTAACCTGGGCTTCTATTGGAATCCCATAACGCATATTAGCAAGCCCATTATCGCCGTTTTAACGGCAGTTTCCTGCCGCTAAAACGGCGATAATTTTAACGTGGGTCTTGCTAATATGCCCCTATGTTTCTTACACATGAAGAAGGCACTGGGGGGCACCAAGTTCCAAAGACCACCAGTTCTGGGAATCTGGGTAGTGGATGGTGCCAAAGAAAATAATTCTTTTTTTTCAGAATTCAATTTGAGACAATTGTCATTCATCCCTTCCCATACCACCTTCAGACAATCTTTGAAAGAATTCAGGGCTTCCACCTCATTATTCTGAAAGGCCAGAAGCAGATGAGTATTACCAGCATAGGAAATTAAGTGAAAACCCCAGGCTTCCACCAGGCAAGCAAGAGCCACCAAAAATACATTAATAAGGTTCAGAATCCAGGCCAAACCCCAAGTAACCTCATAGTCAAGTGGATTAGAGGTTGAAGTAAAGTGGGCAGGTAGGATTTAAGTCAAGCACACGCCTGGTCTTGGTCTCCGGCACTTCACAACCTGTTAAGAAGGATAGAGTGCGAGACCATGTTGAATGCAGAAGATATATCCAATAGCATACCATTCCCACAGTATTCTGCTCAAGATTGTCCTTTATGAACTCAGTGGTCTCCAGGAGAGCGGATTCTGTGCTGTAATGATTATCTTGTAAAAGGTGGTTACATTCCAGAAAATTGGAAAGTTGTCTATTTTATTTTTATTTTTGTTAAAAAAAAGCTTTATTAAGTTGAATTATAGAAGTACAGAATGTCATTGCAAAACAGAAAATCCAAGATTATACGAGAAAATGGCACTAGAGAAAAATACAAGAATGAAGAATGAGCTAAAAATGTATGCTAAACATACTGTACATCTATGGCAATAATATATCAAGTCTGTACCTATAAAAATGGCCTTTTATATTTTATAATGTATAAAAAGAAAAGGAAAGAAAGAACATAAAATAGAACAAAGAGGAAAAAGAAATAATTTAAGAAGGTATAAGAAATCTACAATACACATGTCATACCATATCAAATAATAACATGAAAAATCAACTACTAACATAGGTTGTTTTATAAGTACTATATATAATAAATAGGAGAAAATAGAACATACATTAAGAAAATGATCATGGCGGCTAAAAAACACTCGTAGAATCCTTAGAACGTTTATGCTGTTTGTTTAAAAAATCCGTAAGAGACGACCAAAACAAATCCTTTTTAATCACCTGTAGTGTAGAGGTAACTGAAGCAGTATCGAGTCTATGATAAGAACATAGAAGATTCCACCAACTAGTATTAACCATCTTAGCGTTTTTCCAATTGGATGTAATAACCTAAAATGCAATGGCAATCAATAGATCCACAAATTTACCTAGTTTATAATTCACTGACCCAGAGTGTGAGAAGCTGCCTAAAACAAATAATTGAATATCAAAAGGAAAATTAATAGAACAAAAAGTGGGTATATACCTACACACCTGAAGCCAGAGGTTTTTTAATTGGGGGACAATGGAAAAACATATGTAGGTATGTGCCAGGGAGGGATTTACAGGGCCAACATAGATTGGGAATAGTTGGGCTGTATTTATGTAAAGAGACTGGAGTAATATATAACGTATTATAAACATAATAAAGTGTTTGTGTAGTGCTGGCATTACAAGAGGTGTGGTGTATTTTAGTCCAAATTAATTTCCAAATCTTTAAAGAAAAGGAATGCTGAAGGTCTGATTCCCATTGTAACTCAGTTTTAGATTTAGGACAAGAGAGAGTCATATAGTTCAAATATATTTATATATGTAAGATGCTTTGAGTGAAGAAGAGAGTGTGAGTGGTTCCAGAGGTGAAAAAGGAGTCGGGGGACGATGTCTGCTTGAGTGTGGAAATAGATTGCAAGACGGCTGCCTTAAGAGACTCATATTTGGAAGTGCAGGCAGAAGAAAGACCAAATTGAGTATGAATATCAAATGAAAAGAGAGGAATCATTCTGCGCATTAATTGTAAAACCTGGATTATACCCTTCATAACCCATTGTTTTAAAAAAATAGTACAACTAGATAATTTGATGAGTTCATTATGCCAAATAGAAGATTTCAGAAATTCTTGCAATGGAGACAGGTACCGTGTAAAAATCCGGGAAGTCACCAAGACAGAATATTTAATAGGAAGAGAAGAAATGGTGATATAAGAGAATCTTCTAATTTATGCCAAACGTTAGTTGACGAACAGGTATTCTCACTCATATAAGATAAGACTTGCTTCAAAACAAATGCAGTATGATATCGTTAAAAATTTGGAAAGTTTACCCCTCCCAAATCTTTTGTTTTATATAATGTAGATAAGGAACTGCACGGTGTTTTCTCACACCACAAAAAACTCCTAGTGATTTATTACTTGCCCTGAAGAACTTTAAAGGAAGGTTAACAGGTAGTATAGATAAATACAAGTTGATGACAGGCAACATCATCATCTTTACAGTGGCTAGCCAACCCCACCAAGACAAATGCAAAGGAGACCTTCTTTCTGACATATGAAGGATCTGATGTTGAACATCACCTAAATTAATCTGGATGGTTTTTACAAGGGAAGTAGAGTATTTTATTCCCAAACATTTAATAGACTGCGAGCTCCACTAAAGCCCCGTACCAACACACATGTCTTTCAAACAATATTTGTTAAGGGGAAGAACATAAAATTTTGAGAAATTTAGTTTATATCCGGATAACTCAGAATAAGATGATAACAAATTAGCAAAAACAGGTACTGATGTTAGCGGATCAGATGCAAAAGGAACAACATTGTCCTCATATGCTGTGAATTTAATTTCAGTATCTTTATGACGGAAACCGAGAAAGGAGGAGGAATGGCATAAAATATGCAAAAATGGTTCTAAAGACAATATAAAAATTAAAGGAGACAGGGGACATCCCTGCCTGGTGCTCCGTAAAAGAGGAAAACAACAAGATTGGGTACCGTTAAAGAATACAACTGTCTTTTGGGAAGAATATAGTAGAGCTATATACTTAAGAAAAGTTGGCCTAAAGCCATCCCACTCAAGAGCGCGCATCATAAATCTCCAATGAACACAATCGAAAACCATATTGGCATGCAAAGTGATAGCAGCCATTGTTATGGTACTTGCTGAAGCAACGTGTAAAATGTCCATGAAAACTCTAGAATTATCAGTCATGTGTCTACCTTTCAGAAATCCAGTTTCTCCTAAGAGCTAAAATGTTGGCAAAAAGGTTTGCAGTCTAAATAAATAAGAGAGATAGGTCTTTAGTTGGAGCAAAAGGAACGATTTTTATCTTTTTGGTGGATCAGGCAAATCATGGCTTCCAGAAACGTGCCACTGGCCTCATCATGAGAGAGAAAATACTGATATGAGGTAGGTAAATGCAGGAGCAGAAGATGAGAAAATCAGGAAAAAAATTCAGCGGAAAAACCATCCCGTCCAGGGCTCATCCTTTGGCAAATTAGCAAGTGTGGATTTTAGTTCAGAAATCAAAATATCCTCATCGATATTGCTGTTGTGGCAGAAATGAATAAAAGTACGAGTCAAGTGCCTAATCAGAAGGAAAATGTTCTGGTGTATAGAGAATTCTATAAACTTCAGTAAAATACTTCAAAATATCAGTATTTTTAAAATGGAAGACATTATCTTTATCTATGATCTTAACTATCCTAGATTTATGAGATTTAACTTTCAAGTAATTAGCAAGTAATTTGCCTGCTTTATTATGGCCACCATAAAATTTGGAGTTAATCTTTAACAAAATTCCAGAAGCTTCTTCTGTGGATACTTTATTAAATTCAAATTTAGCATGCATTAGTCGTTGTAACATAGTGTTATTTTTAGTGGTAAAATATTCATGGTCAAGCTGTATAATTGAATTTAATAAAAGTGAAGACTTCGTAAGGGTGTTTTTCTTTTTAGAAGAGACGTAGTCAGTGATATGACCGCGAGCAGCTATTTTAATGGCATCCCAAATTACATGGAATGGAAGATCATGAGTATTATTATAGGTGAAAAACTCATTAAGAAAGCATTCAGAATTTACAAAGAGTTTATCTTTCAGTAAACTATTGTTAGAAAGCCATCTATTAGAAGATTGCAGTAACAAATCAAGAGCAACCGTAAGAGGAGCATGGTCAGAAATAAGAATAGAACTGATTTTAGCATGAATAAGTGCAGGAACTAAGGGGCCCATTACGATAACCGGCGTTAAAAAATCCGCCATCTGCTATAGCCTGAGAAAACCGCCCGCCTGCACCATGGGAATACCGACCGAGCAATTATGAAGTCGCGAAGCAACCTCCGCCCGCGGCGGTAAAAACACACAAAATTCCGCCCATCCATGTCAGAGTAGAAGATTATCCGTCCGCCACGGACGCAATCCCGCCCGAAAACCCAAATCCGCCCGCTCTGACGACCGAGACAACGACCGTGAAATTATGATCTCCCCGACATGAGCGCGGAAAATCCACATATTCCCCGCCCGCCACGGTTAACAACAGTGATGAATAACTGACACGGCGGAAGGCCTGGCGGCCACGTCCGTGCACGGAAATCTTTTGCGGAACAAAGAAATACACACAACATGGCCAACAAGTCCACACAGCAAACTACGCCAAAATACCCAAACACAGAACACATCCCAAAGACACATCCCCCCTGGCAAAACTAAAAAACTACAAATCCCAGGACACCAGACACAACACACCTGAAAACGACAGCCCATCATGACACACCCACATAGGTAAGTACAAAAGCAGCCCCTTCACAGACCACAATCCCTTGCACTACTACAAAGCGAAGACGCCATCAGAGAACCCAGAGAGCCACAAAGGAAAGCAGCACACCACACGCACGCACACATCACACTCATCACCAACACCACCACCACCATCACCACTGAAACAACGGCACCACGAACCCCCTGCACATCACACACCACACACCACACACCCACCACACCAGCACCACAAATACCAAACCACACACCATGGCAACACAAAGAATGCCTAAGTACACTGCCACTGAGTTGACGGTCATGGTCGACGAGATCATCAAGGTGCACCCACAAATCTATGGGAACTAGGTCCAACAGACACCAGTAGCCACCAGAAACAGAATGTGGAGCAGGATCGTAGACCAGGTGAATGCAGTTGGGAACGTGCCACGCAACCGGGGTGAAATCACAAAGAGGTGGCACGACCTGAAAAGCGTGGTCAGGAAGAAGGAGGCCAAGAATCGTGAGCTGGCTGACAGGACTGGCGGCGGAAATCCTGCGCTATTCAAGACCTTCAAGGCGTGGGAGGAGAAGGTGCGAGGCATTCTACATCCGGAGAGTCTCACCGGAATACCAGGGGGAGTGGAGGCTGGTAAGTACAAACAAATGTATACCAGCACACCGCTATGTACTGTCATGCACTACCAGAATGCCATAGCTCCGAGGGCCAAACACCCCCATGTCCAGTACACAATACACAAGACATCTCTCACACATGCAACAGACACTCCCACACACTCAGCCCAAAGGTACCAACAAACAAAACCATGGGGGCATGTGTACAGTCAGCCAGCACCACAACTCCCACCAGGTCCCCTTGTACCCCAGATGCGCCGGAAGGAGCACTCCCCACACCCACACTCATGTGTCAGCCATAGCTGCACTAACCAACAAGTAACAGGTAAGTAGCCTTACCACAAAGTCCGTGTATCGGAGGGGGACTGCAGAAGTACAACCCCCACCAGGCCCCTAGTCCTACAGCGCAGCAAGATGGAGCACTCCCCACACCCATGTGTCAGCCATTGCAGTGCACACCTTCACCCGACAGGTAGATATGTTTCCCTACATGGAGGGGTGTCTGTGGGTGGTAAGCCATCACCACAACTCACAACACGGCCCCCACTCCCACAGACCAGCAAGATGGAGCACCCCTCCCTCTCATAACCATGTGGTAGCCATTGCATTGCTCCCTCCAAACCAACAAGTAGGTAGACTACTGTACAGGGCGGGGTGTCTGTAGGCATGAGGACTGTACTACGACTAACATTTGGGACATGTCACGTAGCAGAGGAACAGGTAGCACTGCTCCCTGTCATAATCATGTGACTAATGTGCACACGGACATGAATTACAGAGTCATAGCCCACATGAGCCATCTCAAATACACTAACACGTAAGGAGTCACGTCTGCATGCACAAGTCTCACTGGAGTACTGACCCACATGGCGTGCACTGTGCCAGTCATCACACACATCAGCAACACCATCGAAGTCTTGTCCATGTAGTCGTGTCTGCTTGTTCCGTTGACATTGTACAACATCACCCATGTAAGTCTATCTTGTCTCAATGTAACAGAGTGGAACCCCAGTAATGTCACATACACCACTGGACCCATGAACCACACAGCTACACAATGCACATTCAAAATCTCATCCATCTCATCTTTCAGCCCCAGTGTCATGAAAGGTATATCATCTAAACAGTTGTCCCATATACAGTAGTTCAGCAAAGATTCCTGCCGATGACCAAAAATGTGTCTGCAGTGTCTGAAGCGCACGTCACACTGTGATTTACAACATACCTAATATAGTCAACACCCCAAGAGCACTGCATTGCTGCACATGGCTGAGGGTAGCACGCACACCAAGGAATTGTCCCATCTGCAATACGTTGTGTGGCACACAACCATTACTCACTCACTACAATGCTTGCAGTGTAATGTCCCTAAATGATAACAGTGAGCAGATATGCTGGGTATGTCAGACATACACACACCTTTGTCTCTGCAGTGTCGTGTGGCCAAAACACATGTCCCCTTCTGCACCCATATGTCACAGTATGTAACACAAAACCATATTTCATATCAAAAGCGTTGATGGAGCTGTACTCCTTATCCCATCTGCGTTTCTAAGCATTTCATTTGAACCCCAAAACCATATTTCACCTCAAAAGCGTTGATGGGGCTGTACCCCTTATGCCATCTGCGTTTCTAAGCGTTTCATTTGAACCCCAAAACCATATTTCATCTCAAAAGCGTTGATGGGGCTGTACCCCTTTTGCCATCTGCGTTTCTAAGCATTTCATTTGAACCCCAAAACCATATTTCATCTCAAAAGCGTTGATGGGGCTGTACCCCTTTTGCCATCTGCGTTTCTAAGCATTTCATTTGAACCCCAAAACCATCCTTAATCTCAAAAGCGTTGATGGGGCTGTACCCCTTTTGCCATCTGCGTTTCTAAGCGTTTCATTTGGACCCCAAAACCATATTTCATCTCAAAAGCGTTGATGGGGCTGTACCCCGTTTCCACCAAAGCCACAAAATGTAGGGGTACTGCAACACACACCGATTGGCTATCCAAATCCGTCCCATGCCATATGCACCCATCACACTATTCCATTGCCTTGATCACGCACACACATTGTAGAGCCATACACACGCATCTGGGAAATCAGTGCACAACTGTGCACCAACTGTGAATGTCAGACATCTAACACAAACCTTGCAAGGTGCAACACAATAACCTTTCGTCTCCGCCCCACAGGTGACGAACAGCATGATGCTGGAGAGGGAGACAGCAGCCATCACAGCCAGTCCACAAGCCCTCCACCCGGACTCACGGATGTGGAAGACCTGGACACCTCTTCGGACGAGGACTCCCGACCAGGCACATCTGGTGTGGCAGGGCGCAACCGCTCCCCAGGACCACTCCTACCCACCAACCCATCTCCCAGGGCTGGTGACCAGTCCCAGGCCCCTGCTGCCACAGTCATTGCGACCACCACCACCGCCGCAACCACCACCACCACCACCAGGGCCTCCCTGACCACTCACCCTGTGCAAGGGGTGGCACGCACGTCGACATCGACCCTGGGAGCCACAACGAGGCCCCGGGTGACCAATGTGGTGAGTGGGCAGGTCGGTGGCAGCAGTTCAGGTGGGAGGAGCAGGGTCAGGCCAACGCCATCAGAGCCTGGGAGCCAAGCCCTGCCGCAAATCGCCAGAGTCCTTGGGGCCTATGAAGAGGCCCAGGGACAATGGGCCCGGTCAGCTGCCGATACGCGGGAAGTCCTTGGGGTGTTGAGGTCCATGGACGCCCATATGGGCCAATTCGTGACCCGTATGGGCAAACTTGTCGACCTCATGGGCCAGCTAGTGGTGGCGGTGAGGGCCCAATCAAGGCCAACCACACCACCTCCGCCACCACCTGCTGGGGCGCAGGGTCGTGCAACATCCAGTTCCCCTGCGTCCACAGCGAGTGGGCAATCCTCAGCCACCACCAGCAGCCCACAAACACAACCCCCCTCTCAAACGTGGAAGGGGTCGTCCGAAGAGGAAACAGGTGTCCAGAGATGACTTCGCACGCTCCAAACGCCAGTGAGTCAGCCAGCCACGGTGGCCATCTACTGCATTCACTTGGACTACTATCCTACCCCACACTGCCATGTGAATGGCATGTGTCTGTCGGACTGTGGACCCAGAACAACATGTGTACACCTTGACCATCACGCGGACATGTCCGTCAACTCATTGTTTCAGCATGCACCACTTTTGTGATCACCTTGCCCATAATCACGTCACCGCTTAAAATAAATACACCTGGATCACATTCTGTTGTATCTGCGCTGTGTTTAATCAAGGATGTGCAACCGTCACCATGATCAGAAATGCATCTGGAGTGTGGTATGTCGATAGGCCAGGAGAGGCTGTAGGGACCTAGGGGTGAAAAACAGAACAAGAGTCCATTGAATGTGTGTGTCACACACTCATCACACAGTACTTGTCATCAAGTTTAAGCAATGTACACACATCTCACAGAGCAACAGGGCACAATGCTACAGCCACTGTCAGTGGCATACTACCCTGGACATGGACCATTGCCACACAGCACTCAGTGAACAATAGGCCGCCGTGACAATGCACACATACACCTACACAACTACAGCAACATCAGCCGTCGTACATGGTCACTCACCGTCAAGTGAAGTAGCGGGCGATGAGCTGCTGACGCTCATTCACTGCTTCCTCCTCTCCACTGTCCTCGTCACTGGACACGGCTTGGTCTGCAGGCGGGGGCCCTGGCTGATCACCGTCATCCACTATCAGGGGGATCTGCCTGCGAATCGCGAGATTGTGCAGCATGCAGCATGCCACAACTATCTGGCACACCTTCTGTGGGGAGTATGCCAGTGCACCCCCGGTGCGGTCCAGGCATCTGAATCTGGACTTCAGGAGTCCAAAAGTCCGCTCCACCACACGTCTGGTCCTCCCATGTGCCTCATTGTATCTGACATCAGCTGGTGTCCTAGGATTACGTAGTGGGCTCAGCAGCCAAGGCCCGTTAGGATATGCAGAGTCACCTGGGTGTGAGAAACACAGAGAATCGTTGCAATTCCAACAGGATACAAGACAGCATGTCACACCCAGCACGCTACACGAGTATGCATACTCACCAACAATCCATGCACGGTCCGGTTGAAGATTGGTCATCATTCGTGGGAGGATGCTGTGGCGCATGATGTGCGAGTCATGGGCGGATCCGGGAAACTTCGCACACACGTGTGTGATAATCATGTCCGCCAGGCACACCACTTGCACATTCAGGGAGTGGAAATGTTTCCAGTTCCTATAGATGTGCTCCATGACCTGTGGTACAACAAGGCCAACATGGGTGCAATCAATTGCACCAACAACGTGGGGGATGCGTCCAAGGGCATAGAAAGCACCCTTCACTGCCGCCAAATCACGAGCCCTGGGGAATCGGATGTACCGGTTCCTGTAGAGCATCATAGCTGACAGGACATCCCGTAGCACCATGCTGAACATGGGCTGGGACATCCCACCTCCACTGCCCACCGTGTGTTGGAAAGATCCAGTTGCGAAAAAATGCAGTGCAGCCATCACCTTAGCCGTGGGGGTGAATGCTGTAGGATACACCCTGCGAGGACGAAGGTGGGCTTCCAACATTGCACATGGGTGATGCAGGGTGGGTCGGTCCAGACGGAATTTACGTATAACCTCCACATCCTCCATGTCTGCCAGCAATTGGTAGGGGCGATGTATGTTTGGTCTCCTCCTAGGACAGATGGAAGTGGACACATGTCAATGCAACACACCACATGGCATTTTCACATACACAAAACTAAAATTACTGACAAAGCAATAGAACCACAGAACAGCTGACAAGTAGGGACAGCACAGCTACAATACTCTTACACCGGTCCCCTTACCAATAGCAATGACCACTGACACAAACCATTGCCATGAGCATGCACATGGGGATTTAGGCCATAATAGCTTGAAAGGCATGATGATGATTTCAGACTGCATATGTGGGAAGCGGCAACACCACGGCAATATACCTAGCTGCTGTGCCTGACACAGCTTCCGAGGCTGGGTGAGTATGGCACACACCAACAACACAATGTACACAGGCTGAGCGGCCCAAACAAGTGGGTCCTGTTGCACAACGGGATATGAGACAGTCAATGATGTCCCTAGTTCACCCAATGTACAGCACTGTACGTATCACACCTCCAACACACATTGACAGGTGTACACATTGACAACTCCATGACAACACAGCTGTGTGAATGCAAATACACATCACAAGTGACACGTAACGTTGCACGTGCCAAGTGGGAGATGTACATTGAGAAATATGGCATGTGTGTGCATATGCACATCCCATGCTCCCATGCTAATGTGTACATGATGATGTGCCAACAGACATGTGGGGGCTGAGCACTGGCCGTCAATGCCTATGCACACAGCATGAAGTGGCCCTGTCTAGTGTGGACATGCTCCAACACACAAATCATGGCCACACCTGCAAATGCATGGCGCACATTAAACTGTGGATTCCACATGGCACCAGCGGACTGTACCCGCCATGGACCAGGCCCTTGAGGCCAACTCTAATGGCCCTCGCGGTTGCATCCTGCGTGTTCGACTATAGAGGTAAGCGTACCGGGACAGCTCGGAGCAGGCCATTGTGTGCATTTGAAGTAGGCAGACATGGTACACCAATTGCAGCAGCTTGGACCCACTGAAACAGCCCCAGGGGGCTTTATGAGTGTGGGAGGGAGACCGGCATTACCACAGCTTCCAGGGACTGCTGCCTGGCATCCCTCAACAACACCTGCTGCTGCTGCCACATGTCCACCTTCATGTCGACGACTCTGAAGATATGTCCAGGTCCACTCACCAGCGAGGAGTTGGAGATCCTGGATTCCGAGCTCCACGCACACTGCCCAAGGCTATTTCTTGCAAAAGTTGTGTGTGTAAGACAACTACAGTGTGTGTGGGAGTGCATGTGGGGGACACACATGTCGTTGACCCGCAGCACTATGAGTCTGAGCCTGTGGGGTTCCAACATGCACTACTTACCATGCTTACTACAGGTGGAAGGGGTATGTAGGCTCTCTGGTGCTTTCCCATGCATGTCCCTCCCGAGTGGTGGTACATGGCATTTTCATGTCAGACATCCAGTGACGCAGCCACTTGGCAATGCAGGACTCAGGCCAGTTATTGCTTGTGTGAATGGCTGCTGGGTCCCTGCTGGCCTTCTCAGTCTCAGCAGTCCTGGGCTGCACATTGACCGCCCAATCCTAGAAGGAAACAACACTGACTGTACAGTGGGTTACATGTGTCTTTTGTTCACAACTCTCCGGAATTGCGCAAAATCTGCCCTGGCGATTGAACACTCCAGGCCTTGTGATAGGGATGTGTGTGAGAGATAGTGGCACTGAATGTGACCTCCATTGCGGGGTGAGCCATTCACAGGGCGAGTACGTTGAGGGCTGCGCAGTGATGGACACAGTGAGTCCACCCACAAAGATGTGTTGCCTTGTGATCTATGTGTTGGTCCACCTGACAATGGACAGTAGATGTGGTCAGACTACACATTGCTCAATGTGCTGGCATCCTGCATGTGAATGGGATGGACAGGTACTGTGTACACACTCCCACCAGCATGCATTCATGTGTGGTGTACACATGCTGTTAGGCCATGTCCGATTACTTCTTGGCTCTGTTACACATCTCTGAGTATTTTGGATGGGTCAGCATCATGCCACTGTGATTGGTGGATGTGGGTGATGATGAGAAGTGTATGAGTGATATTCCAACCCTCTTGTGTACCATCCCTGCAGTTGGAAGTCCTCCAGCCCAAGGCCTTGTGATGAGCCATTGCATCCAAGTTGATGCCTCTGTGTATGTGCAACCGACAGTGCAGCGAATTCCACAAAGGGTGTGACGTCATCTGCCGGATGAGCGACTACATGGCGAAAACGAATCGGGGGATGCCCCCTCGTATTGTCAGGTTAGCACGGCGCTGCATTACACCACTAATGGTCTGCATCTTGACAGTCACACAGCCTGTGCCGGATGCACGTTTGTAGGGGCATCAGCAGCAAGCAAGTGTACAGTATTGTGGGATGGTGTCTTTTGCTGTGAGAGGCAGCATGTGTCCACAGCCTACCCATTATCAGGGTAACGTGATGTTTGTTGTGTGATGCAGTGGGTTGTAAGTGTACTCTGTGCTGGGTGCATCTGACATGCATATGCGATTCCTGAGGGTCAAGATGTAATTTGAGCACTCTGCATTGTCAATGCATTCAGAGTCGTAGCCCTCAGGAACAACCTGTAGTAGGCTGGAGTGGCAATTCACATGTATGTTTGAGGCACTGTGCCTACTCTGATTTCGTTCGGCCATATGTGTGCGATGCCTCACCTCATATTCCTGGTACTTACACATCCGGCACACTGTGCAACAGTAGTTGTTCTCGTGCGAACGACAGGTGGATGGCATGGGCTCATGACCATTGTGGACTGTCATGTTGCAGTCTGTGTGAGTGGTGTCCCATTCTGCTCCATGCAGGTATGTCCTTGGCCTAATTACGTAGTGGTCATCCTTGCCACCATCAGGACAGTGGGTGTGCACACAGCGATTTGTGGCTATGGTCGCAGGGTGACACAGGCCGGGTGTTGTGCTATGTGCACAACACATGTGCCACTTATTAGCGGCTTCATTTTCTGTAGGCCAGCCATTATGTGTTGATTGTGGTGGCTGTATACAATTGCAGAGGTATCGTGCAACATGTGGATTTGGGAATGTTCTGTGCTGCTTCCCTTGCACATGTCTGTTTAATTGATGCCAAATGAGTGAGGCCACCTCGCTCTCTCTCATGTGGCATCTCCCGTGGGTGCTGAGGGACAGGGGACGGTCAACAGTGGTGAGGCATCAGATGAAGCAGCTGCACAGGAGCTGAGTGAGACAGATGTGACCAGTGCCTCGGAGGGGCCAGACGTGTGCTGGATGAATCACAGGCCGAGACGGCAATTTCGGCGTCATCTGAGGACAGAGGTGATGCATCCATGTTTGCTAGCACAGGGGACGTGGACTCTGGCTCCTCTTCAGCCACGCGGAGGCCAATGCCCGCCCTCCCATCTGCTTCCACTGGTGCAACACGTGTCGGCACAAGGATGAAGGATAGAGTGTCCTTCACACCAGGCACAGCTGCCCCTGCACATGTGACCCCTGCTGCCCTCAGTGCTGGGTCTGTTGAGCTTGTGTGGCATCTCTGCGTGGGGCAGACAGCTCTCCTCAATTACTTCATTGCCCATGACATCACCTTGCCGCAGGTGACATAGTTCATGGAGGGCCTACATGCACGCGTGGGTGGGCTACACCAGACTGTCCAATGGTTGTCCTCCCCAGTCAAGGTGGGCCTTCAACTGGGCCAATCTCAGGCTGACATTCCTGACCCTTTCTCCACCCCCCTGGAAAGTGGCACATCTGACCACAGCAGGGCACGAGTCCTAAAAAGAGAAGTGGGGGGACGCTGATGTCACGACAGGAAGTGACATCACGAAAGGTGGCTTGCACCGTCACACTCATTGCCTCCCCTCGCTCACCCCTTATATGCGATTGCATCGGAGAAGCCAGCGCGTGCACAAGCAGCTCCGATCTCGCCCCAGAGAGGCCAAAGAGTGAATGTGTGGCTCCATTTGCTCCAGTTATCGAGCTCGCAGTAAAATAAGTGGGGGGACGCCGTCCACCCGCGTGGTACCTCAACTCGAGCCCTGGACAACAGTGACAATGCATGACAGTCTCCGGAGTCCAGATACACCACATGCAACACACAGGAGCTGTAGCTGCCCTAGCGTGCCAGCCGCAAACACTATCCCAGACGAAAGGTAGACCCACCCCGGCGCGCATAGTCATTACATCCGCTGCCATTGACAAGGGACCCATAGAGTGAGATATGGGCCTCAGGGTGACGGGCCTCCGAGCCATCCCCCGCCAACGAGTGTCATGCAACTCACACATATCGCAAAGCCAATAGGACACTTTGCCTGCACACCAGGGCTCGAGTCGGGGTACCACGCGGGTGGACAGCGTCCCCCCACTTATTTTACCGCGAGCTCGATGACTGGAGCAAATGGAGCCACACATTCACTCTTTGGCCTCTCTGGGGCTAGATTGGAGCTGCTGCTCATGCGCTGGCTTCTCTGATGCAATCGCATCTAAGGGGTGAGCGAGGGGTGGCAATGAGTCTGATGGCGCAAGCCACCTTTCGTAACGTCACTTCTTGTCGTGACGTCAGCGTCCCCCCACTTCTTATTTAGGACTTGTGCCCTGCTGCACACTGAGAATGTGTTGCCTGCGAGATGTGACCAGGAGAAGGGCGCCATGACCTCCCACCCACCAAGCTCCACTGCCATCCCGTGCCCTGGGTAGCCTGTGCAGGTGGACAATGTAGGGGGTACACCTGGAGGACAGGGGATGTAAGTGCCTTGGCAAGGGCCTGGCAGACGCACAGCAGTATCCAGCATGTCCCCAGAGGGAGGGCTAACATCTACACCTGATGCAGCATTGATCGTGTGCCCGCCCGTTGTGCCCACACGAGTTCACATTCATCCCCAGACAGGTAGGCTTTCAAAATACCCAACACAGTGGAAATATACCCCTCCGGAATCCTCACCACACAGTCTGTTACAACACTGCATGAGTGCACCTGCCCGTGCCACCCACCCACCTGGGCCAAGCAGCCCTCCCGCTTCGCATGCCACATGTGTGTCTTCCACAGTTGTGCTTCTCTCTCAGGGGCGGACCTCCAGCTGTCCCGTAGCACACAGACAGCACCGAGTCGGACTGGCATCCTGTTTGAATGGTAGGCACCCTCACACAACTACCTGTGACACAGTGGTGGCTGTAGTGGCTATTGTGACTGCCATGGCAGTGTTGCTGGCCATGGCAGGGTACACTCACACACATTGCATACGCAGCTTTTTGTATCACTACTCTGCACATCGGACTGGCCACTGTCCCTGGTGTTGAACAATATTGCCGCCTGTCTATGTAATCTGTGACTGGATGCTGTTGTTCCTGTAGTCGATTGTGTCTGTGCAGTTGCTGATTGCAGTTGTTACTGTGTGTGCATACTTAAGTGAGGCACATGTCGTGTATGGTACCTCAACAATTGCAATGTCTGGTCTCACATTCCAATGTATTTTACACGTGGCAGGGACTTCACTTCTTTCAGACTCTGCTACTTGTGTGTGTGATGAAGAAGTATTTTTGTGACACGGATTGTCTGCATGTATTTGGTGGTATTTCTGTGAAAATGTATACGTGTCATGTTTGCAGGCAAGCAAAGCACAGGGTGTGAGTCTTGCCACAGGATGACAGGTAGCATGTGCAGAGTGTGCGGGTATGTGTGAGCTTACTTTCTGTGTGGCCAGCAGTGTAGGTGTATGTTAATCTTGTGATGAACATTGAGCCTGGGCACACGGCTTACTTTCAATGTGTGCATTTGGGAGGTGTAGGTATGTGTGGTGTGAAGGGTGTGACTTTAGGGTAGTGTTGGTGTGTGTGTGTGCGCTCTGGCATTGTCGACTACACACATGTGTTACCCAGGGCCATGGTGGGTGTTTGTATCCGTGTTCAGATCTGTGAATGTGAGCACATGTGTGTATTGTATGTTGCACAGTGTGCAGTGTGTGGGTGTGTCCTTGCAGTTCAGGATGACTCCTACTTGATATGTTTTGGACATTGTGGGTCTGCAGGGTGTGTGACTGTCAAGATTGTGCCTTGTTTAATTGAGCATGTATGTGAATTTCTGCAGTTCGTACTCACTGTGCAGACCTGCCCACCCACACTGATATCGTGTGTGTGTTTTGTCATGCATTGCTGTAGCATGCTTCTTGCGTGGCTCCTAATTTTGCTTGATGACTGTGATGTCAGACTGTGAAGGTAATTGTACACATATGTAGGACTGTGCTTTGTAGTGACCAGTCCGTCAGTGTTAATGTGATGATCTGTTGGGCCACGTCAGAGTCTTACAAGCCAAGGCCCACGACCTCTGGAATTTCACTAGGTCCACTGTGGCGGCAACTCATATGCATTGACATCCAATGACACTAGACTACATGGTCATCTCACGACACTCGTGTACTTCACACACTCTCATCCTCTCTCATTCGTACTTGTCTTCGATAAATAATTCTACAGAGTCACATATTTGCTTCAAGGCATGTATTTGAACTTACTTCCTCTGTGATGCAGTATAGTGGACACTACTGGCAGCAAAATGCATGTGGAGGATATACTTAGCATGATTACACATACAAAAAGGGGTACAGGTAGATGTGATTGGTTGTTGACTGTGGAATAAAGGCTTCAGAGTTACAACTGCCTTGCCCTTGCTATGCTAAAGTACATTTGCTCATTACTGAAGAGCTCTAGACTTTGACACAGACAGTATTCATTTTGCCTAATAGACAGCTTGACATCATAGGCACAGTACATCTCAGTTCCATGTTACGGGATTACTACAATAGTGACTCCGACACACCTGCGTCAGAGGTGACGTCAGAGCATGAGCCTACATGCATGCAGCAGCGTCTCACAGGTTGTTGCTATGTGGTGGCTACTGAACATGACACAATAACTAGGGCCATGTTGTACGGGGTTGCATTTGTTGTCCATGCAAAAGTCCTGGCACGGAAGTACAGACGATGGTGAGGTGACAGTTCTCACGTAATACAGCAGACAGATAAGTGTGCACTGACAGGTGCATGTGTTCAGGTGCGCAGAATACATATTATAGCATAGTTGTTCGTGCAGTATTGGCCATGTGGTTAGTGTACACAAGTCCCATACCTCTGCCTCCCCCTATTCATGCAGAGACACGGGATATGGTGAGGAACAGAGTGCATGTCCCGAAAATGTCCGATGTCATGGCAGTGGAGTTGATGGTAAGGTGTTTGTTGCAGATTGTATGGTATAGTTGTTGTACAGCTAACTGCCCACTCTGTGCGAAAGCCAAGCATAGGTACGGTGTTGAACATCAATGTTCAATTGGGGGTATTGAGTCGGGGACCGATGAATTGACAAGTTGTCAGGTATGCAATACCTTCCAGCAGGGCATCCATGGCATTGGTGGTAAACATGGATGCCATCCAATGAAGCGGATGGTGGCTAGCAACGTGTTCATCATAAGTTGTCCCTTGTAGAAGCCTGATGGGACATGTTGGATGACATTCAATGAAACTGTGATCCAGAATACGTTGTGTGGAGGCACACTGGTCCCATTGCAGTGTGTGTCCGATTGCAGCCACATACGCCATGCCCCCATACACTGAACAGATCCTGTCGTGGGCGTCCAGGGGTGCAAACAGGTGTACCAAGTCTGCCTTTGGACATGCCGGGTTGGAGAGACATAAATCCACAGGACAGTGGAACGGACACCTCCGACAGTAGAAAACGGGGATGACGCAGCTGAACATTGCAATGCGGTAAGTTACTCGGTAACTTACGTTCAGCATAGCCAGATTTTCACAGCCCACTATCTGTAGCAACCTCTCAATGTACAGCTGCATCTGTCCGGCGTAGTTGGGAAGCAGTGGTGCAACAGCCATTTTGCTACAGGGTGATGTGATGGCGTGCTCCGGTTGCCTGAGCAGTCAGCAGAGTGCAACCTCCGACGATGCTGGGAATTCTGGATGGATGTACGGCGGCAGGACTTGGGTTATAGCTTGGGCGGAGGACACAGGCCCTCATCCCACATGCTTCGATGAATGGTCAAGGCCAGTGGTGTCTGACTCTTTCCTGATTACTTGCGTTTGACCCACATGGAGGAGTGGTATAATTGTATTTTGTGTTATCTTTCTTTCATGTTAGGCGCTATCTGCCAGTGGACGGTTTACTCTGCATGGCTCTGTTTGGCTTCTTGTTGGTACAATGGCTCCATTCTCCTGCACTTCTGTCAAAAGTAAATACCCCTTGGGTTTATTTTAAGCATCCAGGATCACACACCAAAATTGTCATCCATACACCATCCGCATCAGCAATCTCAAATGGAAACCAAAAAAGTATGTCTATATGAGAAGTGTATAAAATTTATTGTTATTTGTACTTTTTCTCAATAAATTAAAAGCCTTTTTAACCATAAAGGCAATTGTCAAACATACATATAAAATTTAGAACGCTTCAGACGTCAACATTGGTTAAAAACATCATTTAAAAACCACAACATGGGAGAGTATCAAAGTGACAAAAAATATAGATAAGAGGTCAAAGTGGGCAACCCAAGTCCACAACACTAAATTTGATGACACTGGTTCTACACTTTTCCAATTTCACTTCCTCCTAGTTGAACCAGGTGGTGTCTTGGGTGCACTCTTAAAGCAAAGCTTCCATTCTCCTGCATAACTTGTTGCAATGTGATTTCAGAGTAGGAATGGAAGGCCATTCAGTGCTATCTGCTCTCCCGTGTGTGGGCGGGACACTGCGTTTCCGCTATACATTGGGGCTTCTGTGTGGGTGTAGTAATTGGAAACACCTGTTCTCAGGCAGCAGGGTTTTTCTATTTTGTACATTGCATGGCTTGATATTGCGAGCAGGATGGTATAGGTATTTTTGTATGAGACTGGCATGCCTTTTACGGACAATGTCCATATTCTGCGCTGTTATGTAGCAGCCGCCGTGTGCTTCTCCATTTTTTGCACACAAGGGTGTGTCCTATTTTGCCATCACATTACTCCCCTGTTCAGGACACTTGTGTGACATCAAGTTGACAACTGTGAGTTGTCGGTTGGGGACATGATTGATGCAGGGAGGCCACGTGACATGTGCCTTCAGGGTGGGGCTGGTGTGTGGGGTGTGTAGTTGTGACCCTGTGGTGTTTGTGTGCAGCCCATGCATGGCGCTGTCGTTGGCCTCTGCGTTGTGCGCATGTGTACCTGCGTCATCGCCGCTGCGGTGCCGTGACGGGGACGTCACTTCCTGGTCCCGGGTAGTGGGTGCCCAGGATGTTGCGAGTTGTTTTATTTTGACAGGTGGGACATGTGTGGGTACAGTGGTGGATGTGTCCTGTCCACACAGGGGTGTCTGGGGGGCCATGTACAGTTTTTCCGCCCTTGCATTGTGTGCAGTGTTTGCGTGCCCTTGTTGTGTGTCTGCCTACCTGCGTCGTCGTGGCACGTTCACTCCTAGGTGGTGCATCAGGTAGAGCATGGGGATGGCCTGGAGTGCAGGATTCATCTCTGGGTGGGCCGCCTTTTTAGTCTCCGTACTCTACAGTCGGGTTTCCGCCTTGGTATCTCGTGCGGTGTCTCTTTGCCGGTGAGTCTGTTTGGTTGTGGCATCGTAATTTGTACGCCGGGCGGTACGTAATTTCGTCGGACGGTGTGTCTCCATTGGCTCGCGCCGCTACGTAGACGGGCGCACTTTGATGGCGGGCGGCGTCGCAGGCTTACGGGCGGTGTTTGCCTGACTTTTCACATCCTAATTTTGCGGGCGTGTGGGCCGTTGCTGGCGGACGGTAACTAGCGGTTTTTGCCTCCGACAGCACGGCGGTAGTGCTTCCGCCCGACATCGTAATGGGCCCCTAAATGAGGTGAAAGGAATATGTAATTAATTCTGGACTGGGATCGATGAGCGGGTGAGTAAAAAGTATATTCCAGTGTATTTGGATGGTAAAGTCTCCAAGCATACACCAAACCCCTGGGGTGATTAGATCATGCAAATGCTTTTTGCATCATATTAGGAATATATTTAGCTTGGGGATTTTCAGTCTAAAAAGAGGTCAATAATCTGATTAAAATCTCCACCTAAAATGAGATTTGTGTTTGAGCAAGAGTATAGCGTGCCCGACATACGTCTTCAAAAGTGCACATCTACGCCAGTAGGGCCATAAATATTCGAAATTAAAATAGGTGTGTGATGGAGGGTAGCAAGCAGGTGAGTTTCTTGTAATAAGGCAATATTACATTTTAAACAGGACAGATAGGTAATAACTCTCTGTTCCTTGATAGGATTGTGCAAACCTTAACATTCCAAGATATAACCCTTAGAGAATTAGCCATTTAAAACAGAGTAATTATATACATTGAACTGAGTTGAACATATTGAATGAAAATAGCAACATAACCATATCCAAAATAAAGATGTATTATTAAACATAACAAGCCATAGCAAAAATGAATATTTAAGAAATGATGAAACAACATGATATAAAAAGAGTAAAACAAAATGATAAGAAGAAAGAGGAAGCAGAAATTGAAAAGAAAAGAGATAGAGCAATAAAATGAAGAACAACCATCGGATAGAAAAAGAGAGGATGACAAAAAGAAAAGTGGCTTTAGCCATAGTGAAAATGGCACACATCCAGTTTGAGAAAAAGAATATGAGGGGACAAGGAAATGTGAAGAAAAAGGTGGACAGCAGACCAGCGTCAGCTAAAAAGGGACAACAGAGAGCACGGAGACAGGTAATATTAGCAAATACGAAAAATAAAGCAGCCGTTAGAGATATAGATTAAAGCCAGAAGGAGACAAAAAATACAAAGATAATAAAAAAAAAGAAACCATACATGACTAATGTACAACACTTACCAACAAAGACAGATGGATATAAACAAGAGGTTTAGAAAGGGAAGTATGTGGGAGAAAACACACGAAGGAAGGGAGTCCGAGCTAGACAATAAACATCTGTAAAGGGAAAAATAATAAAGTTAGATGAAGAAAAAACACTCAGAAGTAAATATAAAAACAATAACATCAAAGAATGTCTTAGAGTAAGCACAATAACATTATCATACTAAAAAATTCAAACATACTAAATACAAAAGAGGGGAAGAAGAGACAAACATATTGAGAATTATGAAGCAATAAAACAGTTCAAGTTTTCCCAAGGTCCATCTCTTTACCCTTATGTTGAAAAATGAATCGTTTCATGTCTTCCGGGCAGTCAAATGTAAAAGACTTCTCCTTATAGGTGACTTTGAAATAACATGGGTGGACAGAACCATATCTAGCATTCATGGAACACAGGGCAGGGCGGAAGGAAGGAACTCCTTTCAACAAGCAGCAGTCACTCAAGCCACATCCTGAGAAAAGTAGACTGTTTGACCAGCCCATAATATTTGATTCCTTTGCTTGTCTGCAGATAAAACCATAGGCAGCTCAGTATATTCCAAGAAAAGAACAATTATCCTCTAGGATGACCTGAAGATGAAGCTCCAACAGATTTTGGGGCAATTCTATGAGCATGTTGTAAATTAAGATGTGTTCCTTCCTTAAGACCAACTATCTTCGGAATGTGATTCCCAAGGAAGGCCCCATATCAGAACCCTCTGCCCCCCCAGGAATGTCATAAATTCGAAGATTGTTGGGTCTATTATGATTTTCTAAATCCTCCATTTGTTGCTTAAGGAGCACTATATCTTTGGACATACCATCAATCTTGGCAGCTGCATCCTGTACATAGCTAATTCGTTGCTCAACTTCTGACACCCTGGAATCAAGATTTGACCATTTCTCTACTATCCGCTGTAAAGTAGTATTGGTTTCTACCACAAAAGCTTCAAGAGCTTTATTTCCTCCATGATGTCCTCAAGACTCAAGGAGAGTTGTCTATTAATAACCTTCTCCAGCATTTTGCTACTTCTGGTAAAAGCAAAATAGACCTAAAGTTACTAAGCATCCTAGGCTTAGGGTTCCATTTGATTTCTTCAGTTGTGGGAGCAAAAGTGTCTGCTTCCAGCTCACCAGTAGAACCGCAGACTCCAAGGAGTTCAGAATTGGATTTACAAGTGGAGTAGCCACTTTCAGAATGTCAGGAGGACATTGATCAAGAGGCGAGCCAGATTTAGAGTTGGACAGTATGGAAAGAAAATCCCCAGAGAGATTGGTTCAAACATAGACAGTAGCTGGCTAGAAGAAGAAATCTCATCCAAGATAGGTGGCAGTGCCCTCTGTGGGGGAAACTGATTATAAGTTACTTTGATTTTATTGGAGAAGAAGTCAGAGAGGTGTTCACATAAACTAGCCGAAGGAGTCAAACAAAATTGTGTGACACTAGAGAACAGAAAAGAGTTGACCATCTTAAAAAGTTCACAAAGTTTATTAGAGGTAGAGGAAATTGTGGAGGAGATCAACTCCTTATGTGCCTTACAGGAATTACGGAAGCTCATCAAAGCTCTCTTGCGTGTAGCTTTGGCCTCCTGATCATAACCTCTCCTCCATTTACACTCAAGGTGTTTACACTGCGACCTTTCTTCTTTTAAAGCAGGTGAGAACAAAGGTGCAGAAGGTCTTGATCTCTACTTTGCTATCGTCTTTAAAGGGGTTCCGGGATATGGTGCCAAGATCTAGAAACGTTCTGAAAAGTAGGCTGCTGTTGTGTGGGGCGAATGGTAACAGTCTGGAAAAGAACCATGAAGTGATCGGACCAGGTTATTTTAAGGGCAGGACTGGTATATACATTCAGGGAGTGAGAGAAAATTAGCTCTAGGATGTGTCCAGCGGTATGGGTGGGCTCACACATGTATTGCTTGAGGTTGAAACCCTCTAAGGTAGTCAGGAATTGTTTGGCCACAGAGCACCTTAAGTAGTCAATATGCAAGTTTAAATCTAACATTAGGAAATTCAAGTGCAATATGGAGAGTTGACCTGTCAGGTCTACCAGTAGGCTGAGGGACTTATTGGAATAGTTGGGAGGTCTGTAATTCAAGACCCCAGCCACTGTAAAATGGAGATCGACAATGATAGAAAAGGACATACCTTCTATGATTCCAATGTTAGCCAATTTAGAGCATAGAAAAGTATTGCAGTACACTACAGCCACGCTGCCACCTATTTTGTCAGTCCTATTAATGAACTGAATAAGGAACCGCTGCGGGTTGGCTAAACCAATGTTATGTGTGGAGGATGTACATGAGGTAAGTCCTTCAGTTTTCATGCAAGGTATCAGTACATAAATGCACATAACTTCATGTAATGTTTGTGAAAAATATGCATATTTCACATGAGAAAAAAATCGAAATTTCCGCCAAGCCATGCATGGTAATTTGAGGGCATTCATCCACTGAGTGGATATTGCGAATTGGGATGTCTATTATAGTTTTTTTCATATATGCACTTAGGGACTCTGCCTTTGATGCATCGTAAAGCCAGATATAAAATCTCAAAAATGATTCTTTCTTTACTGGAAGCCATTATAAGCTTTTCAGATGAGCTGCTAGGGTTTCATGCTTTTTTTCAGGTCAAACACCAGTCTTCCAGACACATTTTGCACCTTCTAGAATCTTTCTGAATTGGTGGCTGTGCAGCCCATTGCACAAAGCGTTTCTGTAGTCAGGTCTTGAATTGAACAATGGGGTGGTGAATGGAAGATTTATTTTAGGACGTTTATCTAACAGAAGGATATTTTCACTACAAATCCTATTTGTGAATTCAGACTGTTATGTGGCAAGCCAAACTGAGTGACAGTAGGACTTCACAATCCACCATTTTAGGATTAGGAATAGTGATTTTTTTTTTTATCCAATTTCTAGCACTCAAGATATTTCTTCCCTTGAAGGTCCATTAAATATGAGGTTGACTCATGCCTTAATCCATCACGTTAAAAATCACTTACTATAACTTTGGAAGGAGTATATTTTAAAACAAACTTGGAATGTAAATACCTACAATAAATATGACAAACATTCCAAACATTTTCTATGACCAACCCAGAGACATACCCTATTCTCTCCAGAGAGGCATATTCCTCTATCTATGTGTGCTGCAGAATGCATCACACATAGAAAGAGGAAGTAAAGAGGAGAAATAAAAATATTTCTCCCAGTTACACCTCTCCTGGGAAGACGTATCTTTTTGACGCATTCCCAGGTTTACCAATTCTGGTAAATCTGGGAATACCTCAAAATCCCTGAGAATTGCATGGGAACACCCTTGCAACGCCCATGGAACGTCTTCCCAGGGCAGAGTAAGGCAATGCAGTGATTTGTGCTGCATTGCCTTTACTCCAGATTTATGGAACCACTCAGGGCCTAGCAAAGTGGCCTTGCATGGCTTCATAAATATCACTTAAGGTTTGCATACTGCATTGCGTGGTGCAAACACAATGCAAACCGAGTTATAAATATGGCCCAATGTAAATTGGCATGTTCGTAAAGTTCTGTGTTTGTTAAAGACGATTGACAAATAATACTTTTTTCAACTATTTAAGTGAATGCTTACTAGCCATAATGTGTTACTATAGTATTGAAGTGTAATGGTCAATGATGCCAACATGCATTTTCCTGTTAGTGTTTTGAATGAGGCTATATTTCTTCCAATGTCAAGCACTTAACCTATTGTATTTACTCGACAGAAATGCATACTACTTTTACCGTCCTTGGAAAAAAAGATGAATGATTGAGTCACTTTGGCTTAAAAATAACTCGAGACACTGTGGCCTTTTACAGTTTATGTAGCTGTGCATATCATCTTGACAAAATACAAGACGCAGTACAAAGAGAAGTGTTCAAATGGGTACAGGAAAGAACGAACTGTTGCAGCTAGGAGACGGATATAGCACGCTATAACAGGTAAAGATCTAAGGGGCAGATTTACAAGCCCCTTGCACCACTTTTGCGCCTCCGTTGCGTCACTCATGTGAAGCAGCGGCGACGTAAACCATGCGCCACGTTGCGCCTTATTTACAACGTGACGCATCTAGGGAGATGCGTCACGTTGTAAAGCCCTGCACCACATGAAACCTGCGTCAGGTCTCATGTGGGCGTTCCGTCGCAGGGTGGGCGTTCCGTCGCAGGAAAGCCTCGTAAAAGTGACGCAGTGAAATCTACAAGATTTCACTGAGTCACTTTTCCGACGCCGCTGCGACAAATCCTTACGCCTGCTTCAAGCAGGCGTAAGGAGTGGCGCACCACGTTAAAGATGGGCGGCCCACGAGCATTGCTGGAGTTGCGTCGCACTTGCAACACGACTCCAGCAATGCGCCACCCTTCCGACGGGAGATGCGACACGCATCTGTTTATCTTTGCGCCACGGTGTGCCGCATAGTAAATGCGGCGCACCTCTGGTGGCGCAAGGGTAAACTTGCGTGACGCATCTTTCCTGGCGCATCTCTGCTGATTTGCAGGGATGCGCCAGGCATTGTAAATCTGCCCCTAAATATATTATATTGATCAACTAGGATGGATGGGTTGAGTGAAATGTATTTATTATACATTATACATTCTATTTATTGGTGGATTTATTTATGAGGTTTGGGAAACGCGAATAATTCATTATGAGCCATAAGGAGTCAGGAATAATTTAATTATGGCACGTTACCAGTCTAGTAATCTTCCGAATTTGTCAATTTCTATATTGTCTGAAAAGTGTGATGTAGTTTGTACCTCAGAGGTTGGCCAAGGTTACTCAAGAGCACAAAGCCCTGCTGCCTCAGGATAAGTCCATCATTTACCTTTCTATGGAGAAGTGCAAAGCAGATATCAGAGATTTGTCTAGACATCAGAATACACGTTGGTACATAACAAGAGTTACATTTTTCTACTTACAAGGCCCTGCCTGTGATGTACAAGGCTTTGAACAGAAAAAGTGCATTTATCTGCAAACTTTGACATTCCATATCAATTGTCCAGATGGAAAGTCTATACCAGATATTTTAACTGGATAAATCAGCAGTGCTACCACCGTGCCTAATTTGCATGCTATTCAGAGTCAGACGAAAGTCACTATGGATACAGTTTTCAGTTCAGGGATTTTGTGTTATAAACTAAGGCATTCTAAGGGGCAGATTTACAAGCCCCTTGCGCCACTTTTGCGTTACTTTTAACATGGGAAAAGTGACGCAAAAGTGGCGCAACGGGCTTGTAAATCTGCCCCTAAGTGTTTAGTCTTCGTTTTGCTCCATTGAACAATTTAGACCATAGGTCTTCAACCATGTCTGTAGTAAGAGCTACTTATGATCAATGAAGATCATCATGAGCTACTAATATTAATAATGTTGTACAAGTGACAAGAACAAACGAGATTATAATAGATGCCACCATTTACAAGATTAATACAAGTCCTTCATACAAGTCATCACCTCTGTACATCAGGCAGGGTTGCAAGCAAAAATGTAAAGAATGCTTTGTCGATGTGGACTGCCTTTTAGTGCATAATACTGTGTAATTGTAACTGTATTTATATAGCGCTTACTACCCCTGATTAGCCGTTGAAGTGCTTTTCGGCAAGTATCATGCTACTCAGGAACCCAAAGTGGATCTGTGATGGATTAGTATAGGGAAATCTAAGTTGTTAATTCACACAGTGGACATGCAAGTCTCATAGTTGGCTTCAGTATTTAATTTGTAAAAATATAAGTGCCAGGGCCCTTGTCATGGGGCCACTGGTTCTTGGACCATCCATTTCCCTTGCCAGCGCTGCCAATGACACTATCAACACAACTACACAACTACTAATCATCACACTCTTACAAGTGTGACAGTTCAGACTATTCCAGGCCCCAAAAGATATAAGAATGGCTTGGGTGGCAGGCATTAGCCATTGTTAATTCATATTCAACTAATATACAGTTGTTGTTGTGCTCATTCCTAAATTAGGCAGACAGCACAAACATGTGACAGACTGTCATAAGTGCCGGTGCTGACAACTCAGTGCTGGTGCCGAGCACCGGAAACCACTGGCTCAAATTAAGCACTGGTTGGCTTAAATAAAATAAAGGAGGGATAGAGGAAGGACGAGTCTAGAAAGTGCTCTTTGGGAGATCATAGTAGTAAAAAGAGGTTTGGGATGAGTCAAAGGAGGGATAGCAGAGGGAAGAATTTATATGGGGTTATTAGGGATATCATAGTAATAAAATGAGGTTTGGAATGAGTCAAAGGAAGGATTGAGGAGGGAGTATTCTAGAAAGTGTTAATTTGGAGATCATAGTGGTAAAATGAGGTTTGGGATGAGTCAAAGGAGGGGTAGAGGAGAGAAGAGTCGAGAGAGAGGGTTATAAGGGAGATCATAGTGGTACAATGAGGGTTTGAATGAGTCAAAGGAGAGATAGAGAAGGGAAGAGTCTACAAGGGTTATTAGGGAGATTATGATCTACGTGGTACAATGTGGTTTGGGATAAGTCATAGAGTGGAAGTAGATGATATAAAGAAAGGGGTATTGGATGAGACACAGAGCAGTGAATTGGAGAGAGTTGAAAGGTTTATTAAAATGTTATTTTATTTTGTTTTCATTTATTTGTTTATTTGGTTTTTCTACAGTAACAAATATTTAGGTACATAACTACATAGAAAGGTATACATGTATTGGGAAAATAATAAAGAGGTATAAAGCTATGTTATATGAAGGCCCATATGAACATGTATGGATACATAGTTAGAAACTCCAACTTTTAAGAGTTGTTATATATAAAGGTAATTTCCTCTGTATAACGTTTTTATTTTTTTCTCTTTCTTTTTTTTAAGTGTTTATTTGTTCATATTTATTTATTTATATTTTATATTTTCCCAATATTTCAATAGTGAAGCACTTATAGCTGCAATTGTTATGATCATATTTACACATTATGATAGATAGGCTAAAAATCGAACAGAGACTCATAAGCAAATAAACAATAACTTATATTTAAACCATTCAGTGCCCTATATACATTTTAAGCATAAAATAATATATATATTTTAACATAAGTGATATATACATTTGTCAAGTAGACCTATACAAATATTGATACATAATGAGTATATATATTTGTACAAAGAAATGCACATATCTAACTACATAAATATGATCAAATTATACATGTTTACATACACAGGTGTCTTTGCTACACTTTTGATTCGAGTATGGTGATCATGTAGGAAAGAGCCAACTCGAGTAGTCTTCTGAAGAAGAGCTAGTTTTTCATGGATCTTATGTTTGGGGGAAGTGAATTCCATAGTTTGGCTGCTTGAACAGAAAAAGTTGTACAATCCATGTATTTTTTTCTTGTATGCTGGTGTTTTGAGGCGAGGTGTCAATCTCGAGCTGAGGTTCGTTGGTTGAATGTATTTAGTGATTTTATTCCTGATGGAAAGTGGTCCTGTTCCATGTATTTCTTTGTGACTGATGCAAAGCAACTTGAAGATAGATCTTCTGGTAACTGGTAACCAATGTAGGGCCCTCAAGGCGGGAGATATGTGGGCTTGTGGCTTTACATGTAGGAGTAGTCTGGTGGCAGAGTTCTGAATCCATTATAGTCTTTTCATAGTTGATAAAGATGATTTGCGGTAGAGGCCAGAGCCATAATCAAGTTTAGACAGTACAAGAACAATAGTAGCTTGGACCTTGTATGGAAATCCCAGGTGGGGAAAGATGTGTCATAGAGTTTTCATACTGGAGCTTGATCTTGCTAACTTATCCACTTGGGCATTTATCAATGGTTGGCAGTCCATAGTTATTCCTAAGTTTCTCACTCCCTTGGATACTTTAGAAGGTGGTCGCCACATACGAGTATTTCAGATCTGGACGCATTTAATTTGAAATGTTTCCATGCCATACACTGATCAACAGCTCTGAGGCAACTGAAGATTTTTGAGTTTCCAATATCTTTTGGGCTTTCCAGTTCAAGAAGTAGCAACAGCCATAACAGTAATGACCCTAGCACAAAGGAAATAATATTAGTAATAGGTCCTCTCAGCTACTCATTATTTATCACTGAAATATCAGCTCTAAATATATTATAAAAATGTAGCCATTTTTCTCCAAACATCAGCTAAAGAGTTCTGAAAATACCAACATTCTCGTCTGAAACTTAGTATACATATAATAATTCAACCAACCAAAAGCTTCTAATTTCGTAGGTTCAGCAGCACATCGGAGAGCTACTTATTTGTAGTTAGAGAGCTATCAGTAGCTCTTGAGCTATTCCCAGGGGAAGCCTGAATTAGACGAACACACCTGAAAACAATGATTTGCATGGCAAATGTTCAGAGTCAGAGTAGACATCCATAATGACAAGGAATGAGATTGTCACCCTATCAGGTGAATAGACAAGTGTAAATCTTTGACTTGATGATGTGTCAAGCACAGGGCCATTTGCTTAAAAAGATGGGTACCTCCCTATTAAGGCCCAGATGAATGTCACTCATTTTCTCTGTCTGTGTCCACCATACAAAACTTAAAAGACACTGGCAGGGAAAATGTAGATTGGCAGAAACTCCCTGTTCATCTGGTCATTTATTTGTTTATTCAGGAAACAAAGCACACAATGGATGTTTATTTTCCTAATAAAAACAGTCTGCAAGCTGGTGCTTTAAATATGTTAACTTCCCGCAAACCTTTAGACCTATGAATGAAGCCAGTGCATAGTGGCTCCATTTGCAGCACAGATATCACTGTCAGACAGACAGGTATCTCTCAATAGGATGAACTGTCCTTCTTAATGGTGGTTAATCCGCTGGCCTCTGCCAACCTGTCAGGCCTGTGAACCATCCAAATGGGTTTAAATGACACAAATATTTCAGTACGGGAACAGAGAAAAAAAAGATTCTCTCAGGCTAATGCAATGTCCCACCTCCTACATACTACCAAGCAAAACTGCTGTCTGGATATAAAATGCAGATGCCTCTTAGAAGCTTTTTTCACCTTACTTTGTCATGTACGGTTTTGCTGACTTTAGTACTCATAGAATGTTACAGACTGTATGCTTTTCCATCAAAACATCGAATTGAAATAGTTACATTTTCAATAAGGCCATAGTAGATGGCCAAGAAAATACACCAGTGTAGTTGAAGTTAAATATCGAATGTGACATGCAGTATGTATTTAAACCACCCACATATATTACTATAATATATGATTCCAGAGAGCACCATTGTGTTCAGACTGGATGCCATGTCAAACCACTGCAGTGTGACGTGGCAAAGCAAAGAGCATTTGCCAAATAGAAAAAAGCTTTTACATATATATTAGCCAAGTCATCCTTAGAGTGTGTCTTGCAAGTCCAGAATGCTGGGTGCATATAATATAAAAGTAAGTCATGATAGATATTAGGGCAAGTATGTCCCCAGAGTGAACTGTTACAAAAAGCTTATTGTATGTAACTCGACAAACAATAGAAGGTAACCCAAATAACTGCCCAACTGCTGAACCTCTGGCTTGTAAAGCCCCTTCCAGGCTAGTACTCTATTATGATATTGAAGACAGGTTAAGAGTTTGATTTTGCAAAATGTTCAATGAGACAAAATAATACAGCATAACCTTTTTGCAGAATTGTGGTCTTTCATGGCTGGCCATATACAGAGCTAAAGCCTTTAATGACCAACCATTAAAAACAACAATTCTGCAAAAAAATGTTGTCGCACTATGTCTCATTGGTAAAAGGAACTGCAAAACATGTCTTAAATATGTTACAAAAAATGTTTGTCACTGTGCAAGTAAACCTAAATTTTCTGTGAACCGGCCTATATATGAATAAAAGCTTCTTTGTTCTCTCTTCACCTTGGAAAATGTTTTAATGACAAATCAAATGTATTTACTGCTTATTATTAAAAACCTTATTTGTAAGTAAAGGTAGGGGTTTGATAGAATTAGTGTAAACGTAACTTTTTAAAAGTGTAGGTTATGCTGCCAGAGAGTAAACCGGTTTAGAACTGGTTTGCCTCACAGCCCTGTTCCAGAGATTAAATACACATCCCAGCTGGCTTTTAATAGCATGCCTTCTAGAAGACAATGATTTGTTCTCTGGCATCAGAAATGCTACAGTGTACTTAACTGTGTTCACTTAGCAGCAATTAATCATCAGGGAGAGGGAAGAGGAAGAATTAGCAACCCAAAGGGCAGCTTTTTCAACTCGTCATTTTGAAAAGCAGGTTGCAAATCGGGCTGTCAGGATTTGAAACCAGCCATATCCAGAGCCACCCTAGACTTTCTGATTGTACCCACTGCAGGAAGAAAAGTCAGTCGCAGCACTTACAGAGGGCAGGCAACTTCATTTGCATATACAGCTGGGTAGAGGGAGATAGACGGGTCATGCAGATGGCAGAGGAAGGTGGCACATGCAGCTGGCAGCTACAGCCATCTTAGAAAGCTGAGATTTTGTGATTATCTGTAATAAATTGAGGAAAGGAGGGAAGAACTGAAAAATGAAGTGGGACCTTTACCAGAAACATTGACAGTATTGAATGTAGGGAATTGTCTAACCACTGGCTAGTGTACAGCATAAGAGTGGATCTCCTTAGTACATTTCTGGAATGACAACACTTGAAGAAAGAAGACTGTGCCTTAAAGATGGAGGAGAGAATGAAGGACTTGTGACTCCTGCTGTCACCCAATGACCGGAATTGCTCTTTAAGGGTCAAGTGGTTGGCCTTCTGATGCTGATACATGGGACGTAGAGGATGCAACACTGATAATGAGTACTTTTTCCAGCAGCAAATTCTGATGGGAATTTAGGGCCTGACTTTACATTTGACATACAGTACTCTATCAGGGTGGCAGAAGACTTTACCTCTGCTATCCTAAGAAATTACCATAAATCAAATTCATAGATGACCGCCGGCCCAGTGGTCATACCCCCCAATGGTCAGCAGTTGTACCTTGAAGGGAACAAGAATCACTATGGTACAAAACATTTGATGGACATCGGTTTTGATGTCCGTCCACCAAACTTTTAACTTTTTTTTGTTTTTCGAAAACAGCCTCCTAGGGTATGAGGGTGCTTTTGGAAAACAAATCACTAATAGCCCTCATAAACTGGGAGTATTTTTCTGGGGTGTGGGGAACATTATTTTTTTTGCTGTCTCTCACCATCAGGTTTTTCCTAGCAGTGACAGACAGAAATATAAAGACTTTACACCATTCACCCTATACATGGTAGGTGGTGTACTGCCCTTCTTCTGACGGTGCCTATTCTTTCCAGCTGTCATATCAAGCTTTCAGTCAACAAAGCAAATGGGGGCTCTGTCAACGAAAGATGGAGGTCTGCCCATTTCTAAATGAGATGGGCAGACCAAGAGTTTGCAAACAGGGCATCCCTTCACATTTGCAATGTTGTACCATGTCTCCCAAACTCTAAATCAAGCCCCTGGCAATTTTCCATTTCCAGAGGAAAGGGACCCGTAGTTCAAGCTTGGCTAGGGAGGGGGCACCTTTCCTAGGCAAAATAACATAGTTCCTGCTACCTGGAGCTTTTCACAATGAAAAAAGCTTCAGCAGGATATCACAGTGAAGGCATTTCTTTTGCATTTGGCCTTGTGGCATCCAGCCCAGCTACAGCTACTAGCCTTGTTGTGTTGGAATGTTTTGAGAACCAAAAACATCATTAACGGCCTGATTTAGATCTAGGTGGACGGATTACTCCATCACAACGGTGACAATATCCCGTCCGCAGAAATATAAATCCACTAAGATATAATGGGATTTATATTTCGGCAGATGGGATATCTGTCATTGTTGTGAAGGAGTAACCCATCTGTTTTGATCTAAATCAGGTCCTAAGTCTGAAGGTAAAACCTTGAACTGGGGTGAGTTGGAAAATCTACCCCAAAGGCAGCGCCGCTTCAACATTTGTCCCACTAAGAGCTTCTATTGATGAAAACTAAAGGCTTCATTTAGCACTTGACAAGGATATACTGAATTTACAGGGACCTTCATCATCTTCAGCTTCGTGTCATGCCCTACTGTGCAACTTAGAGCATCATAAAAAGTTCTACGTCAGAAGCTAAATTCTTTTACCAGTGTGACCTGCTATCCTTAGCCATCGTCCTCTCCATTGTGGTCTGTTTGATATCGGGTCCAGGTCATGGTCAATCATCAAGCTGACTTTCAATTGACACTTGGTGCTTTGTTGAAGCATTTTGCCTTAACACTTTAAAAAGTCTTATCTGAAGTTTTTGCTTTTTAAAATTTGTCAACTGTTATTATGATGTTTTATTTTCTTGACTTTATAACTGTTTGAACTTAACACCCACCCCTCAAGGCAATTGGCTCCTGCTTGTGCAATTGCTACTATGGTTTGAATAGAGATTTTCTTGTACTTTTGTTGTAAGCTAACCAAATTGTGTTTATAAAGAAGGCACCTCCTTCTTGACATAATAACAAAATGTCTGATAGCTATCACCTGAAATGATGGATTATAGGGGAAATACCAATTAAAAAGAAAATGATGCCTAATCTAAGCAGTCCACCCATAAATTTGGCACAATGCTGGTGCACAAAAGGGTCATCAACGGTAATCGTATTCATATGAGAACAATACAAAGAGAAGGGCAAGCCACTGACCATAAATTATCTTCAGCCACGTCAAGCAGTACTAAGATTTGGCACACATGAACTTTTTAGTTGGTAAGAACATTGGGCCCGATTCACAGAAGTTATCTGAGACAAAATCCTAACGTTACGACTTTCGGTATTCACAAAAGGCATTTAGTAGTAGTAAAGTTAGGATTCCTAACTTTACTACTACTAAACTGAGACAAAATCCTAGTAGTAAAGTTAGGAATCCTAACTTTACTACTACTAAATGCCTTTTGTGAATACCGAAAGTCGTAAAGTTAGGATTTTGTCTCAGAAAATTTTTGTGAATCGGGCCCATTGTGTCAATAATCTAAACATGCTCCAAAAGATCTTACAAAAGAAGTTTCTTGAAGCAGGCAAAACTCTCTAGACATTAAATGTCAGATTGAAAAGGCCTTATGGGCTCGTTAGTATGAGATTTCAGTATATACACTAGACACCATTACCCACACTTGACCAATTTAAACCCTACCCATCTACTAGAATCATCCACAAAGAACATTCACTTCATAATTTGAAGATGTGATGAAAACAATTATCACTAATTAAAACTTGATTTAGAGATTACTGGTGAATGTATGTTTGACTATAAAGGTTGTATTTAAAGTCTTCCACCTTATGGACCCTAAACAACTGTACATCCTACATATGCTATAGTCATGGTTAAATGATACATCAGGCAATTTTAATGGACTACCCCCATAAGACTAACAAAGTAGTAAAGGAGGGCAAGCAGCACTAAATAATATATTGACAACATTAAAATATTTTAATTTAGGGAATCTTTAACTGAAAAACATGTTTTTTATCAACACACACACACAGAGAAATGTCCGTACTAATGTTGTTCCAGAATGTTGCTTCAAAATCACCTGTACAGCCACTTTTCTTCTATTCAGCTTTCACATATTGACCAAATTTGAAGACAGTTCTGGTATTGATTGTGAAGAACCTGCACCAACCTATAGAGGAATATTGAGTGAGATGTTCCTAAATATTGTTTGTATTTCTGCTTTAAGGAGATGCCAAAGTCATTTTTCTCAATGAGGGATGTTGAGGGCTCAGTATGTTGTGGATAGCTTACTTCACTGGCAAAACAGCAAACTCCTAGTGTGCATACAGAGGGAGCCTCTGTTTTGCGCTGTGTCTAATATTAGGTGAAGTAACTGGGTATACTAAAATTATTTCTATCTGTCATGTAGTGAGGCTCGGCCTGCTGTGTGTCAGCATAATAGTACAAATCTTAACCCTGGTGCTTATTCCTAAAGGAGCGATTTGGATGTTATCTCCCATCTCTGGTTTCTTTTGAAGTTGTGTTTAGTGACAGCAGATGGAGGAAAGAGGATAGGGAATGAGCAAGAAAGAGACGGATGATGAGAATCAGTGAAAGTCACACGATCCAATGGAGGTTTTTCGGGCCTCTAGTCACTCGACCTTCTATCATTGAACGTCTTATGGTTATGATCTTCTAATCTCACCAATATATTGAATAAAGAATGTTGGAATACATTTTAGCATTGTAATTGATGACTATCACTAATCTAATAAAGGCTACTGTTCAGTGTGATCAAATATATGCCTGTTGTCACAAATGGGTTCTGTCCATTTAGTACGCCCACATTTTTTTCCCTACCTGAATCTCACCTCCCGTAATTTAATGGTAAATTGGTATGTACATGTTTATGCCAGTGTCCACCTTTGAAGATAAAGCCTCTACGACACAGCTAGGGTAAGGTATGTTGGGCTAGTTACACGTGAACATGTGTGCACATGCATGTGCGCACAAGTGCAAGCTGCATTTGTGCACAGCCTGGTAGCTGCATACAGGTAACCTGCCTGTGGCAGTTTTAACCTGGACATTTGACATATCAAATGACCCCTTTTTAACAGGCCTAAACCTTCCTTAAAGCCATAAAGTTAGGGTGCAGATATTTGAGAGGCATCAAGTAATTAATGTTGAACCCATCCTTACTGTGAAATATACCCCAAAACGATTTTCATTATAGCAAGACTGGTTCCTGCCATAGGCAATCATAGAGCCACATTGTACATTTATGAAATGCTAAATTCAGATTGGTAGCAGCTAGAAAAGTTATTCTTCCACTCTGTTGAATTGTAATTTAAAGCCCTATTTAATCGTGTGGTCTTGACAAGATGACTGGAGAGGAGTTGGGCCCTGCCCTGATTACACTTCAAAGGGTTTTCCCCAGCACACAGAGACATAAGACCAGCACTAGCCGGGTCAGAGCCAAACCCAGGAAAGAGGGAAGGTTAGACAAAGGGAGAATCCCCCACCCACCAGCTAGACTGGGCATAAAAGTGGCACCCGGGACATAAAAGGAGAGCAAGACTTTTGACCTGGACGCGATAGCAGCAACAGCATAGACAGCTTGAAAGATAAGCCCACTGATACCTTAATGGGCTGAAGACTTTGTCTACAGATGACCCCAGGAGCAGTGGGTCTTTCCAAGGGCCAGTGATGCCTGCCCCCTTATGCCCCCTCAGGACCAGTTGGTGATAACTTGGGCTCCACTGCCTCCAAAGACCTTCAAGATGGCCAGGAGGACATGGGGTCTCTGGAGGGCACAGCAAAAGTGAAGGCTGGTGCAGGGAGCCAGTGACACCAGCTCCTTGGAAAATGTGCCCCTTTTAAAAGCCAGGGAAATGCTTGTGATGACTAGAGCTCACCAGCAGGAATAAAATGAGCCCAAGGTCATTCAAATTGGCCCAACGGGGTGGGAGATATCCACTTATAAAAATGTTGCCCTTTGAGAGACAGAGCGCGTGGAGCTGTGCCACATGTTTAAAAAATGCCACTGGGGTGAGCCCTTGCCTGGTGTTTAAGGCAAGTTCTATTTGATTATTTTTTCTAGGGAGGGGGCGTGTGTGGAGTCCCTTCTCAGACTCTCTATTGGTCTGGGGACCCTATCTCCCAGGCCAGCCTATATTAAAATGGGGCTAAGGACCCCATCCTCCCACCAAAAATAGGAGCACAGGCCAGAAGACCCCATCCCTGGGCAACGAAGGTAGCCCCAACTCGGGGGGAAGAAGGGAGGAGAAGACAGCCTGCCAACAAGGACGTGGACTGGAGAATCCAACTTTCAGCTCCTGCTCTGGCATCAGGCACTAACATCCGGGCAGGGAGCCCACTAGGCAGCACTGAGGTAGGCCATGTGGCCCCTCTCCCCGAGCCTTGTTAGGCCCTGAGGACTCCATCCTCCAAAGCTATTGCTAAACATAAATGGGAGAGGGGACTGTGTTGTCTGCACCCCGAGCCGTTTGTGGTCACGAGGACCTCATCATTACTTTAAGGTGTGTGACCTAGTGCCCACCCAGGGCACCCACCATATACTCTTTGGAGCAATATTTTGATCTGTTTCCCTGCCTGCATTTTTCCGGGAAGGAAAACAGATCAAGAGTCTGCTCCCAGCCGGTGGGATCATTTTCAAAGCTGCCGTTGGATAGAAGCAAACTTTGGGCCCGATTCACAAAGGTAAAATTAGACAAAAGTCTAACTTTACGACTTTTGGTATTCACAAAGTGCATTTACTACTCGGAATGCCCTTTATGAATACCGAAAGTCATAAAGTTCAACTTTTGGTATTAACAAAGGGCATTTACGTGTAGTAAATGCGCTTTGTGAATACCAAAAGTTGTAAAGATAGACTTTCATCTCAATTTACTTTTGTTAGGGAAACCATCATGTCCCAGGGTGGGCTCCCGGGACACAGCTGAGGAGCTAGCCCCGGGGAATAGGGTCTGTGGGGCTGAAATTGGCCTGGAAATGGGGAGCACATGCACATGCACATGCACCCACATTGGGACAGACTCAATAAGAGACAGGGACCCCTCCCGCATCATAACCCCCAGACTTCCAACATCCAGTGAGCATTGAAAAAGAAGAGACAGTAGCAAAGTCCCACAGGCAATTATCTGTACTATACATCCCGAGTCACACGGTCCTGGTTGGTATATAGACTCGGAATCGTCTCGGTATCTTCCACTGGGGTCCCCAGCCACCCCACACCTCATTGAATTTTCAGGGGCAACCCCTACTGATGTATGTGACTTTCTCCACTGTCATATATATCCATTCACCGTCTCCATTCATGTATTGTTGGGGCTTCCCATGCCCCCCAGTACAAGGCTACATCCCTTTTGGCCACCACCAGACCTAGGCAGCTGAACACTAGCTTGGCTCATGGGACATCAACGTCACTGGGAATCCCCAGAAGAACATATTTTGGCACTGAGTTCCACAATAATCACCTCCTAGAATGCTTGGGTTAGCTTGCAGCCCCATATTGTGCGCATAAAATTCCCTTTGTTAATGTCACAGCGCATACAGGTTCAGAGTGCCACCCTCCCCGTGTAGGACAATTTCTCTCTATCATAGTAGACCCTGTGTAGTATCATAATCTGGATCAACTGCAGTTGTGATTTTATTGCCACCTCCCTTGGGTGCATTAGTGCCGCCTCCCGGTCTATATCTTCCATTTCCAGCCTCCAGTCTATATCCTCCATTTCCCCTAAATCCCGAGTCCACCTCTCGCTCAGTCTACACAGGTTATCTGGCATATTATTATACAGTGTCCTGTTTGTGAGGGAGATCGCTTCTCTCCCTAGTTCTGCCATTGGCCGCCATCGTTCTAGGGATGCATATTTTGGGATGACCCCCCCCTTTTATCCCCTCTGACTGCCAGGATAGTCATAATTGTGCACACTTCAAGCATGCTGTAGCAAGGAAAACTGCATAATTTCCCCACTTTGGAGATACCAATAACGTCTCATGACCCAAACCCCTGCAGCTTCCACAACTCTCTAAGCCAAGGTGTTTCCCTTGTGATTTTGAGTGCCCAGCCCATATATCTGGTGGCTATGCCCCATGGCTATGCCCCATGCTGTTATGGCATTTGTGTTGCCGGGACCAGTTGTTGTGTCCCCTTCCCCGCATACAGGTAATACATATGCAATCTCATCCCCAGCTTTGCCTGTTCCAGCCTTAAGGTTGAGTGGTGTTGAGGGGAGATTATCCAATCGTTTTGTTGATTAAGTGTGCCGCCCAGTAGTATGCCTCCATTTCCGGGAGATCTATCCCATTATATGGGTTGCATTGCAGTGTTTTCATGGCAATTCTTGGGTGCCCCCCCTTCCAGAGCAGGGACTTCACATCCCCCAAACACCTCCTATGGAACACAGTAGCAGGTGTTCTACAGAATGTAATACCAGCATTTGTAAAGCGCGCAGCTACCTCAGGCGAGGTGTCCCGGTGCTGGGTGCCATCGGGAAGATTAAGTATAGCAGCTTAAGGAGCGTGATCATTTTGGAGATGGCCACCGACCCCAGAAGGGTGAGGTGCAGCCCTCTCCACCCCTCTGCAACTTCCTAAAAGTTATGTATGAGCCTCTTCAGGTTTCTGTGGAGGCAAAGCTCTCTCTTTGGCATCATGAAGGTCTCCAGGTACTTGAAATCCTCCATTGCCACTGCTTTATTTTGCAGGAGCAGGGACAGGTCCATTTGTCCCCTTGGTTGATTGACTACCGACTTATCCCAGTTGAACTTATATCCAGAATGTGCCCCATACTCCTCAAGTATCTAAAAGACCACCGGGACAGTCATGGCCAGGCCGGTAATATATAATAGAATGTCATCCGCATACAGCGTAATTTTTTCTTCACCTTCATCTGCCGCAGATATTTTAAACCCTCTAACTTCAGGATGGTCCTGCACTTTGCTTGCTAGGGACTCTATGGTAAGGGCAAACAAAAGGGGGGTAGGGGGCACCCTTGTCTTGTACCCCTTCTAATTGGGAAATCCAAAGACATCACCCATTTATTCTCACTGCTGCAATTGGTGCCTGGTATAGCACCGCCACCCCCCCTGATACTAGGACCAATCCTGAATTTCAGCAACATTTTCTCCAGAAAAAGCCAGGGCACCATGTCAAACACGTTCTCTGCATCTAATGTGAGAAGGATGTATGCCTCAGTCAGCCAGTTGTGGGTCCATCTCAGATTGTACCACATCAACCTACCAGACATAAAACCTGACTGATCCATGTCTAT
Source organism: Calotriton arnoldi (assembly GCA_963921515.1). Lineage (NCBI taxonomy): Eukaryota > Metazoa > Chordata > Amphibia > Caudata > Salamandridae > Calotriton > Calotriton arnoldi. The sequence continues at coordinate 792,776 of CAWUFW010007271.1, read as the reverse complement.
CAGGGGCGTTATTACTTGCAGGAGCCATGTGGTTAGTATTGTGACAAGAAGATCAACTTCGATATTAGGTAAGGAGATCGGGTGGTACGACTCACAACGCTCCCTCGGTTTACCTTCTGTAGAGGATCACCAAAATGGCTCTTTAAAGATCCAGTAGGAGTGTTCCCTGCTCCCCGGCCTCCTTGAATAAGTTCAGTAGATGGGGACCTAATATTCTGGCATAGCTCTTATATAATTCTGCCGGGATTCCATTGAGCCCTGAGGGTTTACCTGTCCTCAGCTTTGCTATGGCAGACTGTAATTCAGGCAGTTTAATGTCTTTTTTATAATTCTTTTTATTAGGTTTTTAACAGCTTACACCACAGTTCAACGAAAGGCTGTCAATACATGCTGTACAATTGTGTCAAAAATCCTTTATATTGCATCTCAATACAAAGGCAACATGACAACATGACATCTGATGGCTATAGGGCTGAGACTTCAGTACATTTCTTAACGTTCAGGTTCTGCAGACCTAGACAATAAATATGCTGTAAATGGACTCCAGATATCTCTGGGCCTAGAGGGTTGTGGTAGTTCCGCTGCATACATTTCAAGTTGCTCTTGCCAGTATGTCATGTCTTTTAACCATTGGCCAACTTTGGGAACAGACCTCCTCCCCCAGTGCATCACCACCCTCCTTTTCACTAATAAGAGTGCTACTGCCACCAGTTTATGATTTGCTGGTTTTAGGGGTTTTACCAGCCCATGTAGACAGATTCTTGGCATGCACTTCACAGGCTTGTGTATCATGTCTGCGATGGCCTTGAACACTCACTCCCAGATTTAGCCCACCTCGTGCACTGCCATGTGCAGGAAATCTGACTCCCCTGCCCCACAGCACAATCATGTGACATATGAACACAAACCATACCGAAACAATCTTAGGGGAGTATAATACATTTGTTGCAGGTATTTAAAGTGAATTATTTTCAGACTTCAATTGGATGTGAGTATGCCTGTGAGTGCACAACAGAAGCCCCAGTACATAGGGCTCATGGGTGTATCCAAGAACATCATTCCACTTCACTAGGGCCGGCTGTACCACACCCTGGTTGTCGCTCTGAGAGGTACTGTCTAAGTTTGTAGCAAGTTTCTTTTGTGTGGTGCTAGTGAGTATGGTTTGTAGTGTGTTATGGGTTGGGGGTTCAACAGGGAACTGTGGGTACAAGTCCTTCATGTCAGATCGTAACTGATGATAAGTGAAAGCCAGGAGTGGAGCTTGTTTCTGGTTCTGCGGCAGGTCTGCTAGTTCCACAAATGACCGTCTGGGTGAGACATCCCCCATTGTTGTTAGCCTGTGGCCCCCCATAGTGCAATCACCCCCTTTTCACAGAGAATTTGGGGTGATACCCCAGTGGAAGCGCTGGAGCACACAATGGGAGCTTATAAGCCCGGGTGCCCAGTGTCCTCAAGACCCTGAGGTGTAATCGATGGTATTTATCTCCTCCCGGGGTCTCACCGTTTATCTGTGTGTCTGGATGGCTGTCAGAGGAATGAGATGTGCTTCATCACTTTCAACTGTTAAATGGGGTGTGTGCAGGGGTGAAGCCAGTAGTGGGTGAATTGTGCTTGGGCGCATAGGTAGTCAAGGTAGAGATCTGGAGATCCGAACCATCGCTAGTTTTAGGATAATGTGAGTGTGTCTCAACTGATTCTGGTTTGAGTTTCCACCCAGACCAAGGTTATCATATGTGATCTAAGAGTTTAAAAAAAAACTGGTGGGTCAATGTGATAGGTATATTAATGAACAAATATAGAAATCTAGGGAGTACCATCATTTTCAATAGTACCACCCTAGTATCCAACTAGCCACTTGGATTTCAAACTTCAAGATAGCTTTTCTGTAGTTGTACCGGACCACTTTATCTGGGTCTCTATGCACCCATACCCCTAAGTACTTGACCGTGGGAAGTCCAAGTGTTATGGGAATGTGGCTGCAGTGAGGGGGAACATATTGGATTTTGACCAATTGATACTTAAACCAGAGTAATTCTCATTCCAAATTTACTCCTGTATAACTGGCACCAGATGGGTGTGCGGGTACCCAACATACAGCACCATATGGTCAGCGTGCACTGATATAGCCTGTGGGCATTGATGAAAGCGCACTGCAGATGCAGCAGTGCAACTGCAACATGACACTGCCTTATCACACACAACAAAGGCTCCAGGGCCAGCGCAAATAAGTTCAGGGATAGTGGGCATCCCTGCCTTGTGCCTCTTGATATGCACATCAGTTCAGATGTGGGTCCATTGATCCTCACTCGGGCCAAGGGGTCAGTATATTTTAGTCGTACCCACCTATGGAATGTCCGCGGGATTCCCATGCGATGGAGCACTAAGAACATGTATGTCCATTCTATAGAATATAAGGCTTTAGCGGCGTCCAACAGTAAAGCTGCGGCTTGTATGGAGGGATCTAACGGGTGAAGTAGTGCAAAAATAGTGCATACGTTATGCGCCATTGATTTGGCGGGAATGAAACCAGACTTGTCTGGCAACACTATGTTAATGAATAGGGGTTGGAGTCTAGTGGCCAGTATTTTTGCCAAGATTTTAGCATCCATATCAATTAAAAATAGTGGCCTGTAAGATTGGCATTTTTCGGGTGGTTTATCTGGCTTAAGTTGGGCAATGATGAGGGTCTCTCTGAGGGAGGGGGTAATGCCTGTTTAGCGTATGCCTCCTCATAGATGGCAAACAGATGTGGGGCCAATATTTCCACAAATTCTTTATAAAATTCACATGTAGGATCGTCCATGCCTGGGCCTTGCTATACGTCGGGTGCGTATAGCCTCCTTCAGCTTATCAACTGTACTGGGCTGCACCAGGTACCCTTGCTGTCCCAGCGAGAAGCATGCTAACGCTATGCCCTCTAAGTATCAACAATCTCTGCTTCTGGGGTCCAGCTGTGCTTCCCATATAAGTTAGTGTAATAGTCCTTAAACGTGGCCAGTATGGCTGGAGTGTCATGGCTGTTCGAACCGTGAGGTACATATGCCTTTATAATATGTGTATGTGCCCCGGGCTCTTTGAACTTGGTCGCCAGGTTACGGTCAGGTCTGCCCCCTCTCAGTATATGTCACTTAGAGAGATGACACTCTTTTTGCGCCGATGTGTTCTTAGTAGTCCGCAATCCGATCACAGATTATGCCTAGGATGTGGGGACCGGGTGCAGTCTCGTATTGGACTTCTAGATTCTGAATGTTCTGCTATATTGTCTGTAATTGTGTGTGCAGGGCCTCTCCTGCGTGCTGATGCACATCCCCCTGAGGTTGACCTTGGACACCTCCCAGAAAGTATCAGCTCCCTCCACAGAACCTACATTGTTCTCAATATATTCAAGAATAGCCACCAGCAGCCTGTCCCTAAATACGCAGTCATGCAAAGCTGTAGGTTGGAATCGCCAAGTGAATGGTGCAGGGACATGTGTTGGTCGCTCCACCACTAATATCACAGGCATGTGGTCTGATTGTGTTCTGGGCATATGTTGTACTTCAGTCAACTAGGTGCTAGCCTCCCTGGTCACCAACCAACAATCTATTCTGGACCATGTGCCATGGACTGAGGAGATGAGCGTACCCTCCCAGCCTTCTGGGTTCCACAATCTCTAGAGATCCAGTAGGCCCCTGTCTTCCATTCCCTCCTGTTGTATCCGGGCAGATTGTTTGCCTTGCCAGTCATTAGTGGCAGAGATCAAGCATCAGGTTCAAATATGTGTTTAGATCTCCCCCATATAATTAATGCAGGTAGAAAGTGAAACCTGTGCAAGTGGTGCCATAATCGTGAGTAAAATATGGGATCTTTTATGTTTGGCCCATACATAGCTATCAGGGTGATCAAGGTGCCATAGAGTCTGCCCTGTACCAGTACAAATTGCCCTGAGTCATCAGTTTCGGAGTGACTTAGCGTGAATGGGACACCCTTCTTTATTAAGATTAATACCTCTCTAGACTATGAGGAATGGGGGAAGCTACCTGAATACTCACCCATCGAGCCCTAATGCCACTTTCAGTGTGTTTGGTGAGATGTGTCTCATGGAGGAGGGCAATTTGAACATGGTGCCTATATCAATACGCTAGTACCTGTTTTGTGTTCCTGGGACTGTTCAACCCATGAACAGATAACCATCCGGGGTGTACCGGCTTAGGAGCCGCTAGAGTCTCCAACAACATCATGTTGCTTGGAGGTGGCTAGTAACATCTCTGGCTTGGCTGTGTAAAGTTGTTTCATATTGAAAGCATATGGCCCTGTGCAGCCACTGGACACATTTGTTCACGCAGCTGCACAGGCCACGCGTAGTGGTCTGTCAGCCACCTTCGGTAGGCAACAGGTTCTGAAGCAGTGTCAGACAGTGACTGCTGGCACAGTGCACCAGCACTCGTATAGTAGAGGGGCAATCCCCCCTCATGGTAGTGGGGTAACATATCCATGTCTAGGCGTGTATGAGGTGCAGCTGCAGTATTCAAGTGTTATTTTCAGTCATCTGCAGAGTCAGTCATCTGGCTCATCTAGATCCGATGCAGTTTTATCACAAAGTGGCGAGGTGAGTGTTTTTACTTAGGCCAGTGCTGCTTTGAAGGTCATCAGTATTTTTTGCAACCCACGGCAATCAACAGTTTTTGCAGTTTCTTTTTGACTGGAACTAACTCTCTGCAGTTTACTTGCACTGCCGCCGTGAAGTCTAGAAAGAACGCAATAACACTGCCTTGTTATTTTATGTAGCCTTTTTCTCTCCCCATGCAGAGCATCACATCTCAATAACGGTAGTCAACGAGTTTGGCTATAATGAGACTCAGTGTCATCCCCAAAGGAGGGTGAGCCACCAAAGTCCTATGAGCTCATTCCACCACCAGCATGCCGGACAGATTCCCTGCACCAAAAAGATCCCGGAGCATGTTCTCCACAAAGCGTTCCATTGGTCCTATGTTGGTTGATTCCAGCACTCTTGTGATCCTCAGATTGTTGCGGCAGGCTCTGTCAGAGGGTCAGGCTGGGACTTAGTGACTCACAGAGTCTCAAATGTGAGGTGTGATTGGCTCCTGACAGCCTTCCTCATTTTAATGTCAGACGTGTAGCCTACAATTTGGAGAGAGCAGCAACAGGGTCTCCACGCCCAGCCACCACCTCCGTGGAGCAGGGCAGTGGGAATCTCCCCAGGTCAGCACTTACACTAGTGCGAAGGGTCACCTCACTGGCACTGCCTCCACAACAGGCCATGGGGCCTAGAGTTGTCGGCGCTTCGGGCCTAGTCAGATCAATGAAAGTTCCACAGTTCGTGTGGCAGTTAGGTTGATGCGCGCACTCTGAAGTCACCCTCCTGCTGGTAGGCATGCAGACTGTATATCGCCACAGGACAAGGAAGCCATAGAGACTGACATGTGCTCTGGAGCCCCTGTATCAATCTACTATTTCTATTACCCATTATTTAGCTCTCAGCATTCCCAGTCCTGTGAGCTCCATATCAACATTTATGCATTACTGAACACAGATTGTCTCATTCAGCTCCCCCGCTGTTGCAGCTGTGAACTCTGATGGCCCGCTTCACTTACCCACACTCATGGGCCATTCAGTGCAATCTGGTGTGGAATAATATTGGCGTTGGATGAGTGCACTAGGCCCCTCAGTGTAAACAATGAGAGGGGGGACCAACAATACGTTTCAGTCCCTATTAGCACAATGCAGTACAGGCCAAAGTTGCAGTCTCTCCATGTGTGCCACTGCACCACCCCACGGCACAACAGTACATTGAGCACTTATTCTATCAGTAGCTGCATGGCCTCTTATAACTCGGCCAACTCTACAGTGCATTCAGCTATGCATCCCCCCGGGTGCCCACTCTTCATCTTACCACGGTCAGGCAAGAGTGTGTCATCCTTCACTGTCAGTGTGATGGTGCCCGCCTGGTATCTCAATTACTCCAGGGATACAGTTAATTAGGGCCTGTATGGGCCACGTCCATGCAGTTTCTAGTATGGCGCCATACAGGCCTCAGATCTCGCGGTCTTCCACTCAATATAGCCACTCACTCCTGCGCAGGCTTCTGCACAATTCCCTATCACTCTGCAAGGGCCCTCAAATGGTTAGCAGTCTCAGAAACTCCCAGGGACGGCACCAGCTCCCCCACACCTGAGTGGCAAAATCAATGGATCTGCTCACAGGCCCTAATATTGCTCACCTCTTGGCATTGTCAGTTCGCCGCCTCACCAGGTTGTACGGACCGGGCCGCCTCTCATGGCTGCAGCACCAGTATCCGGACCCACCTCTCCCCAGTCGCAGTGCCCAGCAGTTTTAGGGCTTGAAAGTGGGCAACCTGAACCCTTCTCAGCCTCCACTCCTTAGCGGTCCAGGTCCTGCCTGGTTTGCCACCTTGCACCTCTGCAGCTCATGCAGCGACTGTCTTAGGCCAGAGAGGGAGACACACAGTGGCCCACAGATGTTCATTGTGGGGCACTGCAAAGCCACACAGGGGTAAGCAAGCCCACAGTGATATCCAGCACGCCATGCCCCCAATTTAAGAGGTGGATGTTTGCCAGATAGCAGGATTATGAACTAATGATGAGTCCTAGATGGCAGAGCTACATTAGAGTGTAGCCATCTTGCCGTGGGCTCTCTAGTGATCCCTCAGGCAGTTTAATGTCTGCCTCCAGGGTCTCCAGCGCCTCTGCAACCAGCACTGGAGTTGCCACTGTTGCCAAATATTGTGCAATTTGAAGTGTATCAAGCAGTGGTCGAGCCCTATAGGATGACAAATAGTATTGGGAAAATTACTCAGCTATTTGTACGTATGTGTCGCTGGCCTCCCTCTGCTGAACCAAGGGTCATCTGCACCCACCTGGGCTCCAGTTCCCTCCTGCCAGTCACGCCTGGAGCTTGCCTGCTTTATCACCTGTTTCAAACAGATGGTGCAGTGTGGCCAGCTTCTGCTTCTTTTCCCCCTCCTGTGCTAGGTCATGGTATTCATTCTGCAGAATCTCTGTGGGCCCGATTCACAAAAGTAATCTGAGACAAAATCCTAACTTTACGACTTTCGGTATTCACAGAAGGCATTTAGGAGTACTAAAGTTAGGATTTTGTCTCAGTCAATCTTAAGTTTTGGCCTTAAGTTAAACTTAAGACAAACTTAAGTTTAACTGAGACAAAATCCTAACTTTACGACTAGGATTTTGTCTCAGTTAAACTTAAGAGATCTGCGACTGGGGGTGAGTGTCTGAAATGTCTCAGCGCTCCGTCCATCATCTCCTTGTGTTTGCTATGTTTGCCCTAAGTTGGCAGGGTATGCCCAGACATGGGTCCCTTGCTCACTTTGCCACTGGATTCAAGCTAGCCTGGCTGATGAGGGCAGTTAGCCCGAAACCGGTCCCAGGATGCTTGTTTCCGGTCCAGGGAAGACATGGCTTGGCAGTTCGGGCTGGACTGTTCCCATGAGGCACAGGATCAAGACTGATTTGCATATAGCTGTGTCTGAACTGGGGTGGCGAAGTGAGCTAAAGAACGATGATGGATTCAACCCAGATCTGTGACTGAGGGTGAGTGTCTGAAAAGTTTCAGCGCTCCATCCATCATCTCCTTGTGTTTGCTTTGTTTGCCCTAAGTTGTCAGGGTATGCCCAGACGTGGGTCCGTTGCTCACTTTGCCACTGGATTCAAGCTAGCCCGGCTGATGAGGGCTGTTAGCCCAAACCGGTCCCAGGATGCTTGTTTCCGGTCCAGGGAAGACATGGCTTGGCAGTTCGGGCTGGACTGTTTCCATGAGGCACAGGATCAAGACTGATTTGCATATAGCTGTGTCTGAATTGCGGTGGTGAAGGGAGCTAAAGACCGATGATGGATTCAACCCAGATCTGTGACTGGGGGTGAGCGTCTGAAAAGTTTCAGCGCTCCGTCCATCATCTCCTTGTGTTTGCTTTGTTCGCCCTAAGTTGTCAGGGTATGCCCAGACGTGGGTCCGTTGCTCACTTTGCCACTGGATTCAAGCTAGCCTGGCTGATGAGGGCTGTTAGCCTGAAACCGGTCCCAGGATGCTTGTTTCCGGTCCAGGGAAGATATGGCTTGGCAGTTTGGGCTGGACTGTTTCCATGAGGCACAGGGTCAAGACTGATTTGCATATAGCTGTGTCTGAACTGCGGTGGTGAAGTGAGCTAAAGAACGATAATGGATTCAACCCAGATCTGTGACTGGGGGTGAGCGTCTGAAAAGTTTCAGCGCTCTGTCCATAATCTCCTTGTGTTTACTTTGTTCGCCCTAAGTTGTCAGGCTATGCCCAGATGTGGGTCCCTGGCTCACTTTGCCACTGGATTCAAGCTAGCATGGCTGATGAGGGCTGTTAGCCCGAAACCAGTCCCAGGATGCTTGTTTCCGGGCCAGGGAAGACATGGCTTGGCAGTTCGGGCTGGACTGTTCCCATGAGGCACAGGGTCAAGATTGATTTGCATATAGCTGTGCCTGAACTGGGGTGGCGAAGTAAGCTAAAGAACAATGATGGATTCAACCCAGATCTGTGACTGGGGTTGAGTGTCTGAAAAGTTCCAGCGCTCCGTCCATCATCTACTTGCGTTTGCTTTGTTCGCCCTAAGTTGGCAGGGTATGCGCAGACGTGGGTCCCTTGCTCACTTTGCCACTGGATTCAAGCTAGCCTGGCTGATGAGGGCTGTCATCCCGAAACCAGTCCCAGGATGCTTGTTTCCGGTCAAGGGAAGTTATGGCTTGGCAGTTCGGGCTGGACTGTTCCCATGAGGCACAAGGTCAAGACTGATTTGCATATAGCTGTGTCTGAACTGGGGTGGCGAAGTGAGCTAAAGAACGATGATGGATTTAACCCAGATCTGTAACTGGGGGTGAGTGACTGAAAAGATTCAGCGCTCCGTCCATCATCTCCTTGTGTTTGCTTTGTTTGCCCTAAGTTGGCAGGGTATGCCCACACGTGGGTCCCTTGCTCACTTTGCCTCTGGATTCAAGCTAGCCTGGCTGATGAGGGCTGTTAGCCTGAAACCGGTCCCAGGATGCTTGTTTCCGGTCCAGGGAAGACATGGCTTGGCAGTTCGGGCTGGACTGTTCCCAACAGGCACAGGGTCAAGACTGATTTGCATATAGCTGTGTCTGAACTGGGTTGGCAAAGTGAGCTAAAGAACGATGATGGATTCAACCCAGATCTGTGACTCGGGGTGAGTGTCTGACAAGTTTCAGCGCTCCGTCCATCATCTCCTTGTGTTTGCTTTGTTCGCATTACGTTGGCAGGGTATGCCCAGACGTGGGTCCCTTGCTCACTTTGCCACTGGATTCAAGCTAGGCTGGCTGATGAGTGCTGTTATCCTGAAACCGGTCCCAGGATGCTTGTTTCCAGTCCAGGGAAGACATGGCTTGGCAGTTCGGGCTGGACTGTTCCCATGAGGCACAGGGTCAAGACTGATTTGCATATAGCTGTGTCTGAACTGGGGTGGCGAAGTGAGCTAAAGAACGATGATGGATTCAACCCAGATTTGTGACTGGGGGTGAGTGTCTGAAAAGTTTCAGCGCTCCGTCCATTATCTCCTTGTGTTTGCAGCCAATCATACAACCATTCACCCACCCACACAACCATTCATACAACCAGTCACTCACCCGTACACCCAGTCACATAGTCACACACTCACCTAAACAGTGACTCACACACCCACTTATTTACATACACAGTCACTTACACACCCACTCACTCACCCATACAGCCTCTGAACACAGCCACTCACTCACCCCATACAAACATTCACTTGCGCACCCACTTACATACCCATTCACACATCCATACAAGCACTCACACATCCACTCACTCACCCATGGAGCTGTTTACACAAACACTTAATCTCCAATACAGCCATTCACACACCAACTAACTTAAGCAAACACCCACTCAAATAGCCACACACTCATCCCCACAGTCACTTACACACAGTCACTTACTCATACAGTCATTCGGACACCCACTCATTCACCCATAGAGTGACAGCACACCACTTACCCACCTACCTGCCTATAGAGCCACTCACACCTCCACTCACGCACCCATACAGTCACTAACATACCCACTCACTAACCAATACAGCTAGTCACACAGCATCTCACTCACCACACAGCTACTCACACACCCATACAGCCACTCTCACACCCATACACATAAGGATACATACAGCCACACAGCCACTCACATGATATATGTTAGTAGTATCACTCAGTAGTAGTGCACCTAGTATACTAATTTAACGTTTGCAGTAGGTTAGTATATAAGTTTAACACCCACAATACTCTTTAAAAAACGTACACTCGCTTGATGATGACATCAGTGATGTCATTTAAGATGTCAAAATAGTATGGGTAAGGAGATATGTAATCTCATTTGTAACATGTGGAATTTCATCTGGTTCTTTAGGATGAGATCCTGAACATTGCATACTGTGTGCAAGTTATGGTTTGCATGGCTGTTTTTTGAGTTATGAATTGAGATATGCCACATTTCGTGAACCTCCTTGCAGTGTAAAAAGATTAATATTTAATGGAGGCAAAAGGATTTTTGCTGCGAATTACACCAGAAACTGCTGAGCATAATTAAACCATGAAATAGAATTTTATGGAGAAAGTGTACTTATGAAGATTTAATGAAAATCTGTTCAATGGTTTTATGAGAAACAAGAGTATGGAAAATGTGCCTAGTGGGATAGAAAGGGTTTACACTTTTGTAAAACTCTTCTGTTTAAAGTCATGATTCACTGACGCACAACTCCTGTGTATGTCCCATTTCAATTTTTAGACAATATGATTGGCTGGTGAAGGTGTCTGTAGATTCTTTTGTCATTTTGAGAATTGGATATTTAGTTAGATTTCCAACTCGTGCACTGTGGAGAAAAAAAAATCACAGGAAAGGGGAAGGACATGAACAAGACATAAACAAGTGGCAGGCCCAGCACAGTGGCAGGAGGCACCCTTTGGCACGGAAAACTTGGTGTGTTGGGTGCTGGACTGTGCTTGACCCCTGCTGTGCTCTGCAAAATACCTTGATCAGTAGTTGTTGGCACATGTGGCAGGTTGGGTGAGGGCATTGGCCACCCACAAAGAATTGGGTGCAGGCCATGTGACAAACCCCCACTGTGTGCAGCCTTCGTCCATGTTCAACATGGTTGGGGAAAGTTGGTGCTGTATAAAACAAGAGCATTCACTGAAAAAGCACAGTAAAACAGTTGTGGCTCTGGCTCAAACCTGCAAAATGCACATAGTACACACCATTACTCCTATTTCCTGTGGTGTATAAAACCCCATTAGCAACTGGAAAGTTGGTAATCAAACAAGAGTTAAATATGGTAGGTGATAGCAGATAGAGCATGCATTGAGTGCATTGTAGTTCATACTTGGAAAATTAAAAATGGTTTTGCCTGACTGAGAACTAGAGCTATGGTACATATAGGAGCACGTTTTTATGAAGAAAAACATAATTGTTTTATTTTATTTTTAACAGCTCACAAATATTTTAGCACTCTGTAACCTTTTTGAAAATCTCAGACTCCTCACATTAAATTGTGCCCACAGTCTGCAGCCATGACAAGACCATGGATTCTAGTTGTTGATGCCATGGACTTCCGACCTAAATTTTTGTGTGCGGAGATTACAGCATAGTTTTCACAGACAAGACTACTAGGGGATATTTTCAAGAACGTGCGATAATCATCGCCAACCTAGGCTAACGTTTACATAATGCCGTCTATCGCGGGAAACCAACGCCGCGTTAACGGCGTATTCCCAACGCGCCAGCAACAGGCGATAGTGTCCCGATAACACGTCAAATGTCCACGATAAAATTACTGGGACGCCGATAAAAAAGGAAACCCGAACGTGAAAAAAGTGACGATGGGCCCAACAGCGATCAAAACATCAGCGATAAGCAGCACCAGGCCTGCAATTCCCACGTCAGGCGGGAAAAATCACCATAAAAGCTGCAAAAAAAAAAGAAAGAAATCTAAACCCAAACAACTGAGCAGCACCATGGAGGACACTGGAGCAACTACAGAGCCCAACCAGAACCCCACAAACCCCCCGGAGGACCAGCCAGGGACCTCGGGGAAGGAGAAGGGCAAGGAGAAGAAGAAGAGGAACCCGCGATTCAGTCCGCAGGAAAACAAGATCCTGATTACGGAGGTGATAGAACACCACCAACAACTGTTCATCACCTCCACTGTGTCATGGGCAACTAAAAATGAAATATGGCAGCCCATCTTGGCCAAGGTGAATGCAGTCAGAGTGAAGAGAAGGGAAGTGGACGACTGCAAGAAGCGCTGGAATGATGTGAAGCGCAAAACCAAGCTGAAACTCGCTAACAACCGGAAAGCAGCAATGCAGACTGGAGGTGGGAGTCCAGCGCCACAGCAGGAGCTGGATGAGATGGAGGAAATGGTGTCCACAGTCATCAGTGGGGAGACGGTGACAGGAGTTGGGGGACCGGACACTGCTCAACATGGCCTGACGAAACAGCAGCAGGGTGAGTAACGACCAGGGACTGGGGGGACGGGGGGAGATGGGCACAATGGCACACATGCACAATTAAGTATAGCACAGTGCACACCCACAATGACTATGGATCATGTCCCTGATCTCCTTGGCATACTGCAGCACACATAGAAACAGCAAGTAGGCCCCCGTCGACAATGTGCCCAGAGGGCGCCCTCCCCACACATCACCAATCTCACAACAAACCCATGCACGTGCAAACCCATGCACATGCACAAGGCTGGCCCTCCATGGGGCAACAATGCAAAGTGGGGTTTGCATGGCCATGAACTGCTCCAGCTTCAACTCTCCACCGAATGGGACCAAAACATTCTAATTCACACAGATGTGTCATGTCTATGATCAAGCAAGTATGAAGGTATGGATGAATGAAGGGGCAGTGATTCCAAAAAGATACTCCCTGGGAACTGATAACAATGCGCATGTTTGACCGTGACCCAGACAGGCAGTGAGATGACTGGGAATGTGTGAACTACCTGTGGCCTCATTGCTCCTAAACAACAATCTTGCAATTTCCCAACTTAGCCCCACGTCAATGTAGGAAATAGGGCTGTGTGTAAAAAGCCTAAGTCTAAGTTATGTGGATGCCACAGCTCGGAGCAATGATTTGTTTGAGTGTGCAGCGGTTGGACTCCTGGGATGGTCTGTGCATAAGTGTGAAGGTCATTCCATGCAAGAGAACTGCGAGCAAGGAATTCTGTGTGTGGGGTGTGTATACGTTGGTCTCTGGTTAGCGCTGTGCGTAGTGTGGGAGTTGACATCAGCTACTATGGTATCTCAGGGGGTGCCGGGCGCATGCAATTCCAAGGTCGGAGGTGCAGATGTGCTACTGCCTTCTAGTTCAGACAAAGGTGCTTACATCCCTAATGTTAGTTTGTCATCTGCTTGCATTCTGGAAAAGTGATGTGGGTTTGGGGGGGGGATGTCACTGCTTCGCCTTCCGGCACGGTTGAACCCTAGCCAGCCATGTATGTGCCCTCACGGTCAATTTTGCATGCTCAGATGTAGCAGTGGTGTTTTGCTGCAGTCCGACCGTGATGTGTACAGGTAGCTGTGAGGAGGCGCGTGACTTCTCACCTTGCATCCATTAGCTGACACTGTTCACTACTATTGATGGATGACGTCCGTGTACACATGTGATCTGTACATGGCACAAATGTCCAGGGGGCACCTTGGTGTGTTCCACGCAAGGTATTCCTGCTGGCTTTTTGGCTGGCGTGCATCTCCCATGTTGCTGAGGTGTTCACTGTGCCCCCATCCCCCTTACATCCATGTTGCACATGTTGTGGGACTTGAGTCACAGGGTGCATCTCTGCATCAGGGTGGTTCATATCTGACCCCAAATGACACCTGAAATGTCATATCGGACCCCAAATGACACCCAAAATGTCATATCTGACCCCAAATGACACCCGAAATGTCATATCTGACCCCAAATGACACCCGAAATGTCATATTTGACCCCAAATGACACCCGAAACGTCATACTTGACCCCAAATGACACCCTGTTGTCTTTTTTTGTACATCAATGACAGCCTTCATGTCATGTTATTGAACACATGTGATAGGCTGATGAGTGGGATTACGTACTACATTTGACACCCTGAAATGGCATTTCGAATAAGTGACACCCTAAACAGCCTCTCTGTACAGAGGTGACATACCCACCATCTATATGCTAATTGTGAGATTGTTAGCACTTAGGGGCCGATTCCGATCTCGGTCGGAGGCGCACCCAATACTATTCGGTCGGGAAAAAAGCCATGCGAAAGCCAGTTTCCCGACCGATCCGTACAGCACACCGAACGAGCAAGTACGATGCGCACAACAGCAAAAATCCCGGCCGAGCCGTACTCACCCAAACCAGGTCCTGTTCTCCGACCGAGGCGAATCCGGAAACGCCGAATCGAGTCGCACGGAAGGGAAAATGCAGCCCCGTCCGGCCGGACAAGTACGATGCGCTTTCCGTACGCGCCGAACCCGTCGCTACGCACGGCACGTCAAAGCATCCGGGAGAGGCGCACATAAGCTCCGAATCGCGCCACAACACGATCCACGGCTACGAGACGAACACAGCACAGACGAGGACGACGCGAGGCGACGAGGATGAAGCGAAGCGACGAGGACGAAGCCAAGCGACGAGGACGACGCGAAGCAACGAGAAGGACGAACGACACGAACCAACCATGAATCCCTTCGTCCCGATCATACCAATATTCTACATCTACTACCGGAACAGGCACGGACGCGTACGGCGCAGAAGGTAAGTCAGACACCAACCACAAAACACATACAACACGTACACGACACATCACACACATACACTGGGAATCTGAATATACTTGCAACAGCAGCACCATAGGGGCGGGATGCCCATCACCAATGCCACATATGCACACAGGGGCCTGAATGCGCGCCACCACCCCAACCCAGGGGGCTGGATGCCAACCACCACAACCACCCTTAGCCAGGGGGTGCCAGATGCCCACCACCACTACCACCCTTAGCCAGGGGGCTGGATGCCTACCACTACTACCACCCTCACCCAGGGCGGGCTGGATGCCTACCACCACCCTTAGCCAGGGGGGCTGGATGCCTACCACTACTACCACCCTCACCCAGGGGGCAGGATGCCTACCACTACTACCACCCTCACCCAGGGGGCAGGATGCCTACCACTACTACCACCCTCACCCAGGGGGCAGGATGCCTACCACTACTACCACCCTTAGCCAGGGGGCTGGATGCCTACCACTACTACCACCCTCAACCAGGGGGCTGGATGCCTACCACTACTACCACCCTTAGCCAGGGGGCTGGATGCCTACCACTACTACCACCCTTACCCAGGGGGCTGGATGCCCACCACTACTACCACCCTTAGCCAGGGGGCTGGATGCCTACCACTACTACCACCCTTAGCCAGGGTGGCAGGATGCCTACCACTACTACCACCCTTAGCCAGGGTGGCAGGATGCCTACCACTACTACCACCCTTAGCCAGGGGGCAGGATGCCTACCACTACTACCACCCTTAGCCAGGGGGCAGGATGCCTACCACTACTACCACCCTTAGCCAGGGGGCAGGATGCCCACCACTACTACCACCCTCACCCAGGGGGCAGGATGCCCACCACTACTACCACCCTCACCCAGGGGGGCAGGATGCCCACCACTACTACCACCCTTAGCCAGGGGGCAGGATGCCCACCACTACTACCACCCTCACCCAGGGGGGCAGGATGCCCACCACTACTACCACCCTCACCCAGGGGGGCAGGATGCCCACCACTACTACCACCCTTAGCCAGGGGGCAGGATGCCCACCACTACTACCACCCTCACCCAGGGGGCAGGATGCCCACCACTACTACCACCCTTAGCCAGGGGGCTGGATGCCTACCACTACTACCACCCTTAGCCAGGGGGCAGGATGCCCACCACTACTACCACCCTCACCCAGGGGGCAGGATGCCCACCACTACTACCACCCTTAGCCAGGGGGCAGGATGCCCACCACTACTACCACCCTTAGCCAGGGGGCTGGATGCCTACCACTACTACCACCCTTAGCCAGGGGGCAGGATGCCTACCACTACTACCACCCTCACCCAGGGGGGCAGGATGCCCACCACTACTACCACCCTTAGCCAGGGGGCAGGAAGCCTACCACTACTACCACCCTTAGCCAGGGGGCAGGATGCCTACCACTACTACCACCCTCACCCAGGGGGGCAGGATGCCCACCACTACTACCACCCTCACCCAGGGGGCAGGATGCCCACCACTACTACCACCCTTAGCCAGGGGGCAGGATGCCCACCACTACTACCACCCTCACCCAGGGGGGCAGGATGCCCACCACTACTACCACCCTCACCCAGGGGGCAGGATGCCCACCACTACTACCACCCTCAACCAGGGGGCTGGATGCCTACCACTACTACCACCCTTAGCCAGGGGGCTGGATGCCTACCACTACTACCACCCTTAGCCAGGGGGCAGGATGCCCACCACTACTACCACCCTTAGCCAGGGGGCAGGAAGCCTACCACTACTACCACCCTTAGCCAGGGGGCTGGATGCCTACCACTACTACCACCCCCACTCATAGGATGGACAATGCATGACACAACAAGCACACCACAACCTAGGGAATGCAAGATTAAGACATCCCCCCACCACCATGACAAGCGTGTGAGCAGGCTGTGTCAAATGCCTACAACACCGAACATGACATTGAACATACAATGTGACCCCCTAGCACATGTGCCACACATATATGTGTGTGGCACCCACAATGCAAGCAGCCCATGACCATTGTGGCAATGGGGCCTAAACCCCCATCATCACAGTGACCAAAAGGCAAGTGTGGGGTCCATAGCTGAAGCACATTTTGACCATTGTGGCAATGGGGTCTAAACCCCCATCATCACAGTGACCAAAAGGTAAGTGTGGGGTCCATAGCTGAAGCACATTTTGACCATTGTGGCAATGGGGTCTACACCCTCATCATCACAGTGACCAAAAGGTAATTGTTGACAAAGAAAGAGCTGCAACTGCCAAACTGCATGGATCATTCCTGGTCACAGAACCAAAAACTCATCTGTGGCAAAGTAGTGTATGTGTCCCATTGCAACATAAATTGGGGGAGCCAAATACTGCAGTGCAAATGAAACATTCCTTTGGCCATGTGCAGACAAACAACACCCATGGGGGCTGAGACCGTCAACAGTCATCAATGACACAATGACAGAAGTGACCATCAGAATGCAGAACCACATATTTGCACCAATGGGCACACAAATGCAGATACCCTGTGGAGACAGCAGATGTGAGGTGAACAGATACCATACCATGGCAGCAATGGGACACACAAACCATGATCACTGTGCTGACCGATGACCTAGGAGTCCCAGGGACAGCAGGGGAAACACACCAAACAACATACAGCCAATGGCACACCCAAGATATGCCAATGCAGTGGTGCAGATGCACAAACACAAACAGGCAGACCAACACTGTCATCATACACAGCAGGTGAGGGGTGGGGGTGCCAGTGTCCCCAGGCAACAACACAACACATGAGGAGAGCTGAATACCAATCATACAGATGTGCATACACTGCCACACTAAGGTAACTCATGGATCCAAATCCCCTATGTGGGCAAGCAGGCATTGACAGGTGAGAGGGAGCACAAAACACACATGTCACACAGGCACGTAGGAACAACAACTGACACAGCAAGTCACAGACACACCACAGCACCACCCCAGGGCCCCCACAATGTGGTGACCCTGGGCTGAAGAAAAATACCACTGTGATGACAAAGCTAAATGTCGTTCACACTGTGAACCACAGTCAGGTGTCCTGAGCAACTAACTACCATCACACCTACACAAGCACAAATCAATCAGCATGGCCAGTAAGCCAAGGCCAACATGGAGGCAGGGGACTAGCCGGGCAACAACTCTCATCTGCACACACTCAAGACCACACCCCTCGACCTCCAACAATGTGCAGCAGTGAAGTACACATGCACTGGTGACATTGCACATGCACCCATTACTATTCCAGGGTGGTGGGTGGGAACCAAGGTGTAGAAACACATCACACATGGACACTCAACAAGACTCCTGAATGTCTGACACACTGCACACTACGCTGTACATGGACATGACGGCAATACCACACCGACCAATGGGATCCCAGCCACAGTCACACACCAATGAAGAAGCCAAGGTCACCCACAAAGAACACACATAGACAACAACCAACATTGCAGCCCGGACCCTAAGGAGTGCCAGCAGTCACACACACAACGTGTCACAATCACTGAAAGATAACACAAACTGGAAATCACATGACAGGGGCAAACAACAAGTGCCAAAGGGAAACCTGACTGTGACCCATCTGCGTCAGCACACAAACTCTGCCCTGACAGCAAACACACCTATGGGTGACACCCTGATGACCAGTAATGTGCCATGCACCCACATCACAGAGAACACAGGGAGAAGACTTTGGGGGAACATTGCTCAAGTCAGCAAGCATCACAAACAGGTACAACACTAGGGATCACAGCATGCGCAGATGAATGAAAGTGAACACACAGACATGCACATACAACACACACCTTGGGCGCAGGCAATGTCACACGTGTACACACTGCCATGAGGGGACTCCACTCCTGTGTGAGGAAAGCTGTGCCATATGTTGCCTCAGTAGGGCCCCATCATGTCAGCTGAGCACTTGGTCACACAATCAACAATTAGCACCAAATGAGGGCTCCCATCACATCAGCCTGGTCATGGATGTGCCAACGGAATCATCAGCACAGATCCAACACACTTGTATAGCAATGTTGCACTGACTACACGGATGAGTCCCTCCCCATTGATGCCCAAACCTGCATGTCCACTGGAGATGGCAACACGGTCAGGGAAGTAGACAAATGCAACGATGGCAGGCACAACAGATGTGCAGGGGTGGAAGCCACAGATATGAAATTGCCAATGTAAGTAGGAAACCCATTGCCAAATACTGAACACATGACACCCTCAGATGCTGCTATTGATGACATGGATACACCACATGATAGGACACATTCCCCCTGGACCACATGGGTTCCTGCACAGTAACACTTCATAATCATGAGACCAGATATCACCATCACTGCAGCAAGGGCATGGTTAGCTGCACCAACAACATGTACATCTGAAGCATGAGCACTAGAGAAAAGAAAGTTGCTTTATTCAGCATATGTGTTGAGGCCAAGCGAAGTCCTGAAAAAGAGCAAAGGCCAATGGCCAGTCCATTGTCAAAGTTCAAACAGGGTGACACTGGCAGATGTCACCCTACGCATGCCTGCACAATACCAGGGACAATCCACTAGGAGGGGCAACCGGGGG
The DNA here is from genome assembly GCA_963921515.1 of Calotriton arnoldi. Classification (NCBI taxonomy): domain Eukaryota; kingdom Metazoa; phylum Chordata; class Amphibia; order Caudata; family Salamandridae; genus Calotriton; species Calotriton arnoldi. The sequence continues at coordinate 773,294 of CAWUFW010007271.1, read as the reverse complement.
GCAGGCCAGGCACCGCAGGGACAGGATCAGGGCTCACCAGGGGAGTCAGGGAAGGGGTGGTGGGTGCTGGAGAGCCACTGACAACTGCAGTGGAGGTGTCTGACATGGTGTGTGCCGGCACAACTGGGGGGCATGACACAGATGTCGTGGGTGCCGGCACAACTGCAGTGGACCCTGCAGATGGGGTGGACAGGTCCGCCACTGCAGTGCCCAAGTCAGACAGGGCGGTAGTGGACTCCACTGCAGTGCCTACCTCCAGGGGAGGAGAATGGGGAACAGGCAAGGTGGGTTGGACAGAGGGGGGACACCCTCACCACATCAGTGGCACAGACAAGCGCAGCGGGGGTGTGGTGCTGGGAGAGCAAGTGGCAGGGGAGAAGGCCGGAGCATCTTGGGGATGGTATATCTGTGGGTGGGGGAACCTGGGGCAGGGTGTGGTGGGGGCACCTGTGCAGTGGGGGCCTGAGGGATGGAGGACGGAGACCTTGTGCCTGAGCTGCAGGGCGGTGGCGGGGTCTTGCTCTTAGCACTCCGGGGGACTTGTGGGTGGGGGCCTCAGTCCGTCTGCGCCTGGGGGAGGGTGTCCGGGGGCGAGGGGCACTCTGCTCCGTGTGGGTGGGCTTCCTCTTCCCCCGGGATGCTGGAGCAGCTTCATCGATGGGGAAGAGGCCGAGGTCACAGAGGAAGAGCTGCTGTGACTTTGGGGTTGCAGGTGAGGCAAGGGAGGGTGCTTTGGAGGGAGAGGGAACTGAGGACTGCGCAGTGCATGTGGATGCGTGTGTGTGTTCCAGGGCCCCATCCCCTGTGAGTCTGGCTTCAGTCCCCTGAATGTGCGTGCGTGTGCGTTTTGTCATTGGCGTGTGTGTCAGTGTGCTGGATGTGTGTGTGCTGGTGTGTGCCAGTGTGTGTGTGCCTGGGATGGGTAAGGTGCTGGGGAGTGTGGATGGAGCAGAGGCAGGAGGGGTGAGGGACCGTTTGAGGAGGGACACTGCTGCCGTCAGGGAGGAGTCCATGGACCTATTGCCCCTCTGTAGGTCAGACATGCCCGATGAGATGCCCTCCATGAACGACACCAGCTGAGTCAACAGCGCGGTGTGCGCATGGAGGACACTCAGCATGGCTGTCTGCCCTACATGGAGCTGGCGAAGGAGGTACACAGACTCCTCACTCAGGGCAGCAGGGGACACAGGGGCAGGGGTGCGGTGCCTGGCCCAAAGGAGACACGCTCCCGGACATGGGAGCCTCCACGGACCTGGGGAATGGGAGCCGATGGGAGGGCGGTGGTGGTGCTGGTGGTGGCGGGGACAGCAACACTAGCTGGGGTGTGGTGGCTGCTGACACCCGCCTCCACAAGGGAGTCATCCTCCGAGTTGCTCTGGTCCTCAGCTGAGGTGGATGCTGCTGAGGACTCCTCGGTGTGGCTCCCCTCGCCCTCCGTGCCACTGGGTCCCTCCGACCACTCCTCGGCTGCTGACCCAGTCTGGCTCTCCGGCTCCTCCTGGTCCGTGGAGCTGTCCCCTTCCGTGGCCGTGGATGTATCTGCAAACAATGGGGAAACAGACAGACATCAGTCACCTGCACATAACGCACACACCACTGTGAGCACAGCACATCACAGAGCAAGCCCTGGCATCATTAGTTGTACATTGCTAAAAGTGCACTAATTGAACAGGAGAAGTCAATTGTCAGTCTGATGCCAAGCATGGCACTCACATCCCACATGGCCTTGCACCCATCTGTCTGGTGTCTGTTGGATTGCAACACCCCAGTGTTGACACATGCACCAAGTACACAGTAGTTGGACAGTGCAGAGGACACGGTGTGGACACATCACAGCTCTTGCCACTGAGTCAGTACAGGTTTACGGATGTAAGGGATGCCCAGAGTCAAATAGGAAATGCATGTGATGCATACCAGCGACAGACACCATGATGCACCCATGTCCTGATAGCCAGCGCCACTATGGTGTGCATGTAGCACATGTCACTCCCCTGCAGGATCACCAATCAGTAGACACATGCCATGGCGGAGGCATGACTGCAAAGTCATACATCACTGTCTCAGTGATGTATGACTTTGCAGCCAGACAACAACACTCTGCACTGTGTCACAATAGTAGGTCATGGGGAATGCAAGTCCTGGAGCTGCACAAGTGCACATGTACATCCCCCACAACACATCCTCTTAACCCTCATCTGTCCAGGTCATACCTATTGGACATATGGGAGACCTGTGACACTACCCTCTGAACCTGAGCCCCTCACACTCTGCTGTGCATGGGGAACAGCTGCCTGAACTTCACATTTACATGCCCCAGTCTGCATGGGCAGCTGATCAGACACCTATGTGTCACACAAGTATCGTCTCCTATGGTCACATCTCCAGTGGCATGCTGAGCCCCTACCAAGAAACTCCACAGCAGTCCTGGCGACTAATCCACAGCACACTGACACAGAGGCAGACACCTGAGGGGCAAATCACTGTGCACAATGTGTCCTCTGATACACGGGAGTGGGAGTACAGAGTGTATTGTATGGCCTGGAGTAGGCATGACTGTCCAGCCCCACATGAATGAGGGATGAGCCCTGGACTGTAGGCAGCTGGCTAAGTATGTGTGACACACGTCATATACATACTCCTGGGGCCCAAACATTGTTCCCACCCGCAGCATGGGTGTGTGCCAGGTACCCCAGCCACATGTGGTGGATCAGCTCAGCAATTGGACCACAGATCAAAGTAACACGCTGAATACATGTCAGAATACAGGCATTGTGTAAGCAATGGACCCACCCATGATGCCCACCACAGAGTCAGGGAAACAGATGCTGTCTCCCACCTTGAGTCAAGCAAACTGCAAGGACACAGTCCTAAGTGACAGAATTCCCTGCATGTAAGGGCCACACCTGGGTATCAGATGAGGAGTGGGCAGTGCACAATAGAGGGACATGGCTCCTGGACAACATGACTGCTGTACTGTGGCAGTTCAACCTGGCCCGAGGAGGGCACATAACATGTTAGACAGAGTACACAGTGCAGTCTTTGACTCACCCCCTCCTTGCTGCTCTCTGGCCTTCAGCTGCCCATCCAGGTCTGGAAAGACCACCGCCAGGATCCTGAGCATGTGGGGGTCAGGGTCCGTGTTCCGCCCCTCCTGCGAGGAGGCGACAGCTTCAGCTGGACCCGTGCAATCCTCCGGGTCCAGCCCCGAAGGTCCTGCCACCTCTTTTGGCAGTTGCGGATCCGGCGCTTGTAGACCCCCACGGACCGGACAGCCCGGACGATGTCCTTCCAGATCTCATGCTTCCGATGGGCAGAAGCCTGTCAGGATGACAAAGTGATAAGGACATTACTACACATGCAACATATCCGTGCATGACACAGTTGCATATACATGTCGCAATCACAGGGGCACATGGTGTACACAGGCAGTGCACGGCTGCCCATGGACAGTTTTCCAGAAGTCACTACATGGTATCATAGCATGGGGAGTAAAACCCTGTTCAGAAGCACTGTCACTGCACCATACCTGTCCAGTGCAAGTCACTACACACTATGGGGGGTGACAACTACTCAGTGAGCCTGCTAGCCAGTGGTGTGCTGACTCTCAGCCTTGCTAGTCAGACAAAATGCACATTCAGAAAGGCAGTGCACAGAACACTCACCTGCTCCCCTGGTGTCCCATACAGCTTGCTGTACTGTGGAAGTAGGCTGTCCAGCAGGGCCTGGTTCTCTTCAAGGCTGAAGGCTGGGGCTCTCTCCACAGTACGTGCCATTGCAGGGTCCAGAGGGGCAGAGACAGCAGCAGTGCAGTGGCAGATGTCGTCCTGGAGCATGTAGTGCAGGCAAGTGGGCTCTCAGGGGAACATGCAGCAATATATATGTGCTGGAGAGGCAGATACTGTCCCTTGTGTCCAAAGTGATAGGTCCAAGTCGTTTGCATCTTCTGAATATGGCCAATCCATGGAATAGCAGCACCAAAACACGCCCACAGCATCCTTCAAAATTTCAACTTCATGACATACATGATTTTGCAACATTGTTGTGGGTGACCAACTGATTTTCCAGCAACCGACTCGTTCGAATATTCGAAAACGCGTCCGTTGCCAGGCAAGCCCATTGTCAATGGAGTGCGCACCGATCGGTCCATTGAGGTACAACGCGCACAGGGGTACAACGCGTACCGCGCACATTGAAAGCAATGGGCCGGCCGGAGGCACAGATCGGTCCATTGCTGTTCAACGCGCACAGGGGTACAACGCGTACCCGCACACATTGAATGCAATGGGCCGGCCGGAGGCACCGATCGGTCCATTGCAGTACAACGCGCACAGGGGTACAACGCGTGCCCGCACATTGAATGCAATGGGCCGGCCGGAGGCACCGATCGGTCCATTGCTGTTCAACGCGCACAGGGGTACAACGCGTACCCGCACACATTGAATGCAATGGGCGGCCGGAGGCACCGATCGGTCCATTGCTGTTCAACGCGCACAGGGGTACAACGCGTACCCGCACACATTGAATGCAATGGGCCGGCCGGAGGCACCGATCGGTCCATTGCAGTACAACGCGCACAGGGGTACAACGCGTACCCGCACACATTGAAAGCAATGGGCCGGCCGGAGGCACCGATCGGTCCATTGCTGTTCAACAGCGCACAGGGGTACAACGCGTACCCGCACACATTGAATGCAATGGGCCGGCCGGAGGCACCGATCGGTCCATTGCTGTTCAACGCAGCACAGGGGTACAACGCGTACCCGCACATTGAATGCAATGGGCCGGCCGGAGGCACCGATCGGTCCATTGCAGTACAACGCGCACAGGGGTACAACGCGTACCCGCACACATTGAAAGCAATGGGCCGGCCGGAGGCACCGATTGGTCCATTGCTGTTCAACGCGCACAGGGGTACAACGCGTACCCGCACACATTGAATGCAATGGGCCGGCCGGAGGCACCGATCGGTCCATTGCAGTACAACGCGCACAGGGGTACAACGCGTACCCGCACATTGAAAGCAATGGGCCGGCCGGAGGCACCGATCGGTCCATTGCAGTACAACAGCACAGGGTACAACGCGTACCCGCACATTGAAAGCAATGGGCCGGCCGGAGGCACCGATCGGTCCATTGCTGTTCAACGCGCACAGGGGTACAACGCGTACCCGCACACATTGAATGCAATGGGCCGGCCGGAGGCACCGATCGGTCCATTGCAGTACAACGCATCACTGTACATGTGACTGGCATATGTCAGCATGCCTGTCTCAGATGGACATATGCCAGCCACAGATAGCTCCCAGGGAGTGAGGGGCACACCTACATCACGACAGCCTGTCCAAACCTTATCATAAGGCATGTAAGGCTGCATTTCCTATTGTGTGTATGTTGGTGTACATGTTGTCCTGTGGGTGTCACCTGTGGGCAGCCACCCCCAGGCTGTGCACGTGTTAATGGGGACAGGATCCTGGGTGTTACGTGTACGTGACCACTGTGATGTGCAACTGTTCATATCTGTGCATGTGCCATGGTCACATTTCACAGTGGTGTTTGTGTATGTCATGTCACATACCCCGTGAGTCCCATGTGGGATGGTATGTTTGAGCCAGGGTGTCCCAGTGGCACAATAGTGATGGCCCTCCACAGTCTTTGTGCATGTAGTGTTTACAATGTCTCTGATTTCATGTGCACAATGGGAGACAGTCTCCACATCCACGTTGTGTGTGCATGGACTCTGATGTTGTGCGTGTGTGTCACAGACGTCCATGGCTCTCCTGCCATGGCAAGTGTGGCCACTACCTGTGGGCGTCATGTTTGTTTTGTTGTGGTGTACACATGATACTCCAGGTGATGCCAGTGTCCATGTGGCATTACAGGGTCCCTGGGAATGTGCCTGTCGTTGAGCTGTGGTGCCTGGGGCACATCTGTCCTCACATGTCACTGGGGGGTGACTGTGACACAGCATCATGATATCCAATGGGCCAACCTGGGACAAATTGATGCCACCTGTAGGACCGTGTTGACAGATGTTGGCCATGTATGTACCATACATGTCGTTCCGGTACTGCACACTTCATGTAGTTGTGCCTCATGATGATGTATGTTGGGATCTTGAGTGTGTTCAATGCCGCATATGTGGGGTGACTGACGATCTTGCTTACTTCTCCTCTGCACTGCAGGGCTCCTGCTGTCCATCGGCCATTCCCAGACCTGGCAACGATGGTGGAACGGGACAGCATCCGACGGTACCGCTTCACCAGGCAGCTGATTGAGGATTTGGCAGTGCAGTTGTCCCCACATTTGCAGCCTGGCCGGCCGTATCCTACAGCGCTGACCCCCAAGGTGAAGGTGATGGCAGCCCTACACTTCTTTGCCACCGGTACCTTCCAACATACTGTGGCGTCTGCTGGTGGGATGTCACAGACCATGTTCAGCCGTGTGCTCCGCGATGTTTTGGCGGCAATGTTGCTCTTCCTGAACCGGTACATCTATTTCCCTAGACTGCGACGACTCACTGACGTGAAGAGTGACTTTTATGCCCTGGGGAGGATGCCGCATGTCATTGGCTCCATTGATGGGACACATGTGGCTTTGGTACCACCACAGGCCCAGGAGCAGGCCTACAGGAACCGCAAGCACTACCACTCGGTCAATGCACTGGTGGTGTGTCTTGCAGACATGACCATCACACACGTGTGTGCCCGTTTCCCTGGTTCAGCACACGATGCCTTTGTGATGAGGAGTAGTCGCATCCCCAGGTTGATGGCACAGATGCAGAACCAGCGTGCCTGGCTTGTCGGTGTGTACTGACTTTGTGCCATTGTGTGTGATCTGATCTGTAGTATTCCGCCCACTTTTCCAAGTCAGCTGATGTGCACTTGTCTGTCCGTAGGTGACTCGGGATACCCCAACATGCCGTGGTTGCTGACACCCCTCAGGAACCCTGTGACACCTGCCCAGATGCGCTACAATGAGGCACATGGTCGGACCAGGAGAGTGATTGAGCGGACCTTTGGTCTCCTGAAGAGCCGCTTCCGCTGCCTGGACAAGACCGGAGGGTCCCTCCCATATGCCCCTGCGAAAGTGTGCAAGATTATCATCGTCTGCTGCATGCTCCACAACCTGGCAGTGCGGAAGGAGTTGCCTCTCATCCAGGATGACGATGACCAACATCCGCCACCTGTGGAGGATCCTGGCCTGGACCACGATGCCAGTGACGATGATGATGATGATGGTGATGGTGATGTCCGCACACAGCTCATCACCAACTTCTTTAGCTGAATGTGAGTATCCTGAGGTGTCATGTGAATGATGTGAGTTGGCATGATGTGTGGGTGGTGCTCTGGTGCTGTTGGAGTGTGTCCATGGGCTACTTGACAGGATGTGTGTTGCGATGTGTGGTGACAGGTGGGCTGTACTCCCCAACAGTGTTGACATGCTAACTTGGTTCTGGGTGGGTATCTTGTAACATGTATTGTGCATGAGTTTTGCTGTTCTGTCCTGTACTGCATTGCTTTTGACTGTGTGTCATTTCTGTCCTTCACAGGGTACTTTCAGATTCGTTTGGTCAACTGTGTCCACCGACGACGTGATTGCACATCCAGGCTGGTAGCTGTTGTGTCCCTACAGGTGATGTGCGCCACACCCATGGACTTCCTTCTGTCTACAGTTGTTGACTGTGTGCCCGCTACCAGGTGGGGTTACCTTGCATCTGTAGTGGTTACGGCATGTTGCTACTGTGTAATAAACCTGTGCTTCACTTAGTGATGTGCGTTGTCTGTGGTCACACATTTGACTGCCATTTGCTTACTGCACCTGTGGGCTACTTGACTACAACTGGGAATGGGTGTGGTGTCTGTGCATTGCACCGTCTTCCCTGGCAACATCAGTGTAGGCAATGAGTCAGATGGCCTAGGTGTGTATGTGTTGTGTAGCCCTGGTGGTGTGTCTCCCTCATATGTGTCACGTTGCCTGTACTCACATGCCTGTGTTGTCCTTGCTGTTGCAGTTCGCATACACTGTGTAATTTTGCAGTTCATCATCCCCATAACAGCACCCACGTTGGAATCACGACAGAGGCAAGTATGGTGTATTAGTGTGTTTATTGTGATAATAGTGCATAGGATGGATTGTGCTGTACATGAATCTTGCAATCCCAAGTTCCTAGATGAATAGAAAGTCCAGGTAGACAGGATCCCCAGTATCGGGGCCACAGTTGTCTGACACATTGTTCCAACTTGTACTCCCCATGCAATGTGTGGGAGTAGTGTTGCCATCAACAGGGTGAACAGTCTGTGCACAAAGGCGAAAATCCAGAACAGGTTCAGGCTTCCTGGGAGTTGCGCTTGGCCATCAGCCTCTCACTTTCCCCTCCTCGGACGACCCCTCTTCTTGGGGGGGGCCCTCAAGTGCAGGCTGCTGCGGTGCAGGGACTCTCCGCCAGAGTCCTCCTCCCTCCCTGTGGCAGTTGCAGTTTGTTCGGTACCAGATGTTGTTGGCACACAGGGAGGTGTGGACTGGTTGCTGTTCATCTGGCGGAGGCATTGTAAAATGTCCCTGTGCACCGCCGTCATCTCATGTAGTACATCCCACTTGGACTCCACGCGGGTCATGTGGGAGTCCACACGTGACATGTGGGAGTCCACACGTGACATGTGTGACTCCACGTGGGACATGTGGGAGTCCAAGCGGGCATGATGGGCAGCCTGCTGCTGTTTGATGTCTCTGAGGAGCCCCACTACCTGGCTGAGCTCTCCGGTGCTGGACTGGTACGCATCAGCTATGCGTACCAGTTGTGGGTCTTCATGCACACCAGCAACGTCTGGAAGCAGCGACCTCTGTCTCCCACCCCTCCCACCACCCCTGCTGACATGTGCAGTGTGTGCAGTTGCACGCACAGATAACCCTGGTCCACCTTGGGGGTTGGTGGTGGTGGTGGTGTCCATGGCCCCAGGTTGGTCCAGGGTCACTGCGCTGGTGTTGTTCCTTATTCTGTCCATGTCGGCAGGGATGGTATTCGTGGTGACAGTCGTTGGAGGGGTGGGTGCAGGGGTGCAGCTGGTGGACCTGCTGGTGCTGCAGCTGGTGGTCCTGCTGGTGCAGCATGTTGACTTGCACCGGATGTGCCAGGTTGTTCATCGTCCGAGGAGGACAGAGGCTGTACGACGCCAGTGAGCTCGGCATCCTCTTGAGCCTGGGACTGGGACTCCTCAGCGTCTGCTGCTGTGTCCCTATCATCACCTGTTTTTGGGAGACACAAACAATGTATGTCATGTTTCTGCAGGCATCAGTGGTTGACACACCTGACAGTTGTGACTGTGCCTCGGGGTGCGGGCCTGTACATTGTATTGTCCTAAGTCGTCACAGTCAGGGGTTGATATTGGTGTGGCACATTGTCCTGCATTATTTGGGCATTTCTATGTATTCTCTGGGGTGTGAACATGGTCTGCATTGATTGTGTTTGGTTGACAGCCAGACCTCCTTCCCACCCACCCACCCACCCAGTCAGTTATCCCACCATGGAACGTGCTTGCATTGCAGGGAGTGTAAGTTGTCTCTCAGGATGTCAGTCAGTGGTGTCCTGCTGTTTGTTGGTGCACAGTTGGCAGCAGGGCCTTGTGCTCCCCACAGCAGTAGCCAGTGTCAGCCATCTTGTGAGTCCTTCTCCACTCCCTGTGATGTGAGCATGGTTCAGGGTGGTGTTGATGGGCCAGTTGTGAGGCTGAGCAATGTCTGTGACTACGACTCCCATCATGCTATTGCCTCCACCCCCTTCCCAGCATGCCCATGCTTCCTTCCTTTTGACTCTGCTTCCCTGTGGGGTGGGCTGGCTGTGCTGACAGGATGGCTGGGAGTGTTGTCCTGGCAGTTGTTTGGCTAAGAGTCCCAAGAGTGTCCCTGTGCTTCACACAACATAACCCAGGGTGGTGGTGCTTTGTGGGATCTTGTGTTAGGATGGAGGGCATTGCATTCTACCAGGTGGGTACTGTGGAGTTTGTGTTGGGGGGGGGTGAGGGGAGGTGCTGGTGACTATAGTCAGTGCTGCAAGTCCCCCTTCCCACCCAGCCAGCCAGATATCCCACCATGGAACGTGCTTGCATTGCAGGGAGTGTAAGTTGTCTCTCAGGATGTCAGTCAGTGGTGTCCTGCTGTTTGTTGGTGCACAGTTGGCAGCAGGGCCTTGTGCTCCCCACAGCAGTAGCCAGTGTCAGCCATCTTGTGAGTCCTTCTCCACTCCCTGTGATGTGAGCATGGTTCAGGGTGGTGTTGATGGGCCAGTTGTGAGGCTGAGCAATGTCTGTGACTACGACTCCCATCATGCTATTGCCTCCACCCCCCTTCCCAGCATGCCCATGCTTCCTTCCTTTTGACTCTGCTTCCCTGTGGGGTGGGCTGGCTGTGCTGACAGGATGGCTGGGAGTGTTGTCCTGGCAGTTGTTTGGCTAAGAGTCCCAAGAGTGTCCCTGTGCTTCACACAACATAACCCAGGGTGGTGGTGCTTTGTGGGATCTTGTGTTAGGATGGAGGGCATTGCATTCTACCAGGTGGGTACTGTGGAGTTTGTGTTGGGGGGTGTGAGGGGAGGTGCTGGTGACTATGGTCAGTGCTGCAAGTCCCCCTTCCCACCCAGCCAGCCAGATATCCCACCATGGAACGTGCTTGCATTGCAGGGAGTGTAAGTTGTCTCTCAGGATGTCAGTCAGTGGTGTCCTGCTGTTTGTTGGTGCACAGTTGCCAGCAGGGCCTTGTGCTCCTCACAGCAGTAGCCAGTGTCAGCCATCTTGTGAGTCCTTCTCCACTCCCTGTGATGTGCGCATGGTTCATGGTGGTGTTGATGGGACAGTTGTGGGGGGGCAATATGTGTGACTGCGACTCCCATGATGCTATTGGCTACACTGACTTGGCCAGCATACACAGAATTCCTTCCTTTGAGTGGTCTTCACTGTGTGTTGGTGTTGTTGTGGTGGCTACATGTGTGGATGTGTGTGTTAGTTCTATTTGTGCCACTGCCTAGCTGTAGTTGTGGTTGTGTTTGTACATGTGTTGGCACAGTTGGATGTGACTTTTTTGATGGCATGTGTTGTGTTTATCTGACTGACATACACATTTTGGGATGATTCTGTTCTAGTTGCTGTGTAATTGCTATGAGTGCATGGTTTGACTCTCCCCTTGACAGTGATGTGTGTGTGTTTTGTGGCAGTATATTGTGTACATTTGTTGTGTACTCACCAGGCTCTGGGATGTCCTCTAGTCCATATATGCTCACTGGCGGTAGGATGGCCCGCACCTTCTCCTCCCAGGGCCTGAGGTATATTGGCTTGGCAGGAGGGCCACTGCCGGTGTGTTGGCTGTTGATGTAATCTTGCTTCAGCAGTTTCCGTACCCTCCTGCGCACGTCATACCACCTGTTCTGGATGTCGGTCTTTGTGCGCCGACATGGTGATTGTGCGTTCACCCTGTTGATGATCCTCTCCCACATCTTGGTTTTCTGCGACATGGGGGTCTGTTGGACCAATGTGCCAAACAGCTGTGGCTCTACCCTGAGGATCTCGTCTACCAGGACTTCCAATTCACAATCTAGGAACTTGTGATTCTTCTTGGGGGGCATGGTGATGGGTGGTGATGGTGGGTGATGTGTGTGTTGGTGTGCAGGTGAGGGTGTGTGGGTGTGTGTTGTGCTGGGTGTATGTGAGGTAGGTATTTGTTGGTGTGCTGCTGGTGTGTGGCTTGTGTGAGGGATGAGCTGTGGGTGTGTGGTTGCTTTCTCTTGGGTGCTGGTAGTGGAATGGCATTTGCAAAGGCTCATGGTAGTGATTTGTGTCCTTTATATAGGTGGAGTTGTGGGTGTGTCTTTGTTCTCTGTCCCCACCCCCAGTATTTATTGGCTTTGTAATTGCTTGTTTGGCCTTTTTTTGGTTGATTTTTCCTTTGTGCTGTTTGTGTATGTTGGAAACATTCTTGTGACCGAGTCGGACCCTGCATTGGTCTCGTACGGTGTTTTCCGTTTCGTTCACGCTGTGTTTGTGCAGTTTTGTATGCTGCGTACGCGTCGGTCGCGGTGTATTGTGTTGCTTCGGCTCGGTTTTGTATGCGTGTCGGTCGTACGGCTTGTCCTCCGTCCGACTCGGTCGTGTTTTTCGCGCCTTGCATCGTACTTTGCGGGTTGGAGTTGGCGGGTACGATTCGGTCGGATTTGTTCCGGGTGCGTGTCGGTCGGTTGGATTCGCGTGTTTTTCCGGCCGGATTGCTATTTTCCGAGCGGCTCGGTCGGTCGGCTTGGTTTCCTGACGTGTCGGTCGGATTTATCGCGGCTTGCATCGTACTTGGCGTGTCGGGCGCCACTGGTACGTGTCGGTCGGTATTTTTTCCGGATCCGAGTCGGTCGGTGCTTTTTCCGGCCCGAATCGGAATCGACCCCTGAATGTTGCATTTTCACTTGTCAGAGTGATGTGCTAATGCAGAGGACTGACATGCACACAGGGAATGTGTGTTGCAATGAATTTATTTGCACATGCTGTTCATGTGGTCATTTTGTACTGTTCCATGATTGCTAAGGACAGTCACAATGTGACGTGCTCATGTGAAGAAATTGCTAATGAATGTGTTCCTTCGGGCTATTCCTGCTGCAGCTGCAGTGGGGTGTGGTCCACCTGCCTCATCTTCCTCATCATCGTCCGGTGCATCTGGCACTTGGATCCATGGGGCATTGGTGCGTACACATATGTTCTGCAATACACAACATGCAATGATCGTCTTGCACACTATTTCCGGGCTGTACAGGAGTCTTCCACCTGTGATGTCCAGGCACCTGAAACGTGACTTTAACACGCCAAATGTGTGCTCAAAAATGACCCTGGTGCGTTTGTGGGCCACATTGTACTGCCTCTGGGCCGGGGTGTTCGGTGCTCAGAGGGGTGTCATCATCCACGGGCAGAGTGCATATCCTTGATCACCTGTGAGAGGCAAGTGAGATTAGTGTAAATTGGTGGTTCAGCATGCTGTGTTGGCAGACTTACAAGTTTTGTGGTGTGTGATTTGTGCGACTTTGGGATTCATGTTTGCCATGTATTGCTTCTGGCTAATGTGCGGGATCAATGTGTATTACGTAGCCTCAGAGCTGCTTGTCCCTCCCCCCGAGCCTATTTACTTGTGTGCGCTGCACGGTTGCATCACTTGCACTCCTACGGCACACCATTGTCATGCCTGTCTGCGCATGTCCGCAAGCCTGACAACAACACTGTAATGTTGGCCGTTGAAGGTGGGCGGCCACATGTGTGTAGGCCCATGGTAAGGATAGGGCGGACACAGATGTGGATTTCAGGCCTGGCTGAACTTGCTCTGCGATTGAGGCTAGGCCTTTGGCTTATGCTGCAGCAATGAAGTAACACACACAACAGTTGGCATGTATGAGCCAAGACCCCAAGCGCTCCTTTATTTTCACATTCGGGCGAGCCAGCCCTCCGGGTGCATGCTACTGACATGTCATGTCATGTCATGTGGGTAACACGATCAAGCATAAAACGCTTTGGGTACGAGTAGCAGCTCTCAAAGAGGGCTTGCCACTTACTCATGTAATACATACTCTTGGCCATCAGTGCATGGGACCACACGCTGTAGGCAACACTCTGGCTGACGAGGCAGCCAGAAATGCAGTAGCCACTTGTTCAGCAGCAGCAGTCACAATGTCTATGACAAAAGTCGATACCGACATACTGGCAGCCGTAGCGGCTACCAGAGACGGGACGAAATACCCACAGGGGTTTCCATCCAAATATCAATACCAATTGTCCCCGGAACAAGTTCCGACAGTAACAATTCCTTCCGTTGGGGATCCGCTGATTCCCAACGAGGACCGCAGACATGCGTTGATCACAGCTGCACATGAGGGCATGACTTCGGCGCACTCAGGTGTATCGGCAACGGTGTCCCGCTTGCAGCAACGTCCTGTTTCCGCCCCTGCATGGCATTGCTGATAGCTCTCTGTGGCCTTCTGTTCCCGCAATGAAAGCAAGCTTCAACCAATTAAGTAGGCTCAAAGCACTGTTATTCCAACATGAACTTGCCTTGACCTCGGCCTGTGAAACATTCGAGATACAGGTGGCTCGGACATCAAGTGAAATACAATCCCTATTAAATACCAATCTCCCACTACATTTGGGGGAGTTGATACACCAAATATTCAATGTTTCTGACACAGAAGGCCTTGCACCTTTTTTAAATTGGTGGGCTCAGGTCTTGTGTCCTTGTTTCAAACGATATTTGGTGTAATTCCGGCTTTTATTCATTCCATTTTTTCCAGCGCTTTTGGTGGCTTGCCGTTGATCCTCTTGCTCGCTGGTGCTGTCCTGGTACTTGTTTTACTACTTCGTAATGGCTGCCCTTCATGTGGTACTCGATCATCCGGTCCAGCTGGAGCTGTACCGTAGCCGATTGCAGGAATTCCTTGGTTGCCTACCTATGGCTGTTGTGGGTGCTGCCTACAATGTGACTTACAGATACGCATACTTTACTTGCGTCCATCCAGTTTTTTGGTGCCGCTACTGTCCTTTCTCCTGGGCTTTGGATTTGTGCCTCTCAAACGCCATACGGCCTTGCCCTGATTACGACCTGTTGCTGTGGCCCCTATTGTGTCATGATCAATCTTGTGCAACTGGTACCCACATGCTGACGGCGGCCGTGAATGGAGTGCTGGCACAATGGGACATCTGTGAAGGGGATTCACGCCTGCTGCACCACAGCTACATTGAGTATGATACAGGATGTACGACCATGCTTTTTGAAGCAATAGATTATGATGAGCACGTATGCTCCTTCGAGTTGTTGAATTGAATGTTGTCCCTCCTTGTCTCTGAGGGGGACCGTCTTTTGGAACACCTTGCCTTCCAAGGTTCAACAGATCTCATATGATTCCGATGATTAATGTTCAACAAGACATTTTCATTTTTTTTCTTCTTCTCGTATTTTACCACTAATCAACCTTATCGTGATTTTGATTTTTTGGAACTTTGCCCCTGCTATGCTCAGTGCTTTGACTCTGCTTGCGACTTGGACCTTGTTTTTTCTATTCTTCTGCAACCTGGCCAGGGGGAGGGTGTCATGTGGATTTAAGGGACCCCGTTGACATCTTTAGATTGGAATGGGTCCGGAGGCCATGATTCTGCTTTTGCACATGACACTACAAGCTTATTCTTATGCAAGGATGTTTTCGCTGGTCACCTGCGACCCGCTGGCTGCGCTGGTTCCCTGCTTGTTCCTGGAGTTTAGCCTGAACATCGTGAGCAAGGTCAAACAACACCGTCCCTTGTTATTTTTATCTGGTCAGGCCCTAGCACATAGACAAAACATACCCTGCAGCTGCTGTTTGTGGGACATGCACCTTTTTTTTGATATTAGGAGAATGCATGTTACACGCAGACACACTTGAGGAGAGACTTTTCAAGGATGAAGAGCTGTATGGAGCTGTGATGTAGAGACATGATCTATGTCTTAGAGGTATGGGGTCTGCTATACAAACCCAGAGATCTTCTATGATATCATCTTAGTTTTCCCGTCCATGGGGAGGGACAGTAGGTTTTATAGTCCTGTCTCCAGAATCAATATACAATGATTTCTCCTTTTATAATGTATGGACTTGCTACAATGCTGACAATGCTTGTATTATGCATTGTGATTTTAGTAGTGGCTTGTATACTGCATTTTAGAGCACGTTAGTTGAAATCAACATTTTAAACTGACTCAGTGACTCTGTCAATCTCTTGTTGTGGATGAGTACGAGAGGCTGAGTGAAAGGGAATGACCCGTTACCACGATCCCTGAGTGATTAGGGGAGTGTTGTGTTCTGGGTTGTCTAAACGCCTGTTTCTCTATCTGTCCATAGGAAGGCAGGTGAGACACTATAGCTAGCCGGTCGTGGGCTCGTGGGTACTAAGGCTGTAGGAAGGCGTAGCCCCTATATACCGGAGGCCTGCATTGCTGTGCATAGTTCTGTGTATGTGCAGAATCCCTACAACACTACATTGCAACATTGTCGATTAAGGGCCGGGTGGCGCTGACACCACAACAGAGACACACGCCATAGTCACTTTTGTGGCCAGCCCGGAACTGAACCACGCCCAGAGCCCAGAACTGAACCACGCCCAGAGCCCCGGGTCATTTCTTCACATTTCTACGCTGGACTGGCGTACGCCGGCCCAGCCCACTACGCTTACGCTTACAGGGGGTGGTGACATAGCTACATGTCCAAGGTCTTCCCCACTGCCTGAGGTAACATGGTTGCGTCCACTTCCATAACACTTCAAACACCAGCAGTATATGTCCACATGTGCTCTGCATACTCAAGACTGTCCAGCACATCACCGCCACACTTGGCATTGTGTACATTCTTATTCATGGGTCCATTGCCTCCTTCGCACATTCTTGGTTCCCACCACTCCCCACATTCTGCAATTGTGTGGCAGAGGGGCTATGCCTTTGTGGATGGTTTGTCTACATGTCTGGCCCCTGTTACCACAGTTCCTTGTGTTGTTGTGTCTGGTAGGTGGGCTTGTTGGTTGGCATGTTGTATGTGATATTGTTACTTGTGCATTCCCACAGTTGTGAGTTGTATGATTGTGGAGTTGAGGTGTGTGGGGTGTTCCGTTGGTACTTACCAATGAGCAGTGCATTTCCATAGGTGCCATCCTGAAAGCGCTGGTTGATGATGGACTGTCGGAAGATGTAGGAATCATGCACACTGCCTGGGAAGTTGGCGACGACATTGGTGAACAGTCCCCGGTGGTCCACTATTGCCTGCATGTTGATGGAATGCGTGTGCTTTCTGTTGCGGTACTTGTGTGCAGTGTCGGCAGGGGGCACAAGTAGGACATGTGTGCAGTCAATTGCCCACAACACGTGCGGGAAGCCAGCTATGGCGTAGAAGCCTTCCTTGGTCTCCAGCTGTTCCTGTGCAGTGTGTGGGAAGTGAAGGTGCTGGGGTATGAAGCTGATGATGGCATCCATGACAGGTGTGAGGAACTTTGATTGGGCTGGCTGTGAGACGCCTCCGACTCTGGCAGTTGTTGGTTGGAAGGTACCAGAGGCCAACAAGTGCAGCACAGCCAGCAGCTTTGTCTGCGGAGGGATGTTGGTTGTCCACTGTGTTGGTACCGTCAGCCTGTGGGTAATGTGGGTCAGGATGCGGAGGATGGTTGTCCTTTTGAGCCTGTAGTGGGCAATTACATCCTCTGGTGTTAAGTCTCTGAGGCTGGTGCATTTTCGGAAGGTCTGCTGCCTTGTTCTGCGCTGCCTCGCTGGTAGTCCGGGGGGGGGTGGTCCTGGGTGCGGGAGTGGTCCTGGGGGTGGTGGCGGTGTGTGTTGTGGCCCTCTTGGGTCTCCAAGCTGCATGAATAGTAGCTCCATGGCATCTGTTGGTCTTCAGATGTGGCTCTGGGCTCCCTTTATGCTGCAGGTCCTACGTCCTACTTAAGACCAGAAAAAAGCAGATCTTAAGTCCCTGCTGCAAATGCGCCTTATCGCCTGTTTTTAGACCGCATCGCCGATCTGGCTGGTCGTTGAGAATATCGCGAAGTGGTGTTATTGTGAATTTTTGCACGGGAACGCCTACTCTGCATATGATTAGAGTTAGTTGTCGCTGTCAGCCTTGGCGATGTTTTTAGCGGCAGCTATCGCAGGTAAACTGGCGATGTCGGCTGTTTGCGCAGGCTTGTGAATAGGGCGATAGGTCTATCGCCAATTTCTTGGCGGTAAAGTGCAGCTAAATCGGAGATGAGTCCTTGAGAATATGCCCCCTAGCGTGTTAGGTCTTTGTAGACCATGCTCCGAAAATAGCCTGGGAGCTACAACATTTGATCAGATTTTTTTTGTAACATTTTATTAATTTGGATTGCCTATTTTGGATTCCTCACTATGCCCTGGGGATCACAGTGTGCTTACCCCACCTCCTTATATTCCCTCATATTTGTTTTTTTTTAACGTGAGAACCATGTCTTCCTTTTATATTGACAGCCACAAGAGAAGAATTGTTTCTCTTGTGCCAGCCATTCAGAGCCCGAAGTGGCTAATGAAAGCAAAAATCTCACTCGTTCAATGACTGATTGTTCTAAAAATGTGAGATGACTCAAGCCATCACAGATTAATGTTCTACTTCACTGGGTCAGCAAAAAGACATATATGAGAGGGGCAACTGGGGAGATAAACTGAGGTTTTAGGAACACTAAAGAGAGAAAAAAAACAGGAGAGAAAAGAGACAGTGAGATAACGAAGAGCGAAAGGGATATGCTGAGACAGACGGCAAACTGTGATACATATAAGACACAGACACAGAAAATATATAGAAAAATATGGTAAGTTGTAAGCATAGCGGAGAATGTACGGTATTGTAAATTGGTATCAAAGCTGGGATGTTTGTAACGTCCCAGGAGTCCGCTGTTTGTGAAGTCAGACAGACTTCCGTGGCTAGATTAATACTTTGTAAATTGTACAATAATCTCCGAACAAAGTAGCTCCACTGACCATTTCTTTCTGGTGTTCATCTTTCCAGCAGGTTATGATTATAAACATCTTTATATTCATAGAAGGTGTGCAGAACATTACATAAATGTTCTCACAGTTTATTTAATGATGGATAAGAGGACTAGAGTATACTAGCATGATCCGCCCTTAGGATGAATAACTAAGGCTTTTGTCATTACCTTTTCCTGTAATTGCATTTTTGTACGAAGATTATGATGTAAGCACATGTCAAGCACCATCCATTTGCGCGATGCTAATATTAGAGTTACTAATATTAAAATATTGCACATATCTACATGCACCATATAAATACAGCAATTAAAATCCACTCATTATGTATAACTAGGAACGCTGAAGAGTTTAAACAACAGCAATATGAAGAAGGTGCATATGTTATGAAAGTAAAATAAAAAAGTCTACAAACCAAAGTTGGCTAGCAAATAACTTAGCTTCAGGAAAAATTACCCCGAAGCTATATGCAATAAAAGAAATTGAAATGGAACATAGGCTTCATGTATACAGATGAAATACCCCCCGGAACAGCAAAGAAGCAAATAATAAAAACTGAAGTTAAAAGAAGCCGTAGCTGAAGTGGAATCATGATATTTAAAAAATAGGTAACACGAGAAGGGAACACCAGGCAAATGGGTCAATATTTCTTATGTTCCATCGCTCCTGGGAAATTCTGAAAATATTACTTTTGTGGCTTTACTGTTATTGAGAAAAGGCAAGATTATTTTTAATATTTACTGCTTCAAACTGTGTAAAAGCTCTGGGTATTTACCTCAATGGAACGGTTGCGGAATTCGTTAGCAGAGACCATGAGTGACTGCCGTGCCACCCATAAAGCTGGCCAACTGGATTACATTATGAGAAACTGCATCTCCAGCTGTTTATTTGTCGTGGTTCGGTTGTTTAAAGATTGAAAAACAGCATTAGGATGGAATTCAAATATATAAAAATATATCCGAAAAAATGTGCCTTCAATCTTAAATGATCCTCAACATTTTGTCACCGTTTACTATAAATTCACATTCGTAATACGATGCGCAAATATTTGGCACCTTCGGGTATTACCAAAGAGAAGTTTTCTTTATAAACAGAAATACTTATTCATTGAATCAAGATTTCAGTGTCAAAATCCACTTACTCCTGTTGCAAAAGTCAGCATGAGCAAGTGGTGGGTAGGTTTGAGAAAGGGGGACGTTTGTAGCCGTTGAGGGCAGGGTATTATTTGTGGTGAAAAATGTTTGGATCGTCCACAAATTTCTAAATTGATCGGCATTCACAAATATGCTTTCCCATCGTCTTTTCCTACCAGCATAGGACACTGAAATGATATCCCATGGGGTGAGCATAGAAAACCCTTAAATTTAAAGCAGTTCCTGCCTGTCGACTAACTGCATATTTGTGGGTATCAGGGTTGAATGGACTCTCCTGGAAGTCCACAAGAGTTGTACATTTTCAAAATGTGTTCCTTGGGCTTTTGTTATTCAGGGGTAGCAGTAAGCAATCCCAGAAAAAGTAAGCATTAAGCGTAAGCCTGCACCTGGGGAGATTCCTAACATCGTGAATTACGAGCCTACACACTCAGGGCAAGAGGTACTACACGTTTGTACTGTTGCAAACGTTGATACGTTCACTGATTGCTAAAATGGCTTTGCGTTTCTGAGTGCGCGCTTGAACAAGATGGTTGCAGCACGGTGAGATCTCCCAATAAATCTTAGAGTGATGCGACAATTTACCACCAAGAAGGACGTCTTGGCATTTTACCTACCTTGGGAGGTCTGCAAGGCACAAGTCCTAAAAAAGAAGTGGGGGGACTAACCTAGTTAGGCAGTATGCAAGTGACATCACGGTGCACGACATCACGGCGTGCGACATCACGGCGCGCAACATCACGGCGCATGACATCACGGCGCACGACAGCACAGTGCGTGACCTCACACATGGCATCACAGGAATTGACCTTATAGAAAGTGGCATCAAAAGCCACGACTTTACAGGAAGTGGCATCACAAGAAGTGACATCAGATCTAAAACCCTCACATATATGTTTAGCAGGTCTATCATGTGTATGTTTGAGCGCATTGCGAGGATAATAGCACAGTGAGCTATGGAAGATGAAACGTGACTTCTACACCTTGCAAACCCCCAATTTTATGTAACAGATCCTGTACATTCATTTACAAACTTATATAATGTATTGTACATGTAATATGTGCGTGTTGATGTAAAGCGCTCTGACACCCTGCATTGGGATGAGTAATGCTATACAAGAAAAAATAGTGGTAATTAAATTATTTCAACGCCTCCTCAGGTGTAGTAAGCTCTATATAAATGCAATTTGCTGTGTATAAATACTGGGAAAGACCAACACATCTGACATTCTTACAGTGCATGCATATCTCCTAAATAGGGACTGAACAAAGTGAAAACAAAGTGAAAAGCTGGCTTTCTTAAGTATGTGTGAAGTGCTAACCCTTGTTTCCCCTCCGCTTCATTTGCATCTAGGTGTGAGGCTCCTGACTGCTCCCAGCCAAGAGACTCACAAAAGGAGGCCTGATGGCCCCTCTTAGCCTGTGTTATGGGCCCAGCAGGAGTCTTCAATAAGAATGGCCCGTCCCCGCCCACACGTTGTTGCTTGTTGCAGATGGAAAGCAGACAACCTGCAGGCGCTGCTGAAAATGTCCCGGTGTTTGGCAATTACTCCCGGACGAGTTCAGCACATTATTCAGTGGGGCCCAAATTCTTGGCAGGGTGGACGGCATCCACACTGTGAAAATAGTAGGTGGACGCCGTCCACCCGCATGTACCCCGACTCATGCCCTGGAAGTCTGCCCATTATCTTCTCCACCTTTGAGAGTTGTGGGGCAGTATATTGGTGTCCTGTGGGCTGCATTTTCGGAGGAGTGAGTTTACCGACAATGCATTGCACTCTGCTCCGAAGTTCCTCTCAGAGATTCAGCGGCCTCTCCAGGAAAGAGTGCAACTGTGTTTAGGCTGGACCCCTTCCTCCTCTTCACAAAACAAGCACAAAGGTTCATCATAACAAACATGTTCTCGGTCTGCACTTTTATTTTTTCATTCCTTGTGAAACCTTAGGGCAAACTATATACATTTTGCTCGTTTTTTTCTCAATCTTCTGGCCAAACTGGGACATAGACAATTATTTCTGTATTTTTTTTTTTGTGGCCGCATCTGAATTAGTATGGCATCCAATAACAAATTATATGCTTTCAAACAAAAAGAAACACGTTTCCTCACCACCGCCAATAAAACCTATGGTACTTGAACCGCCTGACCTGTCCTTTAACAAAATATTAGAAGAAATTCAGATAATACGCACTAATAATAATGGCATAAGTCTAGATATTAAACATATTCAAAAGGGTGGACAGTCAAAAATCGATTTTTAAATATCGAAGCACAGTTATATCGAGTTTTAAATATCGTAGGGACAAAATATCGAAGTCAAGAATATCTACAACCAGAATATCAAAGCTAAGGTAAGAAATATCGATGTTGCAAATATCGATGTTAGTAATATCGATAGTTAAATTATCGATGTTAATATTATCGATATTTATATGAGTGTTATGTATTTTAGTATGTATTTAATATGTATGTGTTCTATATTTTTTGTTAAGTATTGTACTGTTTTTTTAAATATATGTATACATTTTTTAAAAATTTGTAATTTAAAAAAGTAAATTTTGCGTTTTAGTACCGTAGTGGGTTGTGGGTTTATAGGGGAATAGGGTGGGAAGTAATTTAATTATAGTAAATTAAATAATAATTTTTAGGAATTATTCATTTATTTTAATTACATTTTGTGTTTTATTTCTGTAGCGGGTTGTGGGTTTATAGGGGAATAGGGTGGGAAGTAATTTAATTGTGATTAAGTAATTATTAATTTTTAATTTTTAATTATTACTAATAATTAATTTATTGTTAATTAATTATTAATTGGTAACTAATTATTATTAATTGATAAATATTTGATTTGTATTAATTTATTATTGGAGTGGGTTGTGTGTGTTTTAGGGGAATAGGGTCGTAAGTAAATTATTTGTAATTAAGTAATTAATTAAGAAAAATTGAGTATTGTTAATTAATTTTTTTGTTAATTAATTTTTAATTGGTTATTCATTTTGATCAAATATTATTTATTGGTATTGATAATTTTTTTTGTTAATTAATTATTAATTGGTTCTTAATTTTTATTAAATATTATTTATTGGTATTGATAATTAATTTTTTTGTTAAATAATTATTAGTTGGTTATAAATTTTTATTACATATTATTTATTGTTATTGACATTTTTTTAAATTTAATTATTAATTGCAAATTAATTTTTTAAATTTATTAATTGGAAATTAATTTAATTGTGTGAAATTTTATGTGGAGTGTGTTGTGTGTTTATTGGGGAATAGGGTGGGAAGTATTTAATATTATTAAAGTAATTATTATTTTTGATATATTTGTAGTTTTTTCTTTTTCTAAATTTATTAATAAATCATTATTTAATTACAATATTTATTTCATTTATAAGTATGTTATTTTTAACATCTACGCTGTCCAGCGCTTTCCCTACTGTTGCACTCACTGGAGTGGGAATAGTAATTTTTACCCCTACGCTATCCAGCGCTTTCCCTACTGTTGCACTCTCTGGAGTCGGAATAGTAATTTTTACCCCTACGCTATCCAACGCTTTCCCTACTGTTGCACTCTCTGGAGTGGGAATAGTAATTTTTACCCCTACGCTATCCAGCGCTTTCCCTACTGTTGCACTCACTGGAGTGGGAATAGTAATTTTTACCCCTATGCTATCCAACACTTTCCCTACTGTTGCACTCTCTGGAGTGGGAATAGTAATTTTTACCTCTACGCTATCCAGCGCTTTCCCTACTGTTGCACTCACTGGAGTGGGAATAGTAATTTTTACCCCTACGCTATCCAGCGCTTTCCCTACTGTTGCACTCTCTGGAGTGGGAATAGTAATTTTTACCCCTACGCTATCCAACCCTTTCCCTACTGTTGCACTCACTGGAGTTGGAATAGTAATTTTTACCTCTACGCTATCCAGCGCTTTCTCTACTGTTGCACTCTCTGGAGTGGGAATAGTAATTTTTACCCCTACGCTATCCAGCGCTTTCCCTACTGTTGCACTCTCTGGAGTGGGAATAGTAATTTTTACCCCTACGCTATCCAGCGCTTTCCCTACTGTGGCACTCACTGGAGTGGGAATAGTAATTTTTACCCCTACGCTATCCAGCGCTTTCCATACTGTTGCACTCTCTGGAGTGGGAATAGTAATTTTTACCCCTACGCTATCCAACGCTTTCCCTACTGTTGCACTCACTGGAGTGGGAATAGTAATTTTACCCCTACGCTATCCAACGCTTTCTCTACTGTTGCACTATGTGGAGTAAGTATATATATTAATTTATATGTATATGTTTAATTTATTTTAACATTTAATGTATTAGTTATTATTTTTAAATATCTTTTAATATTTTTAACTATATTTCTTTTAATTATATGTATTATTTACTTAATTTTACATTATTATTAAAACATTAAAAAAAACGATATTTTTAACTTCGATATTTTTGACAACTATATATTTTTTTCGATATTTTTGTACTTACCTTTATGTAGATTGGACTTCGATGTTTTTGACTTCTATATTTCTGTGTCGATATTTTTGCAGGTCGATTTTCTGTCCGTCGATATTCTGTCATACATTCATTCAAAAGAACATCTCTGCATTATCCATGTAAGTTAATGACAACGAGATCAAAATTAGAGATATTCAACTTCAGATTTGCCAATTCACCCCTTTGGTTTCACACATTTCTCCACTAAATATACAGCTTCTTCACCTAAAAAATCGTTACAGACAATATAACCTCCACATTTCAACCTTCCAGAACATATTGAAGGCCAAGAGCGTCTTGCTTATATTGAAAGTCTCATACTCCAACTCTTAAAAGTCAATTTTCCAGAGAAATGTGAGTCAACAAAGCACATTGTATTGCATCTCATTTAAAAACAAGTAATACTAAGCCACAACAAATTATTTTTAAGATACTTCGCCATCATCATCTTGCCATAATTCGGAAAGCTATTCGTCACATACCTACTTTGATAGTGGAAGGAAGCAAAATCTACATTCATCAGTACTCTCCCAAAGAGCCTGCTACTGTCCTCAAAAAAATTACTTCAGTTAAACCTTGTCTCAAGCGACTGGGATACAAATATGGTCTGTATGACCCATCAGCTATGAGAATCTGCAAAGATGGTGCAAACAAATCCTTCCATACTCCGACAGACCTATTTAACTTCCTTGATCAACATCATCCTTCTAGTATGGTGGAACAGGACACAAATGCTTCCTAAATTTTCATTGTAACATTCTCTGTCCTTTATACACCTACAACTTCATCTGGTTTACAGGATTTTTCATTCTCTCCTTCTTGGCCTCTCTTTCTCAATATTCCCAAATGTTCCTTTTTCTATGTCTGTCTTTTCTCAGTTTCGATGTTGTGTGTTCTGCTTGTTGTTTTATTCATCTTGTGTTATAAGCTTCTCTTTATTGTGCTTATCAATCTTATTTTCTCCCTTTCTTATCTATATGTCCTTAAATTGTCAAAATAAAGTTTAAATGTTAAAGGGCTTCGACATCCAGTCAAACATAAAAAGATAAATGAAAACCTCTCTAGACAGAAAGCAGATATTGTTTGATACAAAAAACTCATGTGAAAGATACAATTCTATACTCAGTCGATAAGGGATGGTTCTGCAGTTGTATTACTTCTCCAGCTGATAAGAAGAAAAAGAATGGAGTTGCTATCCTTTTCTCAAAACAACTTCATTTACAGGTTCTGCATAAACATAATGATATTAATGATAGTTTTGTTTGCTAAAATACAAATTAAGAAAGTTATCTTGAAACTAGTTAATGTTTATTGTTGTACTGTAGATGACCCACGTTTATGGGAAACTCTCAGTACTGAGGTTGTTAAATTAGGAGATGTTCAACCTAATAACAGATCCCTTGTTAGATAGAATTCTGCATCCAAGTTTAAACCCCTCAGCTGTTCTATAGCTTCAAATCATTTCTTAAAACTACTAGATTGCTGTATATTTGGAGTCTTCATTTTCAAGCTAGAAAGAAATTTATCTTTTTTTCTAATCCTCATCCTACTTCATAATTGATTACATATTGAAATCCAAATGTTTATGTCAATCAATAGCATCTCCCAAGATACATACCATTCTAACCATGGCAAGATATAATTTCTAGCTAAAATTGTTACCCTTACACTTCCTCGACCCCGGAGAATGAATGCCAACATTCTTCTTTGAGATGCAGATGAAACCAAATTGCTCATTGCCATTGCACAATTTTTTGCACTCAACTTAGACAATGATACTTCTAACACTACTAGATGGGACACATTTACAGCCTTTATCAGCAGTATTGGTATTTTCAATATGGCTCATGAGAACAAATCATTTTATTCTAACCTCACTAACTTAGAAAAATATATCTCTAAATAGAAATGTTTGTTTACTCTGATAAGTTAAACTATAAGAAAAAATGACAAAAATTGAGATATGAATATATTCTATGCTAAGCAAACATGCTAGTATACAAATCTCCAACACTAAAGGGAAGCTCTACTTTCAGGCCAATAGATTCAATAAATTATTTACCAAGTATTTAAATATAAAAAATGATAAATTATGTGCACATATTCATTCAAATATTGGCCACCTTTTAATATCCTCCAAAAATATATATTGAATGAATTTCAAAACGTATTATGTTCATATAATATGCCTACCCTGACTCAACAAAATAAAGATTTTCAAGATAACCCAATTTTGCCTCTGAAATACAATCTACCATTAAAGCCCTTAATTCTGGCAGGTCCCCTGGCTCAGATGGCATCTTTGCCAAATTTTATTATGCATTTAATTTATAATTAACTCCCTATGATTTCTCCCTTTTTACAGATTTTGTGAACAATGGCTCTGTTGCTAGGTCTTTATGTGATGCTTGAATTGTAGTTTTTTGTAAACCAGTCAAAGACCCTTCTGTTAGGCCAATTTCTCTACTCAATCAGGATTGCAAAATCTATGTCTAAGTTCTTGCTACAAGATTAGCTACCGTCCCTGATAAGTTAATTCATGCTAACTAAGTTGGCTTCATGAAAAATAGATTTTCTGCTCATAATACTGGGTTAGTAACCATACCATTATGCCAATATCGAGTATAGATTTACGTTCAGGATTGTTAGCACTAGATGCAGAAAAAGCATTTGATTAAGTCAATTGGCAATTTTTATTTAAAGTTATGGAAATATGTCATTTTGGTTTGCCATTTATTAACATGATTAAATCCCTTTATGTATCCCCTACTGGTAATCATTTAGGGGCCTATTAGCATGGCGGGCAGATTGCCACCGCCCGACCGGCGGTGGCGATCCGCCCGCCAAAACACCCCGCCGGACGGCCTTTTACCCCCCGCCACATTAGCATGGCGGGGGGTACTGCGGCGGACGGAGAGACCGTCCGCCGCTTTTCCGCCGGTAGGCAATCATCCCGATTGCCTACCGGGCGGAAAAGGCCCATAATATGGTGGCGGTGCCTTGCAGGCACCACCATCCATATTAGCATGTGGCATTTTCAATGCCTTTCCATGGCGGAGACTCCGCCATGGAAAGGCATGCAGAGTTCACTTTGGGTGCCCGTTGCGGGCCCCCGGGGGGGTGGGGGGATGGGGGGCTGCACTTGGGCGATACCCATGGTACCCCCCTACATTGGCATGGACAAAGTGGCAGGCACCGTGCGGTGCCTGTCACGTTGTGCATGCCAATGCACAACATGTATTTTCAACAGTGTGGCGGGTGCTGCTTACAGCACCGCCCGCCACAATGTTGAATATGCGGAATGCGACCGCCAGGGTGGCGGTCGCATCCTAATGGGCCCAGCGGGACTGCCGCACCTCTGGCGGTCGGTCCCGTTTACCGGTACGGTGGCGGGCGGACTTTGTCCACCCGCCATCGTAATGATGCCCTTAGTTAATGGACAGCTCTTCTTCCTTTTGTCTTTATAGGGGTACTAGACAAGAATGGGCCCTTTTCCCCCTTTTTTTCTTCTTGCCATTGAACCTCTCCTTAATTCTATTTGGAACACCATACACAATAGAAGTATTCATATTAATAATTTGAACAACAGCCTATGCAGATGACATTTTATTATTTATTTCTGAACCAGAATCATTGACTCCAGTTATTCTTGTTATAATCAACAAATAATAATCTGTCATTTCTGGGTACGCATTAAACATAAACAAAACATAATTCTTTCCTTGTCCACTGTACACCAGATATGATTAAGCAATATAATATTCTTTGATGTCCAAATAACTTCGAATGCTTTACTATCTATTCTTGACCTAATTAGTGAGTCTATTATTTACAAAATTATCAACAAAATATGCAATTGGTCGTCACTGAACCTAAATTTGTGGGGTAAAAATCAATTAATCAAAATGATTATTATGCCTCAAATAATATAATATGTTCTATATTACCTACCATTTTCTCTATTTTTATATGAATAAATGCAACAATTTATATCCAGCTAAACATGGAATGGAAAGACCTCTAGGATAAGTTATGCACATCTAATTTCTGATTATCTCACTGCTTTTATCATATGACAAGGCTCAGCTTGAGAAAGACATAGTTAAACCTTTTCCTCTAATGTTCATACTAATTCCTTCCAACACTAAGGGGCCCATTACGATGTCGGGCGGAAGCACAACCGCCGTGCTGTCGGAGGCAAAAACCGCTAGTTACCGTCCGCCAGCAACGGTCCACACGCCCGCAAAATTAGGATGTGAAAAGTCAGGCAAACACCGCCCGTAAGCCTGCGGCGCCGCCTGCCATCAAAGTGCGCCCGTCTACGTAGCGGCGCGAGCCAATGGAGACACACCGTCCAACGAAATGACGTACCGCCCGGCGTACAAATTACGATGCCACAACCAAACAGCCTCACCGGCAAAGAGACACTGCACGAGATACCAAGGCGGAAACCCGACTGTTCAGTACGGAGACTAAAAAGGCGGCCCACCCAGAGATGAATCCTGCACTCCAGGCCATCCCCATGCTCTACCTGATTCACCACCTAGGAGTGAACGCGCCACGACGACGCAGGTAGGCAGACACACAACAAGGGTACGCAAACACTGCACACAGTGCAAGGGCGGAAAAACTGTACATGGCCCCCCCAGACACCCCTGTATGGACAGGATACATCCACTGTACCCACACATGTCCCACCTGTCAAAAAAAAACAACTCGCAACATCCTGGGCACCCACTACCCGGGACCAGGAAGTGACGTCCCCGTCACGGCACCGCAGCGCAGCGGCGATGACGCAGGTACACATGCGCACAACGCAGAGGCCAACGACAGCGCCATGCATGGGCTGCACACAAACACCACAGGGTCACAACTACACACCCCACACACCAGCCCCACCCTGTAGGCACGTGGCCTCCTGCATCAGTCATGTCCCCAACCGACAACTCACAGTTGTCAACCTGATGTCACACAAGTGTCCCGAACAGGGGAGTAATGTGATGGCAAAATAGGACACACCCTTGTGTGCAAAACATGGTGAAGCACACAGCGGCTGCTACATAACAGCGCAGAATATGGACCTCGTCCGCAAAAGGCACGCCAGTCTCATCCAAAAATACCTATACCATCCTGCTCGCAATATCAAGCCATGCAATGTACAAAATTGAAAAACCCTGCTGCCTGAGAACAGGTGTTTCCAATTACTACACCCACACAGAAGCCCCAATGTATAGCGGAAACGCAGTGTCCCGCCCACACACGGGAGAGCAGATAGCACTGAATGGCCTTCCATTCCTACTCTGAAATCACCTTGCAACAATTTATGCAGGAGAATGGAGCCATTGTACCAACAAGAAGCCAAACAGAGCCATGCAGAGTAAACCGTCCACTGGCAGATAGCGCCCAACATGAAAGAAAGTTAATAACACAAAAAAAAATCATACCACTCCTCCATGTGGGTCAAATGCAAGTAATCTGGAAGGAGTCAGACACCACTGGCCTTGACCATTCATTGAAGCATGTGGGATGAGGGCCTGTGTCCTCCGCCCAAGCTATAACCCAAGTCCTGCCGCCGTACAACCATTCCAGAATTCCCAGCATCGTCGGAGGTTGCACTCTGCTGACTGCACAGGCAGCCGGAGCACGCCATCACATCACCCTGTAGCAAAATGGCTGTTGCACCACTGCTTCCCAACTACGCCGGACAGATGCAGCTGTACATTGAGAGCTTGCTACAGATAGTGGGCTGTGAAAATCTGGCTATGCTGAACGTAAGTTACCGAGTAACTTACCGCATTGCAATGTTCAGCTGCGTCATCCCCGTTTTCTACTGTTGGAGGTGTCCGTTCCACTGTCCTGTGGATTTATGTCTCTCCAACCCGGCATGTCCAAAGGCGGACTTGGTACACTTGTTTGCACCCCTGGACGCCCACGACAGGATCTGTTCAGTGTATGGGGGCATGGCGTATGTGGCTGCAATCGGACACACACTGCAATGGGACCAGTGTGCCTCCACACAACGTATTCTGGATCACAGTTTCATCGAATGTCATCCAACATGTCCCATCAGGCTTCTACAAGGGACAACTTATGATGAACACGTTGCTAGCCACCATCCGCTTCATTGGATGACATCCATGTTTACCACCAATGCCATGGATGCCTTGCTGGAAGGTATTGCATACCTGACAACTTGTCAATTCATCGGTCCCCGACTCAATACCCCCAATTGAACAATGATGTTCAACACCGTACCTATGCTTGGCTTTCGCACGGAGTGGGCAGTTAGCTGTACAACAACTATACCATACAATCTGCAACAAACACCTCACCATCAACTCCACTTCCATGACATCAGACATTTTCGGGACATGCACTCTGTTCCTCACCATATCCCGTGTCTCTGCATGAACAGGGGGAGGCAGAGGTATGGGACTTGTGTACAGTAACCACATGGCCAATACTGCACGAACAACTATGCCATAATATGTATTCTGCGCACCTGAACACATGCACCTGTCAGTGCACACTTATCTGTCTGCTGTATTACGTGAGAACTGTCACCTCACCATCGTCTGTACTTCCGTGCCAGGACTTTTGCATGGACAACAAATGCAACCCCCTACAACATGGCCCTAGTTATTGTGTCATGTTCAGTAGCCACCACATTGCAACAACTAGTGAGACGCTGCTGCATGCATGTAGGCTCATGCTCTGATGTCACCTCTGACGCAGGTGTGTCAGAGTTACTATTGTAGTAAACCTGTACCATGGAACTGAGATGTACTGTGCCTATGATGTCAAGCTGTCTGGTAGGCAAAATGAATACTGTCTGTGTCAAAGTCTACAGCTCCTCAGTAATTAGCAAATGTACTTTAGCATAGCAAGGGCAAGGCAGTTGTAACTCTGAAGCCTTCATTCCACAGTCAACAACTAATCACATCTACCCGTACCCCCTTTTGTATGTGTAATCATGCTAAGTATATCCTCCACATGCATTTTGCTGCCAGTAGTGTCCACTATACTGCATCACAGAGGAAGTAAGTCCAAATACATGCCTTGAAGCAAATATGTGACTCGGTAGAATTATTTTACGAAGACAAGTACGAATGAGAGAGGATGAGAGTGTGTGAAGTACACGAGAGTCGTGAGATGACCATGTAGTCTAGTGTCATTGGATGTCAATGCATATGAGTTGCCGCAACAGTGGACCTAGTGAAATACTACAGCTCGTGGGCCTGGACTTGTCAGACTCTGACGTGGCCCAACAGATCATCACATTAACACTGACGGCCTGGGCACTACAAAGCACAGTCCTACATATGTGTATAATTACCTTCACAGTCTGACATCACACTCATCAAGCAAAAGTAGGAGCCACGCAAAAGCATGCTACAGCAATGCATGACAAAACACACACACAATATCAGTGTGGGTGGGCAGGACTGCACAGTGAGTAAGAACTGTAGAAATTCACATACATGCTCAATTGAACAAGGCACAATCTTGACAGTCACACACCCTGCAGACACACTATGTCTGAAACATCTCAAGTAGGAGTCATCCTGAACTGCAAGGACACACCAACACACTGCACACTGTGCAACATACAACACACACATGTGAACACATTCGCAGACCTGAACACGGATACAAACATCCACCATGGGCCTGGGTAACACATGTGTGTAGTCGACATTGCCAGAGCGCACACACACACACCAACACTACCCCAAAGTCACACCACTCACACCACACACACCTACACCTCCCAAATGCACACATTGAAAGTAAGCCATGTGCCCAGGCCCAATGTTCATCACAAGACTAACATACACCTACACTGCTGGCCACACAGCAAGTAAGCTCACACATACCCGCATACTCTGCACATGCTACCTGTCATCCTGTGGCTAGACTCACACCCTGTGCTTTGCTTGCATGCAAACATGACACAGATACATTTTCCCTGAAATACCACCAAATAGATGCAGACAATCCGTGTCACAAAAATACTTATTCATCACACACACAAGTAGCAGAGTCTGGAAGAAGTGAAGTCCCTGCCACGTGTACAACACAATGGAATGTGAGACCAGACATTGCAATTGTTGAGGTACCATACACGGCATGTGCCTCACTTAACCATGCACACACAGCAACAACTGCAATAAGCAACTACACAGACACAACCGACTACAGGAACAACAGCATCCAGTCACAGATTACATAGACTTGCGGCAAAATTGATCAACACCAGGGACAGTGGCCAGTCCGATGTGCAGAGTAGTGACACAAAAAGCTGCGTATGCAGTGTGTGTGAGTGTACCCTGACATGGCCACCAACACTGCCATGGCAGTCACAATAGCCATCACAGCCACCACTGTGTCACAGGTAGATGTGTGAGTGTGCCTACCATTCAAACAGGATGCCAGTTCGACTCGGTGCTGTCTGTGTGCTACGGGACAGTTGGAGGTCCGCCCCTGAGAGAGAAGCACAACTGTGGAAGACACACATGTGGCATGTGAAGCGGGAGTTCCGCTTGGCCCAGGTGGGTGGGTGGCACGGGTAGGTGCACACATGCATTGTTGAAACAGACTGTGTGGGGGGATTCCAGAGGGCTAGATTTCCACTGTGTTGGGTATTTGGAAAGCCCACCTGTCTGGGGATGAATGTGAACTCGTGTGGGCACAACAGGCGGGCCCACACGATCAATGCTGCATCAGGTGTAGACGTTAGCCCTCCCTCTGGGGACATGCTGGATACTGCTGTGCGTCTGCCAGGCCCTTGCCAAGGCACTCACATCCCCTGTCCACCAGGTGTACCCCCTACATTGTCCGCCTGCACAGGCTACCCAGGGCACGGGATGGCAGTGGAGCTTGGTGGGTGGGAGGTCATGGCGCCCTTCTCCTGGTCACATCTCACAGGCAACACATTCTCAGTGTGCAGCAGGGCACAAGTCCTAAGTATGTAGTAGGGGGACGCAGACGTCACGACAGGAAGTGACTTCACGAAAGGTGGCTTGCACCATCAGACTTATTGCCTCCCTTCGCCCACCCCTTACATGAGATTGCAACAGAGAAGCCAGCGCGTGCACAAGCAGCTCCGAGCTCACCCCAGAGAGGCCAAAGAGTGAATGTGTGGGTCCATTTACTCCAGTTATCGGGCTCGCGGTAAAATCAGTGGTGGGACGCCGTCCACCCGCGTGGTACCCCGACCCGAGACCTGGTGTGCAGGCAAAGTGTCCTATTGGCTTTGCGATATGTGTGAGTTGCATGACACTCGTTGGCGGGGGATGGCTCGGAGGCCCGTCACCCTGAGGCCCATGTCTCACCACATGGGTCCCTTGTCAATGGCAGCGGTTGTAATGACTATGCGCACCGGGGTGGGTCTACCTTTCGTCTGGGATTGTGTTTGCGGCCTGGCCCGCTAGGGCAGCCACAGCCTCTGTGTGTTGCATGTGGTGTATCCGGACTCCGGAGGCTGTCATGCATTGTCACTGTTGTCCAGGTCTCGAGTCGGGGTACCACGCGGGTGGACGGCGTCCCCCCACTTATTTTACCGCGAGACAGATAACTGGGGCAAATGGACCCACACATTCACTCTTTGGCCTCTCTGGGGCGAGATCGGAGCTGCTTGTGCACGCGCTGGCTTCTCCGATGCAATCGCATATAAGGGGTGAGCGAGGGGAGGCAATGAGTCTGACGGTGCAAGCCACCTTCCGTGATGTCACTTCCTGTCGTGACGTCAGCGTCCCCCCACTTCTTATTTTAGGACTCGTGCCCTGCTGTTGTCAGATGTGCCACTCCCCAGGGGGGTGGAGAAAGGGTCAGGAATGTCAGCCTGAGATTGGCCCAGTTGAAGGCCCACCTTGACTGGGGGGGACAACCATTGGACAGTCTGGTGTAGCCCACCCACGCGTACATGTGGGCCCTCCATGAACTATGTCACCTGCGGCAAAGTGATGTCATGGGCAATGACGTTATTGAGGAGAGCTGTCTGCCCCACGCAGAGATGGCGCATAAGCTCAACAGACCCAGCACTGAGGGCAGCAGGGGTCACATGTGCAGGGGCAGCTGTGCCTGGTGTGAAGGAAACTCTACCCTTCATCCCTGTGCCGACACGTGTTGCACCAGTGGAAGTAGATGGGAGGGCGGGCATTGGCCTCCGCGTGGCTGAAGAGGAGCCAGAGTCCACGTCCCCTGTGTTAGCAAACATGGATGCATCACCTCTGTCCTCAGATGACTCAGAAATTGCCGTCTCGGCCTGTGATTCATCCAGCACACGTCTGGCCCCTCCGAGGCGCTGGTCACATCTGTCTCACTCAGCACCTGTGCAGCTGCTACATCCGATGCCACACCACTGTTGACCGTCCCCTGTCCCTCAGCACCCACGGGAGATGCCACATGAGAGAGAGCGAGGTGGCCTCACTCATCTGGCATCAATTAAACAGACATGTGCAAGGGAAGCAGCACAGAACATCCCCAAATCCACATGTTGCACGATACCTGTGCAATTGCATACAGCCACCACAATCAACACGTAATGGCTGGCGTACAGTAAATGAAGCCGCTAATAAGTGGCACATGTGTTGTGCACATAGCACTACACCCGGCCTGTGTCACCCTGCGACCATAGCCACAAATCGCGGTGTGCACACCCACTGTCCTGATGGTGGCAAGGATGACCACTACGTAATTAGGCCAAAGACATACCTGCATGGAGCAGAATGGGAAACCACTCACACAGACTGCAACATGACAGGCCACAATGGCCATGAGCCCATGCCATCCACCTGTCGTTCACATGAGCACAACTGCTGTTGCACAGTGTGCCGGATGTGTAAGTACCAGAGATATGAGGTGAGGCATCGCACACATATGACCGAACGAAATCAGAGTAGGCACAGTGCCTCAAACATACATGTGAATTGCCACTCCAGCCTACTACAGGTTGTTCCTGAGGGCTACGACTCTGAGTGCATTGAGAATGCAGAGTGCTCAAATTACATCTTGAGCCTCAGGAATAGCATATGCATGTCAGATGCACACAGCACAGAGTACACTTACAACCCACTGCATCACACAACAAACATCACATTACCCAGATTATGGGTAGGCTGTGGACACATGCTGCCTCTCACAGCAAAAGACACCATCCCACAATACTGTACACTTGCTTGCTGCTGATGCCCCTACAAACATGCATCCGGCACAGGCTGTGTGACTGTCAAGATGCAGACCATTACTGGTGAAATGCAGCGCCGTGCTGACCTGACAATACGAGGGGGCATCCCCCGATTCGTTATCGCCACGTAGTAGCTCATCCGGCAGATGACGTCACACCCTTTGTGGAATTGGCTGCACTGTCGGTCACACATACACAGAGGCATCAACTTGGATGCAATGGCTCATCACAAGCCCTTGGGCTGGAGGACTTCAAACTGCAGGGATGGTACACAAGAGCCTTGGAATATCACTCATACACTTCTCAACATCACCCACATCCACCAATCACAGTGGCATGCTGCTGACCCATCCCAAATACTCAGAGACGTGCAACAGAGCCAGGAAGTAATCGGACATGGCCTAACAGCATGTGTACACCACACGTGAATGCATGCTGCTGGGAGTGTGTACACAGTACCTGTCCATCCCATTCACATGCAGGTTGCCAGCACATTGAGCAATGTGTAGTCTGCCCACATCTACTGTCCATTGTCAGGTGGACCAACACATAGATCACAAGGCAACACATCTTTGTGGGTGGACTCACTGTGTCCAACACTGCGCAGCCCTCAACGTACTCGCCCTGTGAATGGCTCACCCCGCAATGGAGGTCACATTCAGTGCCACTATCTCTCACACACATCCCTATCACAAGGCATGGTGTGTCCAATCGACAGGGCTGAGTTTGCGCATTTCAGGAGAGTCCTGAACAAAAGACACATGTAACCCACTGTACAGTCAGTGTTGTCTCCTTCTAGGATTGTGCGGTCAATGTGCAGCCCAGGTCTGCTGCGACTGAGAAGGCCAGCAGGGACCCAGCCAGCCATTCACACAAGCAATGACTGCCCTGAGTCCTGCATTGCCAAGTGGCTGCGTGACTGGATGTGTGACATGGAAATGCCATGTACCACCACTCGTGAGGGACATGCATGGGAAAGCGCCAGAGAGCCTACATACCCCTTACACCTGTAGTTAGCATGGTAAGCAGTGCATGTTGGAACCCCACAGGCTCAGAATCATAGTGCTGCGGATCAACGACATGTGTGTCCCCCACATGCACTCCCACACACACTGTAGTTGTCTTACACACACAACTTTTGCTATAAATAGCCTTGGGCAGTGTGCGTGGAGCTCGGAATCCATGATCTCCAGCTCCTCGCTGGTGAGTGGACCTGGACATATCTTCAGAGTCGTCGACATGTAGGTGGACATGTGGCAGCAGCGGCAGGTGTTGTTGAGGGATGCCAGGCAGCAGTCCCTGGAAGCTGTGGTAATGCCGGTCTCCCTCCCACACTCATATAGCCCCCTGGGGCTGTTCCAGTGGGTCCAAGCTGCTGCAATTGGTGTACCATGTCTGCCTACTTCAAATGCACACAATGGCCTGCACCGAGCTGTCCCGGTACGCTTACCTCTATCGTCGAACACGCAGGATGCAGTCGCGAGGGCCATTGGAGTTGGCCTCAAGGGCCTGGTCCATGGCGGGTACAGTCCGCTGGTGCCATGTGGAATCCACAGTTGAATGTGCGCCATGCATTTGCAGGTGTGGCCATGATTTGTGTGTGGGAGCATGTCCACACTGGACAGGGCCACTTCATGCTGTGTGCATAGGCATTGACGGCCAGTGCTCAGCCTCCACATGTCTGTTGGCACATCATCATGTACACATTAGCATGGGAGCATGGGATGTGCATATGCACACACATGCCATATTTCTCAATGTACATCTCCCACTTGGCACGTGCAACGTTACGTGTCACTTGTGATGTGTGTTTGCATTCACACAGCTGTGTTGTCATGGAGTTGTCAATGTGTACACCTGTCAATGTGTGTTGGAGGTGTGATACGTACAGTGCTGTACATTGGGTGAACTAGGGACATCATTGACTGTCTCATATCCCGTTGTGCAACAGGACCCACTTGTTTTGGCCGCTCAGCCTGTGTACATTGTGTTGTTGGTGTGTGCCATACTCACCCAGCCTCGGAAGCTGTGTCTGGCACAGCAGCTAGGTATATTGCCGTGGTGTTGTCGCTTCCCACCTATGCAGTCTGAAACCATCATGATGCCTTTCAAGCTATTAGGGCCTAAATCCCCATGTGCATGCTCATAGCAATGGTTTGTGTCAGTAGCCATTGCTATTGGTAAGGGGACCTGTGTAAGAGTATTGTAGCTGTGCTGTCCCTACTTGTCAGCTGTTCTGTGATTCTATTGCTTTGTCAGTAATTTTAGTTATGTGTATGTGAAAGTGCCATGTGGTGTGTTGCATTGACATGTGTCCACTTCCATCTGTCCTAGGAGGAGACCAAACATACATCGCCCCTACCAATTGCTGTCAGACATGGAGGATGTGGAGGTCATTCGTAAATTCCGGCTGGACCGACCCACCCTGCATCACCTATGTGCCATGTTGGAACCCCACCTTCGTCCTCGCAGGGTGTATCCAACAGCATTCACCCCCACGGCTAAGGTGATGGCTGCACTGCATTTTTTCGCTACCGGATCTTTCCAACACACGGTAGGCAGTGGAGGTGGAATGTCCCAACCCATGTTCAGCATGGTGCTACGGGATGTCCTGTCAGCTATGATGCTGTACAGGAACCGGTACATCCGATTCCCCAGGGCTCGTGATTTGGCGGCAGTGAAGGGTGCTTTCTATGCCCTTGGACGCATCCCCCACGTTGTTGGTGCAATTGATTGCACCCATGTTGGCCTTGTTGCACCACAGGTCATGGAGCACATCTATAGGAACCGGAAACATTTCCACTCCCTGAATGTGCAAGTGGTGTGCCTGGCGGACATGATCATCACACACGTGTGTGCGAAGTTTCCCGGTTCCACCCATGACTC
The DNA here is from genome assembly GCA_963921515.1 of Calotriton arnoldi. Classification (NCBI taxonomy): domain Eukaryota; kingdom Metazoa; phylum Chordata; class Amphibia; order Caudata; family Salamandridae; genus Calotriton; species Calotriton arnoldi. The sequence continues at coordinate 735,044 of CAWUFW010007271.1, read as the reverse complement.
GCACATCATGCGCCACAGCATCCTCCCACGAATGATGTCCAATCTTCAACCGGACCGTGCATGGATTGTTGGTGAGTATGCATACTCGTGTAGCGTGCTGGGTGTGACATGCTGTCTTGTATCCTGTTGGAATTGCAACGATTCTCTGTGTTTCTCACACCCAGGTGACTCTGCATATCCTAACGGGCCTTGGCTGCTGAGCCCACTACGTAATCCCAGGACACCAGCTGATGTCAGATACAATGAGGCACATGGGAGGACCAGACGTGTGGTGGAGCGGACTTTTGGACTCCTGAAGTCCAGATTCAGATGCCTGGACCGCACCGGGGGTGCACTGGCATACTCCCCACAGAAGGTGTGCCAGATAGTTGTGGCATGCTGCATGCTGCACAATCTCGCTATTCGCAGGCAGATCCCCCTGATAGTGGATGACGGTGATCAGCCAGGGCCCCCGCCTGCAGACCAGGCCGTGTCCAGTGACGAGGACAGTGGAGAGGAGGAAGCAGTGAATGAGCGTCAGCAGCTCATCGCCCGCTACTTCACTTGACGGTGAGTGACCATGTACGTCGGCTGATGTTGCTGTAGTTGTGTAGGTGTATGTGTGCATTGTCACGGCGGCCTATTGTTCACTGAGTGCTGTGTGGCAATGGTCCATGTCCAGGGTAGTATGCCACTGACAGTGGCTGTGGCATTGTGCCCTGTTGCTCTGTGAGATGTGTGTACATTGCTTAAACTTGATGACAAGTACTGTGTGATGAGTGTGTGACACACACATTCAATGGACTCTTGTTCTGTTTTTCACCCCTAGGTCCCTACAGCCTCTCCTGGCCTATCGACATACCACACTCCTGATGCATTTCTGATCATGGTGACGGTTGCACATCCTTGATTAAACACAGAGCAGATACAACAGAATGTGATCCAGGTGTATTTATTTTGAGCAGTGACATGTGATTGTGGGCAAGGTGATGACAAAAGTGGTGCATGCTGGAACAATGAGTTGACGGACATGTCCGCGTGATGGTCAAGGTGTACCCATGTTGTTCTGGGTCCACAGTCCGACAGACACATGCCATTCACATGGCAGTGTGGGGTAGGATAGTAGTCCAAGTGAATGCAGTAGATGGCCACCGTGGCTGGCTGTCTCACTGGCGTTTGGAGCGTGCAAAGTCATCTCTGGACACCTGTTTCCTCTTCGGACGACCCCTTCCACGTTTGAGGGGGGGGTTGTGTTTGTGGGCTGCTGGTGGTGGCTGAGGATTGCCCACTCGCTGTGGACGCAGGGGAACTGGATGTTGCATGGACCTGCGCCCCAGCAGGTGGTGGCGGAGGTGCTGTGGTTGGCCTTGATTGGGCCCTCACCGCCACCACTAGCTGGCCCATGAGGTCGACAAGTTTGCCCATACGGGTCACGAATTGGCCCATATGGGCATCCATGGACCTCAACACCCCAAGGACTTCCCGCGTATCGGCAGCTGACCGGGCCCATTGTCCCTGGGCCTCTTCATAGGCCCCAAGGACTCTGGCGATGTGCGGCAGGGCTTGGCTCCCAGGCTCTGATGGCGTTGGCCTGACCCTGCTCCTCCCACCTGAACTGCTGCCACCGACCTGCCCACTCGCCACAGTGGTCACCCGGGGCCTCGTTGTGGCTCCCAGGGTCGATGTCGACGTGCGTGCAGCCCCTTGCGCAGGGTGAGTGGTCAGGGAGGCCCTGGTGGTGGTGGTGGTTGCGGCGGTGGTGGTGGCCGCAATGACCGTGGCAGCAGGGGCCTGGGACTGGTCACCAGCCCTGGGAGATGGGTTGGTGGGTAGGAGGGGTCCTGGGGAGCGGTTGAGCCCTGCCACACCAGATGTGCCTGGTCGGGAGTCCTCGTCCGAAGAGGTGTCCAGGTCTTCCACATCCGTGAGTCCGGGTGGAGGGCTTGTGGACTGGCTGTGATGGCTGCTGTCTCCTCTCCAGCATCATGCTGTTCGTCACCTGTGGGGCGGAGACGAAAGGTTATTGTGTTGCACCTTGCAAGGTTTGTGTTAGATGTCTGACATTCACAGTTGGTGCACAGTTGTGCACTGATTTCCCAGATGCGTGTGTATGGCTCTACAATGTGTGTGCGTGATCAAGGCAATGGAATAGTGTGATGGGTGCACATGGCATGGGACGGATTTGGATAGCCAATCGGTGTGTGTTGCAGTACCCCTACATTTTGTGGCTTTGGTGGAAACGGGGTACAGCCCCATGAACGCTTTGGAGATGAAATATGTTTTTGGGGTTCAAATGAAACGCTTAGAAACGCAGATGGCAAAAGGGGTACAGCCCCATCAATGCTTTTGAGGTGAAAAATGGTTTTGGGGTTCAAATGAAACGCTTATAAACGCAGATGGCAAAAGGGGTACAGCCCCATCAACGCTTTTGAGGTGAAATATGGTGTTGGGGTTCAAATGAAACGCTTAGAAACGCAGATGGCAAAAGGGGTACAGCCCCATCAACGCTTTTGAGGTGAAATATGGTTTTGGGGTTCAAATGAAACGCTTAGAAACGCAGATGGCAAAAGGGGTACAGCCCCATCAACGCTTTTGAGGTGAAATATTGTTTTGGGGTTCAAATGAAACGCTTAGAAACGCAGATGGCAAAAGGGGTACAGCCCCATGAACGCTTTTGAGGTGAAATATGGTTTTGGGGTACATACTGTGACATATGGGTGCAGAAGGGGACATGTGTTTTGGCCACACGACACTGCAGAGATAAAGGTGTGTGTATGTCTGACATACCCAGCATATTTGCTCACTGTTATCATTTAGGGACATTACACTGCAAGCATTGTAGTGAGTGAGTAATGGTTGTGTGCCACACAACGTATTGCAGATGGGACAATTCCTTGGTGTGCGTGCTACCCTCAGCCATGTGCAGCAATGCAGTGCTCTTGGGGTGTTGACTATATTAGGTATGTTGTAAATCACAGTGTGACGTGCGCTTCAGACACTGCAGACACATTATTGGTCATCGGCAGGAATCTTTGCTGAACTACTGTATATGGGACAACTGTTTAGATGATATACCTTTCATGACACTGGGGCTAAAAAGATGAGATGGATGAGATATTGAATGTGCATTGTGTAGCTGTGTGGTTCATGGTTCCAGTGGTGTATGTGACATTACTGTGGTTCCACTCTGTTACATTGAGACAATATAGACTTACATGGGTGATGTTGTACGATGTCAACGGAACAAGCAGACACGACTACATGGACAAGACTTCGATGGTGTTGCTGATGTGTGTGATGACTGGCACAGTGCACAGCATGTGGGTCAGTACTTTAGTGAGACTTGTGCATGCAGATGTGACTCCTTACGTGTTAGTGAATTTGAGATGGCTCATGTGGGCTATGACTCTGTAATTCATGTCCGTGTGCACATTAGTCACATGATTATGACAGGGAGCAGTGCTACCTGTTCCTCTGCTACGTGACATGTCCCAAATGTTAGTCGTAGTACAGTCCTCATGCCTACAGACACCCCGCCCTGTACAGTAGTCTGCCTACTTGTTGGTTTGGAGGGAGCAATGCAATGGCTGTCACATGGTTATGAGAGGGAGGGGTGCTCCATCTTGCTGGTCTGTGGGAGTGGGGGCTGTGTTCTGAGTTGTGGTGAAGGCTTACCACCCACAGACACCCCTCCATGTAGGGAAACATATCTAGCTGTCGGTGGAGTTGTGCACTGCAATGGCTGACACATGGGTGTGGGGAGTGCTCCATCTTGCTGCGCTGTAGGACTAGGGGCCTGGTGGGGGTTGTACTTCTGCAGTCCCCCCTCCGATACTCGGAGTTTGTGGTAAGGCTACTTACCTGTTACTTGTTGGTTAGTGCAGCTATGGCTGACACATGAGTGTGGGTGTGGGGAGTGGTCCTTCCGGCGCATCTGGGGTACAAGGGGGCCTGGTGGGAGTTGTGGTGCTGGCTGACTGTACACATGCCCCCATGGTTTTGTTTGTTGGTACCTTTGGGCTGAGTGTGTGGGAGTGTCTGTTGCATGTGTGAGCGATGTCTTGTGTATTGTGTACTGGACATGGGGGTGTTTGGCCCTCGGAGCTATGGCATTCTGGTAGTGCATGACAGTACATAGCGGTGTGCTGGTATACATTTGTTTGTACTTACCAGCCTCCACTCCCCCTGGTATTCTGGTGAGACTCTCCAGATGTATAATGCCTCACACCTTCTCCTCCCACGCCTTGAAGGTCTTGAATAGCGCGGGATTTCCGCCGCCAGTCCTGTCAGCCAGCTCACGATTCTTGGCCTCCTTCTTCCTGACCACGCTTTTCAGGTCGTGCCACCTCTTTGTGATTTCACCGCGGTTGCGTGGCACGTTCCCAACTGCAGTCACCTGGTCTACGATCCTGCTCCACATTCTGTTTCTGGTGGCTACTGGTGTCTGTTGGACCTGGTTCCCATAGATTTGTGGGTGCACCTTGATGATCTCGTCGACCATGACCGTCAACTCAGTGGCAGTGTACTTTGGCATTCTTTGTGTTGCCATGGTGTGTGGTTTGCTATTTGTGGGGCTGGTGTGGTGGTTGTGTGGTGTGTGGTGTGTGATGTGCAGGGGGTTCGTGGTGCCGTTGTTTCAGTGGTGATGGTGGTGGTAGTGGTGGTGATGAGTGTGATGTGTGCGTGCGTGTGGTGTGCTGCTTTCCTTTGTGTCTCTCTGGGTTGTCTGATGGCGTCTTCGCTTTGTCGTAGTGCAAGGGATTGTGGTCTGTGAAGAGGCTGCTTTTGTACTGACCTATGTGGGTGTGTCATGATGGGCTGTCGTTTTCAGGTGTGTTGTGTCTGTTGTCCTGGGATTTGTAGTTTTTTAGTTTTGGCAGGGGGCATGTGTCTTTGGGATGTGTTCTGTGTTTGGGTATCTTGGCGTAGTTTGCTGTGTGGACTTGTTGGCCATGTTGTGTTTATTTCTTTGTTCCGCAAATGATTTCCGTGCACGGACGTGGCCGCCAGGCCTTCCGCCATGTCAGTTATTCATCGCTGTTGTTAACCGTGGCGGGCGGGGAATATGTGGATTTTCCGCGCTCATGTCGGGGAGATCATAATTTCACGGTCGTTGTCTCGGTCGTCAGAGCGGGCGGATTTGGGTTTTCGGGCGGGATTGCGTCCGTGGCGGACGGTTAATCTTCTACTCTGACATGGACGGGCGGAATTTTGTGTGTTTTTACCGCCGCGGGCGGAGGTTGCTTCGCGACTTCATAATTGCTCGGTCGGTATTCCCATGGTGCAGGCGGGCGGTTTTCTCATGCTATCGTAGATGGCGGATTTTTTAACGCCGGATATCGTAATGGGCCCCTAAGTCATTCCTTATGACTTCTCCTACTATAAGAGCAACTAAACATGCTCTTCTATATGATGCATTATTTATTAATACTATTCAAAATTCCAGGCGGATTTCTCTTTGGTATAATCCTATGATTTAATTGGCTCATAACAAAAAATATTGGAAAAGATGGATAGATGCTGGTATTTTTTATCTGTCAGAAGTGCCTCAAGATACTACATTTTTATCCTTTACTGGCTTGCAGGAAACATTTGCAATATCCCCACAGACAAACATGAGATAATATGTAATTCTTTTTCTAATGTTGTTATAATTGCTCAGATCCCTGACATTGAAGTAACTTTAAATATTTATCGTTTTAGTGGTCATGTGCAGCAAAAGTATACCAGAAAATATTGTCTAACAAATTATCCCACCTAGATCACATTGGATCTTTTTTAAATACTGACTTATCTTATACTTAATCATATAATACATGGTAACACAAACTTTCATGTAATATATCTGGTTGCCTCTCTAGCTCCTTATACCAATCAAATGTGTTTATTTTATATCAGTGTATATGGACTCCTGTTAGGCTGTTTAAATCCCACTTAACTGATAATCCAATGTGTTGTCATTGCCAGACAACAATGGGTCTCTGAAACATCTTTTTTATGAAATTCCTCTTTTCTTCTCATTTTGGACTGAAGTATGGGACGCTATCTGTAAAACTGTTGATATTTCTGATCAGATCTCATATTCCATTATTATATGTAAAACACTTGCTGTATCTTCTGATTTATCTAGAATTAACCAAACACATTTTGATTATTTAGTTTCTGCTCCAGGTAGATCTTTTATGTCGGCACTCTTTTCTGTCAGTTTCTTATATTACATAAAACTATAGAAGATTTTGAATCAAAATAGCTTTGCAACTCCATATTGAATCGATATACAGAAGGAGTGTGTTGTAAGCATCCGTCCTAAATATGGTTTCAGTATGAGATCTATCAGAAATTTGCAGCCAAAATCTGGTTGCAAAACATTGAAAAATTACCAACTTCTAAAATGGGGTGCAAAGGCATTTCCAAATGGCAGGAGCTTTTTCATGTGTCCTCACAGACCACAATATTACTGAAGGTAAAATTGACTCTCCACCTTTTGATGTATGTGTCAGGGCAAAAATGTGTTTCTAGTGAAAGCTTGTCATGACCTCAAGTAGATACAACTATAGGCATTCCCAATAAGCTGTACAGGGACTGTCATGGAGCCCCACCCAAGCAAGCCGGGGATACCAAACCGGACATTTCTTGTCTCAAATGTGCAGTCTGTGTGGCCCATTACTTACTCTACCTTCACCAATTTCTTGTCATCCTGAGAGTAGATCAAAGTAACATTTTTTACACAGAAACCCACAAATTTGACAAATTTGCTGAAATGTGCGATTTCCAGGATGTGAAATTTTGCATGATTTTGGCTGTTTTGGTTTGCGGAGGACAGCTTAGAGCAGAAAAGGTTCTGCTAGAACAGCATTTCTAAAACCTAGAGACATATTTTGCAGAAGAGATCAGTCTGCTTATATATGTCATGACTTTTGAGTGTGAAGTGCGCATTCAAGTCAGTTTTGATGCAATATATAAGCAAATTAATTTCAAGAAATGTTGAATAATTTTGTGTAATTGGCAATCTTTTTATAATTTCTCTCACTACTACCTGAAAACCGACAAAGGCAGCATCATACAGCAGACCAGTGAGTCCCATTCCTCTCTTCTCCCCACCATTGTATGTCTTATCAAATAAAAAGAATTGCACAGTTATACCAAAAAACACAGTGGTCAGCTAGAATTGGGAACAGCCTGCACGTTCCCCATCTCTGTGCTAGTCAGTGCTGCATGCCCCTTCCAGGCTCACTTGCATATGTGTTTCTTAACTAGGTTACACACGTAAAAACCCATTTTTTTACTAAATTCTGTTTTACCCCTCCAGTTTATTGACTGTGGAAATACCCAGTGCTTAAATCTTCAGCAATATTGTCTTTGCTATTGAACATCTAAATAAAAACACCTGGCTTGAGGACTATGTTAGGGTGACCTGTGTCATCCTCTATCTAAAACTGGTCTTCTTATATACCCAAATATAGGATCCTAATTGTCCCATGGGAGGAGGGTAAATGGACCCCTGTAGTCACACTTGCCTCAAGGTGCGTCCCTCGCCGTACACCTAAAGATGTCCTCTCCTCTTCCTTAGACATCGTCGGGTCCCTTTACCCTCCTCCCATGGGGCAATTAGGACACTATATTGTGGTATAAAAGAACACCAGTTTTAGTTAGAGGATGACACAGGTCGCCCTAACATAGTGGCAATATCTGGAACCAATCTGGTAAGATAGGAGCCCGAATCCCGTCCTGATGAATGCCACAGACTCACTTGAGCCAACGGCAATAGTGGTGCTTGTGTAATAGTTCCTCTAGTCCCCACATTCTAGTTTTTAACATCAACTAATACCCTACGATTAAATGTAATTTGGGGTAATACATTGGTTTTTAAGTCACTATTGCACGGGCCCCACTTACATTATTAGAAGTGCCTCTCTGTCTCCAGGTGTAGGCCCGCTCTCTATCACACCGGGTTTTTAGAGAGCGTGGACTGCCTATGATGAAGCATGATACCTGGTGGTGTGTGAAGACAGTCCTTAACATTTTTTGAGATGCCCAGCACTCAACCCATTTAGTGCTTTGTAGGGATACGGTTACATTATGTAAGTGACCATTATTTCAGGGTAGCTTGTATTGTGTGTGCACCCCTTTAGTGTCCAACATTTTCCTCAAGTGGTTGTAGATTGTATTTTGAATAGTAAATGTTACCCCTTTAATATCCAACATCTTCCTCAAGTTTGTTTAGATTGGAATGGGAATAGTAAATGTCACCACTTTAGTGTGCAAAACTTTCCTCAAGTGGAGTTAGATTGGAGTCAGAATAGTAAATGCTATCCCTTTAGTATTCAACACCTTCCTCAAGTTGGTTTAGGTTGGAGTGGGAATAGTAAATGCCACCCTTTTAGTGTGCAACACTCCCCCCCAAGTTGGTTAAGATTGGAGTGGAAAAAGTAAATGTTACTTTTTAGCATCAAACACCTTCCCCAAGTTGGTTTAGGTTGGAGTGGCGATAGTAATTGTCACCCCCTCAGTGTCCAACACCTTCCTCAAATTGGTTTAGGTTGGAGTAGGAATAGTAAATGTCACCCCTTTAGTGTCCAACACCTTCCTCAAGTTGGTTTAGGCTGGACTGGGAATAGTAAAAGTCACCACTTTAGTGCCCAACACTTTCCCCCAATTGGTTTTCATTGGAGTGGGAATAGTAAATGTTACACCTCTAATGTCCAGCAGTTTTCCCAAGTTGGTTTAGATTGGAGTGGGAATAGTAAATGTCACCCCTTTGGCATCCAACTCTTTCCTCAAGTTGGTTTAAATTGGAGTGGGAATTGTAAATTTCATCCCTTTAGTTTCCAACACTTCCATCAAGTTGGTTTAGATTGGATTGGAAATAGTAAATGTTACTTTTTAGTGTCCAACATTTCCCCAACTTGGTTTAGATTCTAGTTGGAATAGTAAATGTCACCCCATTGGTGTCCAACATTTTCCACCAAGTTAGATTAGATTGGAGAGGCAATAGTAAATGTCACATCTTTAGTGTCCAACAGTTCCTCAGGTTAGTTTAGAATGGAGTTTTAATATTAAATGATACCCCTTTAGTATCCAACACCTTGTCAAAGTTTGTTAAGATTGGAGTGGGAATGGCAAATGTTACTTTTTTAGTGTCCAACACTTTCCCCAAGTTGGTTTAGATTGGAGAGGGAATAGTAAATGTCACCCCTTTAACATATAAGATTTTTGTTAAATTTAGTATGATAAAAAGATGTCACACATATTTTTCATTTTTTTACAATTTTAAATTTATTGTACAGTTTTACGTTTTTACAAATATACATTATTTAAGTAAAAATAAAGCAATTGCAATGTGAAGTAAATAAAATATTTTTGTAACATTTTTACCTTTAAAAAATACATCACATTTAATATATTTATATAATGTACATTTTCAAGTGTTTTTTTCATTGACTACAATTTTTATACATTAATTAACTTTTTAAAATACATTTTTAACTTGTTTTTATTAGTATACATATACAATTATTGTATATATTTTATACTATTATTTGATTTATACTTTACAATTTTTGCTAACATTTTTTGCAGTATATTTTAACATGTTTAACATTTATTAAAATGTATTACATTTTATTCACATTTAATAAACATTTTTGTCACTGTTATTATTATAATTAGTATGATTATTATTGTTATTGTTATTATTACATCTTTATTTCCGACGATTGCGGCCATAAAAGATCATCATAAAAACACAGTTTAAAAATATCCATCATGCATACAGGTAAAGTGTAAAGAACATTTGTGCAAAAGATGCAATTCATGTGACAGTATAGAATATTTACATTAGCAGCTATAGTTTAAAAAGAATAAAGAATAAGTAGACATACATTGAGCAAGGCGGTCTTAGAACTTGCCCATCAGTAAATGCAATTCAATTAATCTTGTTGCAAATCACAAATGAGAACTAAATTAAGTCATACATGTCCAAGTTCAAACTACTTCTTAGCCATCTCAAGAAAGTTAAAATGTGTCAAAATCAGATATATATTAATCATCAATTCTATACAATCATCTTAAAAGCTCAGTTACACCCTAAATATCTTTGTGCAAGTATTTGGCCACAGCAATAACATATAGATCAGTGTTGTCTGCTCTTAAAATCCTAAGGGCATTTGCAAAGTTCCTCACTCCCAATTTTCTACACACAAGGACCAACTGACATTTCCTAATACCAGCATACACTGGGCAAAAGAACATAAAATGTGCTACTGTTTCGAGGGTGGATGGACAAGTTGGACAGCTTTGGGGTATTCGTGACTGAGCATTCCAACTGCTCAGAAACTTAATCACAGGTAGAATGCCATATTGAAATTTTAGGTATAGAGCTCCTGCCTCAGGTGGCTCAATCTTATCAAGAAACTCTTCAAATAGTGGTGAGCATGTTACATCAAGAAATTATTCTGTCAGACTGCCTAAAGAAGGCTTTAGGTAACACTTGTTGCTGACAATTGCCCAATATCTGGTCTTCAATTATTCAACTATCCCCCTCACTACGTAGGGATGGGTTATCCCAGATCTCACTCATGTCAACATTTATGAACCTGGTGTTGATGGATTTAAACCAGGGTATCCTGCCCCAAAATTTAGGTCTTTAAGCTCCTCGAGCGCTAGTTGATACTGGACCAGATCTTTACTCAACCACAACCTTAACCAATATAAAAAGGGTTTGAGGTTCACAATATATAAGATGTTTTGTTGCACCAAAACTAATTTTAGTGGAATCAAAGGAGCCTTTTGTGTAAGGCTAGTAAGAGGTCAGTTGATAACAATTCCCATTTGTTGTCAACTGAGACACATTACCAAAACCCCAGGCCACAGAACTGTAAAGAACTGCGCTGACTACTTTTGCACAATAGATCTCCAATGCTAGCGATAGGTAGATTTTAATGCCCTCAATACGGTCCCAGCCATGAACTGCAGAAGCCTCTTACTTTTCATGGTCTGCGCTGACCATGAAAGAGTGTTTGTCAGCCAAACCCCTAGGTAGTCAAAATCCTTCACTCCCTCTAAAGAGACACCATGCATATATATTTTCCCTCTGAAGGACCTGGGCAAATTAAAAGCCATGAACTTTGTTTTATTAATATTTGTTTCTAGCCCATACAAATCACAGAAAGTAGAGAATTTTCCTTGCAGAGTTTGCAGAACACACAGGGTTTTTGATAATAACAATGTATTGTCTGCATACAAGAGGGCAGAGATTTTCTCACCTCCCAATTTGGGAGAGTCATTGTGTTGTATTCCTCTTAGGATGTCCGTATATAGGTTTTCCTGTATCATGTCCTTATATAGGCACAATTCGCCCTGCCCTTATATAGGCATAAAATCCCAGTCCTTATTTAGGCATTAAACCGTGCACTCCAAATACAGGCATGGTCTCCGACATCCGTCCACCCTAACGTCACAACGAGTTCTTGAAGAACAGACCCTTAGGCTTCGGGAGTTTCCCTAGCACAGGACTATTGATTTCTTCAAGGACTCATCTATTATGCATGAACCGTTATACCTTAGGGGTTCATTCATGACGTCTTCCGCTGTCCGATTCACGTCAATGCTAACATTCTGAGGTACCTCTCAGGTATAAATATACCTTCCCTAGCCCTTGTAAACTAGAAGAGACCTCGACTTCAGAGGAGCCCGTTTCCCGGCCTGACGCACTGAGAAGACGCTGTCATCCCTGCACGCAGAGAGTCCAGCTTCCAGTGATCTGACTTCCCTCGCGGGGCGTTGGAGTTCGAGTCTGGCAAGAGATTCCTACCTCTCTCATTCTTAAGGTATGGAGCTGACTAGAACCTAGAGGGACTCTTGGCATACTAGGCATACTAGGCTTAACATACTCTTAGTATACCATAGTAAGGAATACTTCACCTACTTCATACCTCTCCCTCCACCTAGGTTAGGTTAGGTACATTGGGGTAGAACTAGATTAGAAACGCATCGTATGAGTACTCGCATTTTTTAGTCTGTGTTATTTATGTAAATGAATATCTGCTAAAGATCATGCTAGCGCAGTATTATTTATTTCTACTGCTTACGCTGTACATTATTTATCTTGCATACTGTCTTGTGATCGTAACAGCACATTTTACTTACACGAGAAACAAGACTGTTCAATAAACCTCTTATTGAAACGCCCGTCTATTCTTTCTGTGTAACTTTGAGGAAAACTAAGTATGCACGAGTGAGCTGAGTGAAATAGTTATCTATTGTTTCCACGACTCTGGGACATGTTCTGATTCTAAAGGGAAACAAAGTGGTCATGTTTTGCGGATGCCAGAAACTACTCCCTTCTTGTTTGGCAAGGAGTTTCTAGTGGCCTCTGAGCTAGCTGGCACAAGTAATTAAGTTTAATATACTCGATAGGGACATACTGACCTTAGTCCTATGTCAAACCTATAGGGGATATTATTCCAATGCGCAGAGCCTATTAGGGAAATAGGAGCTACACTACATGGCGCCCAACGTTTGGTAAGGCGGTAATCCAACGCTAGATACTGAGTAACTCAGCCGTGCTTTTTCTCTCAGAGACACCTACCCATATACTCCAAAAGACGTCTGGAGTGGGCAGGGTTAAGTATCCGCCACGGCTACATAGGGAAGTACCCTATATATTAGCTGTTTGGTTTGCTCAACGTTGAAGGATACAGTGTGCCAAAATATTGTGCACCTTATCTTTGTTTCCTTGAAACTTGTTCTACATTTTTCAAAAATAACAAAATGTCCATAACAGGGGACGATGCCACCGGAAACGGTGGAGCTGTGGCTGATCCAGCCCAAGCAGCAGTTTTTAACTTTACCGGTTTAAATGAAACCGAGGAGGGTGTTATAGACATCGCTCCAAACTTAAGAAGAGCCATCACTCTAAAACTCATAAAACACGGCCTACCACCAAGAGGCGGTAGAGCAGTTTTCGTGATAGAGGCACACGAATCCTTTCAGACAGAGGTATTCTATTCATGGGTAATATTTCCTGAATCAAATTCAGTAACACACATGTTTCCCTTCTACAAAGAAGATGATCCACCAGAGGAATACATTCATTTCGAGGATATAGAAATTCCATTAACATACCAGGAGCATCAGCTCTGGTTTAAAGGCGCCCTAAAACATCACAGAAACATTACCAGGCTCGGTCCACTAGGTAGACCAGGAGCAACATGGCCGATTCTAGCCGGCTACACACCTCATCCTGACCTGGATATAATGTCAGATGAGGAACTACTTGTTCAACTACAAGAATTAATAAAAATATACAGACAATTGGTCCAATATGTCATGCGGACTTTCACAGTCCAACCACCATTGACACTTCCAAATCAAACTCCTCAACAGGGGAATACACTAAAAATTACACAACAGACTCTATACGCAGTAATGGGTAAAATGCCCACAAAACGTGAGCAAATTCCATTCTGGATAGCTCAAAAAATTACTCAAATCGAAGCAGTATTTCCAAATACTAGCCCGTATGAGAAACACAGAATACTGACAATCAGTTTACCAATGGGGATCACACCACAACTGGAAGACTGCACCACTTGGGGATCAGTCTTTGCTGCCATCTATACTAAAACACATGGTATTCTATCAATTGCGGTAATACCTGATGTCCTAAAACAAATTCAAAACGAATACGGGGCAGAGCCTGCTCTAAATTTAGGTATGAAATTACTGAAAAATGTCGACCAGGTCTCAACAATAATATTATCTAATATTAAAGGGGAGGCAGCAGCAGTGGCGATCCGCCAAAAATTAAGGGAATTCGATGTTACAGAACATCAAACTGAACTACCCAGAATTATAGAACAATCTTATGCAGAATTAGGCAGAGATAGTTTGGGTGGAAGACCTGTGAAGCCGAAACTATCTGAAAGTCCTGAGAAGGACTCTATTAAACAAACTCCTACATCTTCCAAAAAGAAGTGGGAGACTAATAAACAAAATTCAAACGAGAAACGTTCTCAATCCCGAGGTAGGTCTCCTCAAAAGGAGCCCTCTGAAAGGAGGTATAACCTCAGGAATAGGGATAATCTGAGAAAGCCTGACAGGTATCAAGATACTGATACACGTTTCTCTCGTACCTTTCAGATCTCATCACAGACTTCGGAAAGAAGAGGACGGTCAGAACATAGAGAAGAATGCGTGAAATCCAAGGAAGAAAAACACGCTACAAAAAAAAAAAAACTCAATTCTCCAAAAAGAAAGTAGCAGGTCTGAAGGTCAGACATGCCGAGAATACTGAGAACACAACTCAAGAACGGAGAATGGGCTCAGACAATGCTGGACAGTGCAGCAGAAGTCACAATAGCTCGCCAGAACCTGAAGGAACTTCTGGAGATAGTGGACTTGAATGAGTACATTACAGTTGAGACTGTGGACACCAAGGTTAGTACTCCACAAAAGTTATATGAAATAACACTCCGGATGGAGGGAGACATACCTAGACAGGTGAAAGCACTCTTTTGGAAAGACTATCAAGGGTCTATGACATACTTCTAGCAGAAAAAGACTGGCCACCACAATTTGTCAGACAGTGCCCACACGGCGAGGACATTATTATGCCTGCCTTCTCCAACCACATTCCAATTCACCTAAAATATACATATGCCAGGAAATGGGCAGTAGCCCAGGCCCCAGCATTATATAAAAATCATGTAGGATGGGATAAGGACTCCCCTCACCATAAAATACATCTGAAACATGAACAAACTGCACAGAGGCAGTATCCAGTAAAGCAAAAGGCTAAAAAACAGGTCAGGGAGATCTTAGATCAACTTGAATACCAAGGGGTGATTGAAACATGCACCTCCTCAATGAACAATCCTTTGTTTCCTGTCTCCAAACCAGACAAATCATATCGTCTAGTTTTGGACTACAGACACTTAAACACTTGTTCTAAAACTTTTGCAGTGCAAAATGCACATAGCACAGCATTAATGAATAACATTGTGCGTAAAAAATACAAAACCACATTAGACATCTCAAATGGTTTCTTTTGTCAAAACATAGCACCTGAAAGCAGGTACTTAACAGCATTCTCCATAATGGGGACCCAGCGTCAATTTTGTCGACTCCCACAAGGGTTCAAGAACAGCCCAGGGTTATTCTCAGCGAGAGTAACAGAGTTACTACAAATTTATGACAATGAGGCATTGTCCTATGTCGATGACATCTATCTGACAGACGATGACCTGGACAAACACTTGAACAGGGTGAGCACCATTATACTGGGCTTCGCCTCTGAGGGCTACAAATTCAACTTTAAAAAGTCCAGAATTGCCCATCTCAATGTCCTATTTCTAGATTATGAGCTTTCAAGTGAAGGCAAGAGCTTGGCAGCTAACTTTCTAGAAAAGTGTGCGCTGCTCCAACCTCCAAAAACGCTAAAAAACTTACAATCCATCCTGGGTTTCCTCAATTTTGGAAGAACATACATTCTAAACTACGCAGAAAGGGTTAAACCTCTCTACGCATTATTTAAACCTAATTTTTCAATCAAAAATTGGACAAATGAACACACAGAAATCTTGCATTCACTCCAGGCTAACATGTTAGCAACAAATCACTTACAAACACGCGTAAGTCAACGCAACCTGGTGATCCGAATAATTTCTGGTCAATGCGGATTCACCTACTTAACATTTAATGAGGGTGAAAAAGTACCAATCGCATACAAATCTCATTTGTATACACAAGCGGAAATGCGTTTCACTTCAACTGAAAAAATTCTGACAGCAGTTCAAACCGCTGTAGCAAAAGAAAGAGCCTTAGCCCAAGGGAAACGCATTATTGTCATAACCCCAGTACCGGCTTTAGAAGCGGTCACAAAAGCAAGCATTCCAAATGCTAAAGCATTACATCCAAGATGGATACTATGGGTTAATTCTCTTGCTGCAACAGATGTTGAATATGTTTTTTATCCAGATTTAAAAACACAAGCATTCCTGCAATATGAACAAGAATGTCCTCTGCCCACTGAGATTCTGCCTCTCGATCAGTACGAATTCATAATTTACACTGACGGATCCGCACAACCCGCAACAGGGAGTAAGCAAGCTTACAGTGCAGCGTGTGCAATTGTTAAAGGTCGCATACGAGATGGCATCTTCAGACCTATGGTCACAAAAACTCAATCTCTAGGAGATTGTACAGCTCAGCGAGCTGAACTACAAGCATTCAAACTGGCACTTGAAAGTACAGATCGAGAATTCCCCACACTGATAGTGTGTGATTTCTTTTACTGTGTTCAGTCGTATAATGAATATATACAAAACTGGCTTGAAAATGGTTTCAAAGATGCGAAAGGTGGCACAATAAAGCACAAAACGCTTTGGGAACAAGTAGTTCAGTTGAAAAACGAACTACCAAAGGCTCACGTGATCCACACACTGAGTCATCAATGTGATGGCGTTCACGTTGCAGGGAATTCATTGGCTGACGAAGTCGCGAAGGGGGCTGTTCAGATGGCTTCCGTAGCTGCGATCACTCATTCAAAAACGAAAATAGACGGTGAGATAATGTTGGCTGTCAATGCTTCAAGCAAGGGCAGCAGTGCAGCGTTACCAAAAAATGTGAACAACGTTCCTTTTGCTCGAATCCCTGGAGTGGGGGATAGGGTAATTCCAAACAAGGAACGAAGATTAGGACTAATCCTAGCAGCACACGAAGGGATAGCTTCTGCCCATGCAGGTGTTTCAGCAACAGTATCTTTACTAAAGCAAAGATATTGGTGGCCTGGCATTCGGAAACAAACAAAGAACTATGTTTTAGAATGTGATATTTGCCAACAGATGAAAGTCTCAACAGTAAAACGTCCTGCGCAGACACCGCTGTTAATTTCAGACAAACCATTAGCTTGTGTTTACCTGGACCACTGCGGTCCCTTGCAAAGGGACGGTAACTATAAATATATTATGGTCGCAGTGGATTCTTGCTCTAGGTTCCTATGGATATGGCCTCAGCGCTCGGCTGACGCTCGAACTGTTATAAAAGATTTGCGAGTCTTTATCGGCACATACGCAATAGGCACGCTACATTCTGACCAGGGCCCTGCGTTTAGCTCTCAGGCTTACAAAGAAGCCATGGCCAGTCTGGGCGTTGCATTGCGGTACTCCTCTCCATTCCATCCTGAGGGAAATTCGGTTGTGGAAAGGAAAAACCGGGACATAAAGCAGTCTATAATAGCTAGGGTATTAGGTTCGGGTGATGGGTGGGTCAAACATCTTTATGGGGTCCAACGCTCATTAAACAATCTGCCAAGAAGTTCTCTGGGGGTCACTCCATATGAGGTCCTATTTGGGACAAGAATGTGGGTACCAGATCTCGATGACGTAGGCACAGTGGTGGAAAATAAAACGTTTGATATCAAAGATCGTTTGGCTGTTTTACAGGAACTGAATGAGTTAAGAACGAAACAAAGCAACGTATTCCTGCAGCCAACCACCACTGGGGAAAAATCGGCGGTCCCAGCAAGGCCTGTATGGATTCCAAAAGTTGGGGATCTAGTCAGAGAAAAGATTGCGGACAAGAAGGAATTTGGACCTTCTTACAGACAACCAGTACCTGTCCTAGCAGTTCAAGGAACTAGAACAGTACTTCTGCCGCCCCTTGCTGGAAGAAAGGAGAAAAGATTTGTGTCCATCGACCTCATCAAACCACAGTATGTGGCCAATACTAAATAGTAGGCCTCGTGGACTCTGACCTAGTAGCAGACGCACTCCTCTCGCTACTATCCAAGAGGTTCAGACTGAAAGACTGATAACCATCGAGAATTCAGCTGTAACAGATGAAGGACTAAGCAACCATGCAATAAAACTCATCCCTCTTGAAAATCAAGTAACAGTTCATCCAAATACACCTGTCTACACCAATGTAGCACGTGATCAACTGGTTCCAGCGATTTCTACGAATCCTGATGCAATTCCAACAATTGACAGAACTGCTTCTGGCTATTTCATTAACTTTGATACGTTTTCAGAAGATCCGAGTGAACCTGAAACGACGCCAGCATCATTGAAATTCAAGCAGCAAGTACAAGACTTTCTTCACTTTCTGAAAAATACTTATTTGGTTTCTCCATGGATTGAACTCTGGATTACATCTGGACTATTTGTTTTCCTGCTCTGACTAGCTTTGGTTACAACTGTGAGCATGCTTATAAGTGGCAGATACATCCATGTGAATACTGAAGGAAAAGTCGTGAACGTACTTTTGAAACCTCATAAATCTTCCCATCGTGAAGCAAGAGACTTGTCGACAGTGAACATCACAGCCGTTCCTATACAGGATGGTATAGTGTGGGACAAAACAGATTTTGATATCTTTGGCCCGACGGAACAATTGAACATTCCACATTTGTTTAAAATTTCACTAAGTGATCTAATTTCGTCCAGTACCTATTCTGATGATTGGGACTTTGAGACTGTTAATGACATAATGTTTGACCTAGAAAAATCTACTGCATTTTCTAAAAATGAATATTTAGAGGGTTCATCAGACTATGAACAACTGTATTGCTATAACCACTATGGTCATCATTATTTGCATAAATCTGCATACCCTAGAAATGTGTTTATGTTTAACCAATGGGAACATTGTCCTACACCACCACAAGGTAGTTCAAAAACATTTGCTAACAAGTTTCCATATTTTTCAGGTTACAATACATCTGATCCAGAAACGTTTTACTATAAAAATATAAACAAAAAAAAGACTGAAAATTATGTTAACTAATACGAAACAGATTTACTCTGCAACATTTATTGCCCAACTGTCTAGACAGGGTTTCGACTTATGGAAAGACACAATAGAAACAAAAACAGTCTGGGGTACTAAAGATTGGCAAGTGCAGGGGATAGAAGATTTATTTAGAGCCTGTATCATCCCGGAACAAATAATGTTTTTGAATGAAACTGTCCAACAAAGATCTTGTCTTGGACTAGCCAAGATCAAAGAGATGAAAACACCTTCTGTACCAACACCTGCCAGTGATAACAATACACAGGCAGCGGTGACAGTTGACAATATACTACAACTCAACAGATCTAATCCTGATTGGAATAAATGGTTGATCTGGCCCACAGACACAAACAACTGTCAAGAAAGATTCCTGAATAAAACTCAGGGTTTTACTATTCATAGGCCAGACCCAAGATACGTCCAAAGACAGCATCCGGGGGTAGTAACAACAAACAGTGTAGGTAAATTATGCCTCGATCGGCTGCAGAAATCTTCACTACAGGATGTGAAACAACACTTATCCTTACTTAAAGAAGACGCAGACCTTAGGGAATTCTTGCTTGGACCAAGAAAACCGCGTCAAAAACGTTTCATATATGCCAGCATTTACGCTGCTTATAATGAAGCATGGAAAGTGTCACAGATGGAGGCCGCAGAGCGAATACGTGAACTTGATCGTATTAATTTAGAGAAAACACTCAGTGTGGTCGACAATGGGTTAACAACTTTGTCCTCCAGAATATATTCATTGGACAACATTGTATCCTCTGCTATCGACATACTAGAACAAGATTTGGCGATGTTACAGCAAGGCCAATCTCAATTACGTTCTATTGTGTTAATAAGCTGGACGCTGCAATCTTTGCGTGCAGGCTATGTGCCTTGGCGTTTCATCAACACGTCAGCTCTGTTTGCAGAATACAATCTAACTGATAAACAGATCGAACTGGCACAAAGAGGAGCAAAGTATACAGTGCTGAGCATTGAAAAACTGGAAAAGTTACCATTCACAGTAGCAGAAAAACCAGCTACAGAGTGGCTCATTCATGGCAAAATCACACTACCTGTGACTACTTTTCAGTTTCAGTATTGCCTCAGACAAATGCAAGCAGGCAAATATGAAAGGTTGGGTAAGGAATACATTAAGACATTTTGGGATTTACTGTATACATATATATGTTGGAGTGGGGATCGTGAAGTGTTTTTGAGCGGTACACACTGTAAAAGTGCACTGAGCGGTTCACTTATATGTCAGGACATTTCTTTACACGGGGCTTGTAATGGTTCTGTGGCAAATTTGTCTTGCCATCAGCAGGGTACACCAGCTGCTGTGATTAATCCAACGTTTGGACAAATTTCGAATGGGATTTACCGCATGTTGAATGATCAGAGTTGCTGCGGCATGTTGCCAGGCATCCCATATCTAGTAACGGTCAACTCCAGGGTCACTTGCTGTATGCAAGTATTGTTTGCCCCAATAGACACAGTCAGGGAGTTGCCTTTGTGGCCTTCGCTGAACGTCTCTTTTATAAGATTTGATACTTTGAGCAGAATGAAAGCCATGCTTTTACAGCAAACAGTGCCTTTGACCTCGGCCAAAGAAACCTATGATCTACAAGTAGCAAGGACTTCGGCTGAGATACAGACTTTAATACGTACAAACTGCCCTATACATTTCGTAGAAATGATAGGACATATCTTTAACATGTCTGATACAACAGGAATTGTACACGTATTTAAGAGCATCTGCTCCGGTCTGTTAGCACCTTTCCAGGCAATACTCGGAATCATCCCGAACTTTGCACATTCGGTGTTTGGTGGCATACCATTAATTCTAGCACTTGTTGCCGGAATTCTATTTCTTTTCCTGCTATTACGCTATGGCCAGGCTATTCGCAGACATCACTCCGAGCGAAATGGAGAAAGCTCTCCTTGAACGAAAGTGCCGTGAGCGAATAGTACAACTTTTGGGCATGACTCGTCTATGGGACCTGAATACCACGTGGTTCCTGTCATTCAGACCAATCTGGCAAGATTGCATCTTACCTGTCTTACGATGCCTGCTATGCGGTGAAGAATGCGTGTTAGACACCTGTCTAACATTTCCATCAGCAACGCCAATGGATGTCGATACTCTGCTGGACCCGATAACGGCCCATGCTATGTGTTGTCCCCAGAGGCTACCAATCCGGATGACGGCATTCATTGAGATCTCACAGTCGCTTCCAGCTGCTGCTGAGGTACGAGATGGATCTACAGGCACACAGGTAACAACGGACGCGAACATTGCTGCGGCATCCTATGCTGAAAGCGATGCTTCACATCTCTGTGCAATTAATCTACTACACGAGGTGTTCCAACTGACACCAACTTCAGTGGACGATATTTTGTCTAAGGAAATAGATGATCTCATGTTTACACCAGACCCGTAAACTGACTCTGATTCAGCCCACAGTGTTCCAGAGATGCAGTAACAATTTGGCCTTCAACCTTCAAAAAATTGGAACTCTTCCCAAATTGAACTTTTTCACCTTTTTGGATTTAAATGGCAATTCAATCTGCTTGAAGTAAAACTAGCCTAATAGTACAGACTTCGCGGTACTTCCACAGACACTTAGGGGCCGATTCCGATCTCGGCCGGTAGGGCACCGAATCGGATTCGGCTTAACCGGATCCGATTCGGAGGCCTAGTTTCCGACCGATTCGTACGGTCGTCCGCGCGAGCAAGTACGATGCGAGCATACGCGAAATCGCCGACCGACTCGTTCCCGGGTCCGAACCGCTGCGACCGACTCGTACGGACACGACTCGCACCACGCAATGGAGACGTTACCCGACCGAGCAAGTACGATGCGCGCTTCGAACAGCCCGACTGACTCGTAGCGTCCGGCTCCAAAGATCTGTCAGAGCCGGACTTCGGGGGTCCGTGTCGGACCCCCCTGCACGCGTAGCCGCACGAGTCGCACACAGGGGGGACCCAAGGGTCCGCCCTAAACATGCATGTACGGTGCGAGTCGCACCGACGCGTACCCACTGTAGGGGGCCCCCCTGTTCGCGACATGCCCATTCAGTCAATGGGAGCCTGTGTACGCGTTGTACGACCGGCTCCCATTGACTTCAATGGGAGTCCGACCGAATCGAGTCGGGCAGCATACGGCCGCATCGTACTCGCTCGGTCGGACTGCGGGAGTCCGGCTCGGTCGGAAATCTCTCTGGATCCGGCTCGGTCGGAGAGATTTCCGGCCCGAATCGGAATCGGCCCCTTAGTCATCTTGCCTGTCTAAAAAGTTCATTAATTTCCATGACATGAAATGACTTTGATTTTGAACAAACTTATCGATCATTTTTTTTGTCACATGTAATTATTACTGCTTATTTCATTCAAATTGCATTTTTATTTTAAATATATGCCTGCAATGATAAGCAATGCTTAAAATGTACAGCACCTTTTGCATTCAAATAGGTTTTTTAAATGCCTTTTAAATGGTTTTAAGAAATATTTTAGCGATATGCGGTACTCCATTTAATGTTTAGCATTTTTAAATGTTTAGCATTTTAGTATTATCGTACACACGAAAGTGGAGTGGGTGTTGTATTCCTCTTAGGATGTCCGTATATAGGTTTTCCTGTATCATGTCCTTATATAGGCACAATTCGCCCTGCCCTTATATAGGCATAAAATCCCAGTCCTTATTTAGGCATTAAACCGTGCACTCCAAATACAGGCATGGTCTCCGACATCCGTCCATCCTAACGTCACAACGAGTTCTTGAAGAACAGACCCTTAGGCTTCAGGAGTTTCCCTAGCACAGGACTATTGATTTTTTCAAGGACTCATCTATTATGCATGAACCGTTATACCTTAGGGGTTCATTCATGACGTCTTCCGCTGTCCGATTCACGTCAATGCTAACATTCTAAATATACCTTCCCTAGCCCTTGTAAGCTAGAGGAGACCTCGACTTCAGAGGAGCCCGTTTCCCGGCCTGACGCACTGAGAAGACGCTGTCATCCCTGCACGCAGAGAGTCCAGCTTCCAGTGATCTGACTTCCCTCGCGGGTGTTGGAGTTCGAGTCTGGCAAGAGATTCCTACCTCTCTCATTCTTAAGGTATGGAGCTGACTAGAACCTAGAGGGACTCTTGGCATACTAGGCATACTAGGCTTAACATACTCTTAGTATACCATAGTAAGGAATACTTCACCTACTTCATACCTCTCCCTCCACCTAGGTTAGGTTAGGTACATTGGGGTAGAACTAGATTAGAAACGCATCGTATGAGTACTCGCATTTTTTAGTCTGTGTTATTTATGTAAATGAATATCTGCTAAAGATCATGCTAGCGCAGTATTATTTATTTCTACTGCTTAAGCTGTACATTATTTATCTTGCATACTGTCTTGTGATCGTAACAGCACATTTTACTTACACGAGAAACAAGACTGTTCAATAAACCTCTTATTGAAACGCCCGTCTATTCTTTCTGTGTAACTTTGAGGAAAACTAAGTATGCACGAGTGAGCTGAGTGAAATAGTTATCTATTGTTTCCACGACTCTGGGACACGTTCTGATTCTAAAGGGAAACAAAGTGGTCATGTTTTGCGGCTGCCAGAAACTACTCCCTTCTTGTTTGTCAAGGAGTTTCTAGTGGCCTCTGAGCTAGCTAGCACAAGTAATTAAGTTTAATATACTCGATAGGGACATACTGACCTTAGTCCTATGTCAAACCTATAGGGGATATTATTCCAATGCGCAGAGCCTATTAGGGAAATAGGAGCTACACTACAATTGTTTCAGTTGTACGGATGATCAATTAGCCCATTTATACAAAAAGTGAACAAGGTTGGTGTCAAGACGCAACCTTTCGATTGGAATTCTGTCCGTCAATTCTCACCTTTCCCCATCTGACCTGCACATAGTTGTTACTGTGCAATCATTTTTAGTATAGTTACTATTGATTTCAATGATAACATTTGGTGGCCATTTTGTTTTACTGCTATCTTGTATTTTATAGTCTACAGGTGTTATTTTGGGTCATTTTTCCAGGAACCAAGCCCTGGTTAGGAGCTGCTGTTTGTCGGAGCAGGTAAGTCATTTTTTTAGGATTTTTCAGGGGTTTGAGGGTAGGGGGGATTGAGGATGCATGTTTAAAAGTTGGGTAAGGGTTGTTGCTGTGTTTTCGGTATATTTAGATTAGTTTTCACATTGTTTTGCACTGTTTTGTCATTTTCCATTTTTTTGCAGTGATATATTAATGTATGAATGTTTTATGTTAAATTACGTTATGTTAGTTATATTTTGATGATTTAGGGCCTTATTATGACTTTGGCAGCCTTACAGCAGTGGTGCCAATAGGCTGTCCGCTGTAGAATCGCCATAGCTGTGGTGTGCCTGCCAGATTAGGAGTTAAATCCTGGTCTGGCGGGCGGTGCTGTGGCAGTCTGACGGCTGTGGTCTGTTAGGCTCATAGTGGAGCCTAACGTGCAGACCGCTGCTGTCAGAACGCCAACTGCACCTGCCTGCATGGTGTGAAATACATGCCACACCGTCCTGAAACTGGGGGTGCAAATACAGGGGGTACTATATGTGCCCTCCCGTATACAACCCCAGGCCCAGGAGTGGCAGGGGGCCTGATTAGGGCCCTCTTTGTTGCTTCTCCGCCACCTTTTTTCATGGTGGGCTCACCGCCATGAAAAGAGCGGTGGACAGCCAACTTGTAATATGCTCGGCAGTGCTACATCACCAGCATATTACAGCTCCCTGACCTCTGTGTGACCACAGCGGGATCTTGTATCCATAAGGATGCAGCGGTCCTGTGGCAGTCCAACTGCCACACTTGTAATACTGTGGGCGGGCCCGCAGTGTGGTGGCGGTGGAACCGCCACCGTGTATACGGGCCGTACACTTAATAAGGCCCTAAGTATTATGTATTTGTATATTTGGAACAGATTCTATTATGCGGGTGGGTCTTTAATGTTTCTTTTACAGGTTTTTGTTTCCGAGCGATTTCTATAAGATTTTGGAGTTTATGTTTTTTTTAATTTTTTTATTTAAGGAAATCTGTTTTAGTTTATTATAAACTGGTGTTTTTTTACTTAGATTTTCTTTTTTCATGTTTCCTGTAGTGGTTCTTTTAAAAAATACTTTTTCTGGTTTTTGTATAGAACCTAAAGACTTTGGACTCTCTTTCGAGGGATTTCGATTGAATTGTTTATATATTTGCATTTTTGGAGGCTTTTTGCATTTGAATTCTTATCTTTTTATCTGGATTACTATTTTTTGTTAGCTGGAGTTGGAGACAGAGCTGCAGCTGCAAAACAGTAAGGGCATCATTATGATGCCCGGCAGTCGGACCACCTGTCGCTAATGCGGTGGTTGGGAGTCCGCCCGATGAGCATGCAGCAGTTTGACCACCGTATTGGGATATGACCGATGGGCTGGTGGTCGGATAGTCAGCGGACCCACCACAGCGGCATGGCTCAGCCATTTAGAAAGGCTGCAGCAGATGCCGCCACGGTGCAGCCTCTTTTACACATCCGTGCACCCTGTGCCATGCACCAGGTTGAGCATAGCACATGGTGCACGGAGGTGAGTAGTGGCACTACATGTGCCCCCAGGGCCACTTTTCAGTGGCCAATGAAAGAAGGGGGCCCTGTTTGGGTCCCCTCATATCCCTTTCCGACAACCTTTTCATGGCAGTGTTCCCGCCATGAAAAGGCTGTTGGAAAGGGAGATTGTAATCACGACGGCGGTGCATGCCTCTGCACCGCCGGTAATAAGGTACACTACTACGACTGCCGGCCCATCGGTATCTATGTTCCTGGTGGAGCTGGTGGTTTTGGGTCTGACAGAACATGGTCCGACTGCCAGTATCATAATACAGCGGTCAGACCACCAACAACGGCCTGTCTGTTGATCCAAACGCCCGACATCCTAATCAGACCCTAAGTTTTAATTCTTACTCTTTTTTTGTGGGTGAGAAATGTGATATATTTTGTATGTTATGTGTATGTTAATATTATGTGGAATTGTTTGGATTATGTGTTGTATTTACTTGATGTTACATATTGAAAGTTTGTTGATTGATTATTGGTAATTTTTCAAAAATATTTAATATAAAAATGCTATTATATCAGTGTTTATTAACTTTGTGATTTTATATAATTGTTTCACACATGTAATAAAAAATGTATAATAATATTTTAAAAAAGAAAAAGGATTTGGTTTGTTGGTTTAAAGTCTGTTGTAGTTTTTGAGTTTTTGGTAGGTTGATATTTAGTTTAAAATATGCTATTGGCTATCACTTCAAGTAATGTAGTCATTTGTTATTTATGAGGAATTTGACTTTAAAGTGTAGCATGTCTTACATTCTTTTAGTTTGTTTGCTAAATTTAGGGCCAATTTAGGTAACAGATTGTTCTTTTCTTAACTCTTGGTACCTCTGTACTTTTTAAAATGCTTTAATAAATTTGCATAATTTAGGTTGAGTTTTGCCTATTGTGGATTGGAAGGCACTGTGCCATCCTTCCACTACGTTGTCTGTTTTGACTTTCTAGGCCAAGGTGTTGTCATAGACATTCTCCCATGCTATCTGGTACTTGGCTTGGCGTCTGTGTCCTGACCGATGCAGTCTTCCAACCCGAATAGCTTCAAAATGATCCATTAGGGGTCTAAATTTGTCTTAATTTTGTTGGTAGAAAGGGCTTTCTATTAGTAAAGTATAGTGGTTGACTATCTCTGTGACTTGGCTAGTGCTATAATTATTTTATTTTCAAAAGCGAATTACGACCCTGGTGCTTGGACCGCCATGCAACTGTAGGTGGCGGTCCAACCGCCGCATATCTGTCAGACTGATGCTAGTCTGATGCAGCACCGGCCCCACCGCCAGGGTCATGGTTCCCAATAGGGCGGCGGTGGGGAAAGCGGCCGTGAATCGAGGCGGTGTCGAATCAGGCCGCAGACCAATTGGATTTGCTAAGCTTGTTTGAATATAGATGGCTGGGTCACATGTTGACAGTTGGTTGTTTAGACCAGACAGGTGACATGCAATGAACAAGTGCAGAAGAGCCAGGAAGCTTATATTCTTCTAAGAGAATATTATAAAAACTTTATTTTGTTTTCCCGACAATAATATTGTTTCTTGGTAGTTTCGCATGTGGGAAAAACATAGTTATTAATATTAAGTGAAAAGGCGGTTTACTTTACTTTTTTCGGTCTCGGGTGTCTCGTAGTTTCAATTGCATATGTCTTCTAAGTACATGGGGTACAGTCTCAATTCCTATTTTCTCATAAAATCTACTTAATGTTAACAAGATTTAATATTTAATGTAGAGATGCAATTAGCAAATAAAAGTTTTATTACCTAATAAGCATTTTCTGCAAGTCGAATACATCAGTTTTACATACAATGAGTAGGAATACTGTCTACGTGTTGTAGGTGGATTTATTTATTCAGTAATAACATGTCAATTAAGGACTAGGTAATTAAATTTACATGTAGTTGATTGAAACATTTAGACGTATGGTGCATGTAGTTCTGTCGCCACTCTTCCTTTCTGCTTAAACCAACCTTTTTGGTAATTTTCTTGATTTTTTAGGCATCTAATATTTGTGCAGGAAGATGTGCTGTGTTTTGCATTATATTCTATTTTCCTCTTACAAGTGTTTTTGTATTACATGTTCTTTTTTTTTTTACCCTTCCTTATGGTGTTTCATTTACCTATTGGACCTTCTTTTACAATTGTGTTATTTTACAGGAATAAGGTGTGTTTTAAACAACGGAAACCCGATACTTCTTGATATATTGTGTATTTTTCCCTCAATGACTATTATTTAAAACTAATGCTTATCGCTAGTTTTTTTCGGATTATGAAGCGATGTGGAATGAGGAGATAAAAGGGGTTTGTTTTTTCAAGCACACAAGTGAATGCAGTAACATTTTCATGTTAGCGTCCATGCTCCTTACAACATTCAAGGCATGTAAGCAATCTTAAATCACACCATCACTTCCAGCCTGAAAAATGCAATACACATTCCTTTGTTTGCAGGGCTGTCTATCCTTTCAACACTGTCCTAGCACAAAACGTTTCCGTACCTTGCATATTAAACCACATCAGAGTATTGACCATCAGGTGAACGCATCAGAGAGCTGGAAAAGTGCAATTTTATGGATTTTTTAAACAGATTAACTGTTTCTAAGGTAAATAACATCGTATTATTTCACAAAAACATACACAGTAAAGACTATAACACATCTTCATTTATTGATATAGTGGATGATGTCAAGTTGGAAAGTACATTTCTCCAAAAGCTAATTACCTGCTGCGGCCACTTCCTCGTTCTCTTCCTTACTATGCGACCTCACGGACTGGCATCTCTAAGGGGCATATTATCAAGAACGGCGTTAAAATTATCGCCGGTTTAGCGGCAGAAAACTGCCGCTAAAGCGGCGATAATGGGCTTGATAATATGCCCTGGAGAATTCCAATAGAAGCCCATGTTCACACCAGAACATGGACTTCTATTGGAATTCTCAAGGGCATATTATCAAGCCCATTATCGCCGCTTTAGCGGCAGTTTTCTGCCGCTAAACCGGCGATAATTTTTAACGCCGTTCTTGATAATATGCCCCTAACTTTTTTTTACATTTTTTTTAACTCCTCCTCTACCTTGGGGAGGAGAAACCAGTGTTTAAGTTGAGCCGATGGTTGCCCAGCAGTAATGTTTGGGGCTGGTGGGGCACAATGTCCCTTATTTTTCCTTATCAGACATTCCCCGAGAGCAACAGAGGGGAAAACACACAAACGGGAAAGAAGACGGAAGAGAAGATGGATGAAACACCAACAAGGAAGAAAGCCGGGCCCTGCAAAAGTAAGATAAAGGGGCAGGGAGCATCTGGCAGTGAATTAAAAAGGCATGCAGTGGATTCTGGTCTATGCAGCGTTGGTAATCGGCGCTGGGACATTTAATAGCACTAGCCCCTGTCCTTTGATCACTGCTTTCAGCACCGACAATCATTAAGTTACAAATTAAGCACTGTGAGCCACAACAGTCCTACTCATGCACTTCCTCTAGTTTTTCCTGTATCCATGGACACAGGTTTCTCTGGCTTGGAGCCAGGGAGGGTTCAAATCACCTCTTTCTCACTGCAGCTTAATTGTCAGATAAGAGTGAGTGTATAGCTGATGATTCTTCTCCTTCTGGTCTCCTGGGAAGCTGGATGATATGAACCCCTCCTAAGAGGTGAAGGGTGTCTCCAGGTTAGGCCTGATCTACTGCTCTTCACAGGGAACACAGATCCATTCTGGATCTACACACTGCTGGAAGATGCCAGCTTGCGCTGGGAAACCCTATGTGGTAGCTATGCGCTATTCAAGAATGCAATAATAATAATAATAATACCATTCCCCATTGGCCAAGTTGGAGCTGTTGGTCCTGTTTTCACTGTTGTACCTTCTATTTTGCTGACACACCAACTGTCATTGTAGGTTAGGGGCTTATTGGTTTCCCAGGCTGGAGTGTCTAGGGGTAGGGCCTTTGGCCTCCTGCTCTGCTACCTGTTTCCAGTCAATCTTGCAGACTGCAGAACTCAATGGAGTAATTTTACCCTCTCTCAATGTGTTTGCAGTTTGCAGCGGTATTGGGTACACCATGCTGCATGGATGGCTGTTTCGGTTTCTTTTGTCCTGTGCTGCTAGATGCCATTCACTCTTACCCTGCTGTTGTTTACACACCACTGCTGGAAGCTACAAGTTAGCTGTATCTATTCCGTTCTTTCATTTGAGAAGCAGCCTAAAAAATATTCTTGCAGATTGGCAGGGCTTCTCCTTTCCTATGAGGACTTGTTTTGTTTCCTAATTGTGTGTTTCCTTTTCTAACCACAAAGTGTCACTTTTGTTGTTTGGTATTATTCCATTAAGTGTAAAAAGACTATAAATGAAAAATATGTGGTTCTTCTGCTGCTGGTTTTCATCACTCTGCCAGGTCAAATGTCTAATGTTATGAGAAGGATGTCTCTATCCATGTGACAAGCCAGGAACATGGCCTTATTCCATGTTTGAGCATTGCTTGCTGACTTTGTTGTGCGTTGCTCCTCACATGCACCAGCTGATTCTGTTAGACAAATGTTGGCAGCTTCCTCTGCCATATGGCTCCATGACTGCTTGACTGCTCCTTCCTTATGCTGATATTCCTCCTTTTGGCACACTTCTTGGTTGTGTCTCCTATGACCAGTGTTGAGCTCATAAGGACCTTGAACCCATTTTTCAAAAAATATTCTGCTACTCAAATTGTTGCCTTTGTGTTACTTGAGTATTCCTCTACACCTGTTTGGCATATTTACTTTACCTGTCAGTCCCTTGTAAAGTGGTATCTCGGATACCCAGGGCCAGTAAAGTAAATGCTACTGGTGGGATTACAGCGCTGATTGCGCCACCCACCAAAGTAGCCTTTCAAACCTGTCTCAGGCCTCTGCCATTGCAGGGCCTTTGCGCGAAGTGTTACTGCCGCTGTGACATGACACCTAAAGTGTGTGCCATGTCTGTGGCCCCCCTTTTACTGCATGGCAGTCACCCCTAAGGTAGGCCCTAGCTAGCCCTATGGGCAGGGTGCATTGTAGGTAAAAGGTAGGACATGTACCTTAAGTGTGTGACATGTCCTGGTAGTGACAAACCGCCATTTTGGTTTCTCACTGCTGTGAGGAATGCATTGGGGATTCCCTGATAAGTGTTTCAGTGGTAATTCCTGATATGAGAGGAGCAGCGTGGTCAAGTTTGGTATGGTTGAAATAGTAATAATAAATGCTGCGCAATGGTGTGCGCAGATTTATTATCACTATTTAAGAAATGCCACTTTTAGAAGTTGGCATTTCTGTGTGCTATGTGTCTGCCTGCCTGATGTGGATTGCATGTCTGGCTTTGGAGTGACAGGGGCTGGTGAGGTGTGTGTGGCTCCAGGGAGGGCAGGGTGAGTCAGCGCTAGGCTGAATGGGAGAACTGCATTTGGAGTAGTGGGAGGAGTAGTCCCCTGACCCTGAATAGGTCTGTGCCTGCCTGGGTGAATGCTGGCTCCGCCCCCCTGTGGTGGTCTGATGACCGAGCCCCCACCTGACAATGGGAAAGAGGAGCCCTGTAAACAGAGTGCTCCAAAACCCCCCAGAACCAGTTCAGGCTGGTTCCCCCAAGCCCTGTGCCAAGGGCAGACAAAGGAAAAGGGTGTATAAATATTGGGGCTGTGACCCCATGAAAAGGTTGTGCTTTTGTGCTTCCCTGTGACCTGTTGCTGCTGGGCCCCAGGAGGAACCGCCACGAGGGACTGCCTCCCTGCTGGAGGGCCCTGTGTGCTGGCCTGCCTGGGCCCAGCTGTGCCCCTGGAACCTTGAGGACTCTGGCGCCTTGTGAGCGCTTTACTTTTATTCTGAAGAGGAGCGCTGGTGCCTTGCAGCGTGCTGCTGCAGTGTCTACAGAGGGAATCCCAGCGTAGGGATTCCCTCATGCTGCTGGTGGAGGAGCGGGAGCCCACTCTGCATTTCTGCATTTCATAAGAGCGGGAGCCCACCCCGCTTCTGTGCTACTTTTGAGGCGGGAGCCCACCCCGCACTTGTGCTGTTCTGAGCGGGAGCCCACCCCGCATTGTTGTGGTCCAGAGCGCATGGTGAGCGCTCGCGCCCCTGCTGCCGAGTCCGAAAGCAGAGGAAGGGGCCTCGACGGACACTTCGCTGCGTACACCGCAGCTGCAGGAAGTCAGGCGTCCTGCCTGGTTAGGGGTGGGGGCCCGGCCGGAAGAAGCAAGGCCAGAGCGGAAGGAAAGCAACTCCGTGCCTGATCCGAGGCGGGGCTCCCCCACGGAGAGGAGAGCCCTGCGTGCAGCCTGGAGCCAAGACGGAGCCTCGAAGGCTCCATGTCGAAGACCCGGGTCCCAGGAGAGGGACCGGGCGAAGAGAAGAGTTGCCAGTGCAGACCGGAGGAGTCCAGGAGAGCCCCGGTGAGTGGGGGCTGAGCGGAGAGCAGTTGTAGTGCTCCCGAGGCATGTTTAGTGCCTGTGCCTTCATTGTTCTTCTCAGCTGCACCGCCGTTGCGGGCAGCTGCACTGTGGGGGCAATCTTGTGTTCCAGAGCCCTAGAGTGGGGCTCCAACTTGCTCGGTTGTGGCCAGTGCCCCTATTGCTTGACACAGCTGCACCGCAAGAGCGCGGGCAACTGAACGTGACAGCCATTTGGTTTTTAGAGTCCCGGTGGGGCTCACGGGGCACGGTGGTGCTGGTGCTTGTTTCCCCAGCTGCACCGCGAGAGCGCGGGCAGCTGCAACGTTTGGGGGGCTATTTCTTTGGTGAGGATAAGGAAGAGGTGAGATACACCCCACGACCCCAGCGCATTTGCACACCAGTGATTTCACTGCATTGGCAGCCAGAGGGCCATGGGGAAGGTCCTACATGTACGCCCTGACTTTCTGGACATAGGGCATTTTGAGCCCCAGTGAAAGGCCAGTTGGCCTGGGGTCATTTTCTTGATGGTGATAGGGCGCAAGGCCCTAAGGTGCTGTGTGCACTTTTTCAGTGTTACTGTGGTGCACTGCTGAGTGATGCATAATGTGTTGTGCTATGCTTACACCAAATGTCATGCTATGATGTTTAGTGCTAATGTAATATGATGCTAAGTTCATTATCTTACCAGCAGTTACTGGTTGTGTTTTACTATCAGTTGTGATGGTTCTGACAGCGGCCCAATTGGCCCTGTCATGTATATAATCCCCTGTAAATTATTGCCTAGTGCCAGTTGGCACAGTGTATATGTGTGGTTATGATCTAATGTGTTTATGATAATACAAAGGCTATTTTTTATTTAACCTTGTGTGGAGTTTCTTTTGTGGTGTGCCTAGTGTGTTGTTGCTGTGTGTGTGTTGCGCAAACGCTTTACACATTGCCTCTGGGATAAGCCTGACTGCTCGTGCCAAGCTACCAAGGGGGTGAGCAGGGGTTATCTTCAGTGTGTAACTCCCTTGCCCTGACTAGAGTGGTGGTTGTCTTCCTGGCTTAGGCGTATGCCCTATCCAACCAGAAATCCCATTTCTAACATTAGTGCACTGTGTTTTGCCTAGATCAATGCTATAGATTGCCTGGGATTTTGTCAATCTAATCTCCTTGATCTCTTGATTTGCAAGTTCTATTGACAGGCCCATTTTCAGAGTACGGAATACATTTCCTCTGGAAATTCTGAATACTAAGTATCATGGATATTGTTTTTTCCCAATATGTGGTTGCTCACTTAACTGCCAGCCTTGTTTTCCAGGACATATACAAGGGGTTGTCTACCTCTTGGGTAGAGTGCTAGAGTGCCCCTAGAGACCAGTTTTCAAGCACTAACTGCAGTGAACATTTTCCTTTATTGTATCTGAGTGGCATATAACATAGAAATTGCAATTTGGTTCCAAGATGTTCTCATCTGTTTCCTTAGTTTGATTCTCTGCTGTGTTCCTTTGATTTGGAAATGACTATATTGTATGTGGTGTCACCCCAGATTTTTGCCTTGACTATGTTTGCTGGCTGTAGCACTCTGTGCACTTTATATGTTATAAAACGTTCTTTTCAAAAGGTAGCATTGCCCTGTCCATAGCCTCTGGAGGCACATTTCGCAAAAGCTCCAACTGTCACCTGGCAGCCAAATAGCCCCCTTGATGAGGTATGAACACTGCTCCCACAGTAGGACAAAAGCTTTGGTGTGGGGAGGTTCTCTGCCAGAAAGACATCCTGGGCTGTGCACAGGAACCTGATAAATTTTAAACAGGCCTACCCAGTCACAGGAAAGTATTGTCTGACAGCTGCACAGGGCCCTTCTTTCTTCCCCCTGTTAGACAGGTGCAAATCCTAGTGGGATAAGAGCTGCCCACTCTGTACAATAGGAGAAGGGTTTCAACATCTTAGAATTAGACAGAGAGGGGCACTGTGGAATTGTTTGCAGTAGAGCACACAAGACATGCTGCAAAAGTGGGTAGGATTGCCACTGGAATTTTTACTCCATTGGTTAGGTAGGGCCAGGCATCACCCTACCCACGGGCTGGTGCTTGGCATAAATGTGGCATCCATAGTACTCTCCCTAGAACACTTTCTCAACCGGTGGGTGAACAGAAGAGTTTAGAAGACTTGACCTGCTCTCCCTTGGGTACCCAGAACAAAGATGCGGACTTCAATGGTTCATCAGGCTGACCTCTTCTTCACGCTTCTGGGCCACACTAAGCTACAAGAGTTCTTTCCTGCCCAGCTGCCCAGTTCCAACTGGACTTGCCCTGAACCCTGCTGCTGGCCTCTGTAGGAGTGAGTCTGGACCCTCAAGTTCTCTACCTCAGGTCTTGGACACTTGGCTGGTGCCAAAGTGTGCTCTTCCTAACATATTCTAAAACCTCAGACCTGAAAACCTTTTGACTCCAAAGATCTCCAGAGGATGGGGACCAATCTGCCAAACTGATCTGAAAAAGGCGTGTTGCAGCTGGGCTAAAGATTTAGATTGCTCCCACTCAGAGCTTTTCCACAGCAGTAACTCCGATTCAACAGGACCTTGTGGAGTAGGTATCTGACCTTGCAGAGCCCTCTTCAGCTCTAGCCTGCAGCCTCGCCCTGCTATAAGAATTTTAAGCTCCAAAAAAGTGACTAAGTCCGAATGTAGAAATCTTCTCCAGGCGAATGCGTAAAAAGTACCCAGCCAGCGAGGGACTCTCATGGGTATGAAACTACCAGCTTGGAACATTCCAGCAAAATAAACTAACGACTCCATTGAGACCTTGTCTATCAGATATCGGACGATCTGGAGCCCTCTTTGACCATGGCCTGCTGCCTTGACACTTTATGGATACTTGACTTCCATTCCAGAGGCTAAATCTGAAGTTAAAACTGCCAACTGGATTGAGCCTGATTTTTGTAACTGACCCGTGCTCTATCGTGGTTGGCCTTAACTTGCACCTAGCTACTGGTCAAACACAACCAAATGACGCGTTTGGCACTTTACCCTTTTTTGTGCAATTTTGAGCCTCAAACTCTGCAAAATTCTTATCTCGAATGTTCCTTGTTGGATTTTTGAAGTTTTGGTATCATTTTATGTCTTAAAATGTACACTATATTTCAAAGTGTGTTTGGGAATTTTCTTGAGTTGTGATATGATTTTATTACTGTTTTGTTACTGCATAAATACTTTACACGTTGCATCTAAGTTAAGCGTGTCTGTTCTGTGCCGTAGCTACCAGGGGGGTTTAGCAAGGTTAATTTAGTCACTTTACTGTTTTTCCCTGACAAAGATTGTGGTTATTGCATGAGGTGGGTCACCACTCACCTTGACTAATACCCTGATTTTCTACACACTGATTTCAAGTTTCATAGGAGCATGTTGTCATTTAATTGTGTGTTGTTTTTTGTGTATTACCTATATATGTGGCCAGTGGCATTGGCTCAATACTTCCTCAAATTGGGAAAAAAGGGAAAGAAAGTTACCCCAGGAGATAATGTGCTGATTACTTACCAGTAACATTCATTACATCTAGGGCTATGTTCAACGTACCATTCCTTAAATTCTCTACCCATCCTCCTGAGAAGTCATGCCTTTGCATAGGATTAGTTGTTCAGAGTGGGTGTAGGTCTGCTTTGCAGCCCCAACACAGGGAAGGAAAGCAGTTATCAAAGGAATAAATATATTTTTTAAATAGTTATAGATGCCTGTCTGAGAGGTGCATTACCTCACATAGTAAGGAAGGAACGCGGAAGATGACTCCATGAATCATGATATTTACTGATTAACATTCAGACCATTTCCAACTGATTCCATTGTATATGCACAAACGTCTCATAGCCTGAAATTGATTGGGAATATAATGTATGGAGTTTTTTGTGTTCACAAAATGTTTTGAGATGAGGATCATGAATTTGGATTGGAGTCTTAGAGAATTAGCACTTTTTTTTTTAATAGATGCACCCTATGTCTTTGATCAATAATGTCTTTGGTGGGGGGCGTGGCTAGCAGCCGAAGGGAATGGCGGCTGGCTAGAAGAGCTCCGCATCCCTCGTAACGTATCCGACAATATCCTGACCTCCAATCGGCAGCAAAACAGGCGAGAAGACGCTCTCCAGCCCCGAGAGCTACCCTGGCCCCCACCTGGGAGTCCATGAACCGGGGTGACGGTGTGGCGGACGGTGGAAGACGGATGACGAGGAAGACAATGGCGGCCTGGTGACCCCGGGGTGAAATACTTGCACGGCCGGCGAGGTTTGCCGCCCGCTGGCCGGCGGGGACTCCCCTGGGCAACTGGGCGACTTGCGGAGGTGTAACCCGGAGCCGGAGAGGTGGCGGGGCGGCGTGCAGGTGAAGCGGTGCCGGTCTCGCCGAGGGGAGCTGGTACTCGAGGCCCCGGTCTTGGGGCCTGGAAGGCCTGCAGCAAGGGACTTGGATCCAGGAATAGACGCAGGAGTGGGCGGCTCTCCGCGGACGGCAGCGAAGGTAGGACACGACCAGCGCGGCCTCGACGGACGTTGCCAGTGGTGGGGGCGGCCGTGTATCCCCAGGTGCCCCGAAGAGACTGCCGGTGGCTTGACAGGCCGCAATTTGCCGTGGGCGGGGGCGGAGTGGAGCCTCCCGCGCTGCGGCCGGAGACCTGGGCCTAGATGTGACTTGGCCTCGTTGGTGCCTTTGGCGGGGATCCGTGGATGGTGGGCCGCAGGGGAGATACGGTGAGTCCAGGACCCACTGGCGGATTGTGAGCTGGGTTCCCCCCCGCCCACTCCTGTGAGTGAAACAAATACGAACACTGCGCCCTCCGGAAATAGCAGGACGAAGATAACCATCCTACACTCTTCTGGTCTCTGGGGGCATTGGGAGTAACCTCAGAGGAAGAAGCCATACATTGGCACTGCGAACGATAAGGGTGCTACTGTCCCTTTGGGGTCCGAGATTGCGCTGCTGGCACCAGAACTGATGCCCTTAGGCAACCTGACGTTGCGGTGGTGTTTGAAATAGACTGGTGGACCCTCCTGTTACGCAGTGCCGAAGACCGGAGAGATCCACGCCTGACGGTCCGTGGGAGGGGCTGCTTATTGACTGAGCCCAGCCACACTGTGGACACGCGTCTGCCACCTGCCTAATAGACCCCATTACCGCAGTGATAGCAGGGTTCCTGCAAGATAGCCCTAGAAAAAACGGACGGGGGGCCTGCAGCAGTGCTGCCTTGATTGCCCGGGTGGCTGGCGACCTTCGGCCGGCGCCTCTTGCCTCCCACCTCCTCCTCTGTGGTAGAACCTGCCATGGCGACGGGAAGGGGACCAAAAGCGAGTGTACAGGGCAAACTCACAAAATTCGCATGGAATAAGGCTGGAGAAGACCGAGAGATGCAGCGAACGGAAGAGCAGGGGTCACAAAAAGAGCCGGGACCGCAGTCAGAGCCAACCATACGAGACGTGCTAGAAGCAATTGGCGGAGTGAGGTCCTCCCTCGACTCCGTTACCACCGAAGTATCCCTACTGCGAGCGGACTTTCGTAAAATGGACGACAAAGTCAAAGACCTAAAAATAGTCACATCCTCACTGCAGGACGACACGGCGCAACTCCAAACCCAGGTTGCCGAGCTCCAGAGCCAACATGTGAGAATGGCGCAACAGCTGGATGACTATGAAGGAAGGGCCCGCAGAAATAACATCCGTATTTTAGGTGTGCCGGAACGGGCCGAAGGGCCAGCGGCAGATCTCTTCGTGGAGGACATCATAGTGAAACATCTACAGCCTAAAAGTCTCTCTAAATACTTCTCCATTGAAAGAGCACATAGAGTCCCGGGAGGGAGGCCGAAGCCCGGCACCCCACCAAGACCACTCATAGCCCGCGTATTTAACTATAGAGACAGGGATATCATTCTGCAAACGGCACGGGCAGGGCCCCCACTCAAGGTGGACAACAGCGAAGTAACGTTTTCCCGGATTTCACGGCTAAGGTCCAGGCCCAGCGGCGAAGTTTCCAAGCAGTGAAGAAGGAGCTTCGGGACCGAGAAGTAAAATACGCCATGTTGTTTCCGGCGAGACTCAGGGTGGAATCAGACGGGAAAACGTGGTTCTTTGCTTCGCCGGAGGCCGCGTGGGAGTGGCTGGAGGGGTGGCGAAGAGTCGATGGCCATCGCCGAGACCGAAACGCAGGGCCAAGGAAGTACAAAGAGAACGGTGGGGCTCTTTCAGAGGAGGACTCCGCCGGTGCCAAGCACAATTAGCTGCAACTTTAGGGGTACAGCCGTGTAGGCGATGAGAACTGCAGAGAACTCTACCTCCATGCAGGACATTGGTGAGAACGTTCCTATTATAATAGTGACTTACTGGTCCGGAGGGCACTTGCCGCAGCACTGTTACCGTTTGTAATGACTCACCTATGTAATGTATTAGTTTGTTACCACAAGATCACGCTGGGAGTTAAAAGAACGGAGGTATACCGCCAATAGCTGTAGGGGGATGGGGGGACCGCAAACCCACACCTTTTGGTATTTTTGAACGGGGTAGAGGCACTCTGCCTAGTTGGGGAGTGGGTAGTTCGAAATCCACGGGCAGGGAGGCAGGGAGGGGGGGTGAGGGGGTGGAGGGATGGGGGATTATTGTTTTTAGGAAAGTTTGACTTACAAAGTTATCTATGCATACTGCCACACACAGCGCTTACACTTGCTCTTAATGGTTGGGAGGAAAAATCAGGTCACGCCTTGCATATACTAGAAAGGGAATTTTCAATCATGCACTTCTGTTAAATTGTCGCACTGTTACTGTCCATGTGTCGGATGATGGGGGGTAGAATGGATTCGTCGATTTCAATACTCACCTGGAACGTAAACGGACTGGGTGATAAAATCAAAAGAGGTATCGTCCAACAATACCTGAAAAGACAGGCCCCGGACATAGTGTTGTTGCAGGAGACCCACATGACTGGAAACAAAAGTAAAGCCCTCACACGATGGGGTTACAAACTCCTGGTGCATGCTGACTTCACCACGGGATCCAGGGGAACTGGGATTCTTGTCAAGAAAAACCTAGCCATTATTGTAAAGCGTACCTGGGCAGATCCAGGGGGTAGATTTGCTGTCCTAGAGGCCCAATGGGAAGGGAGAGCACTTAATATAGTCTCAGTATACCTGCCTCCTGCGCTGGGTAAGGAAGCTTTGACAACTCTTGGCAAAATACTGACCGACCTTCCGGTGGGCACTCTGGTCCTGGGAGGGGATTACAACATGACCATGGATGATGATACAGATAGGTACCCCCGACGGGCGGGGACACGCCCCAATGTGCAAATGAAAGAATTCACTACAGCCATGGGCCTAACAGATGTATGGCGCACCTTGAAACCCAGAGATATCCAATACACTTACTACTCAAATGCACATAGGAGCTCATCTCGTATTGACTACTTTTTAACATACGCAGCCTCCATTAGCAATTTCCAGAATCCCCATGTCCTGCCGAGAGGCATCTCGGATCATTCACCGGTTATAATTGAACTTACACAATGGGAGAGGCAGCCACGATCCACTATAGTTCTGAACCCATGGTTATTGAAAATTCCGGATATCAAAACGGAACTTTGTCAGCAAACCTGTAACTATTTCGCCGAAAATGTCGGCTCGGTAACATCAGCACAAACTCTGTGGGAGGCCTTTAAAGTGGTCTTAAAGGGGCATGCACTATCTCTAAAAGTGGGTTACACCCAACAAAAACATAGCCAGTTTGCCCAATTGGAAGACGAGCTTCGCCAACTTGAGCTCGACAATACCAATACGCCCTCGGAAGACACGTTGCATCGCCTGGCAATGAAACAAGAGGAATATAAGGTCAAGGCAAGGGAACAAATGATGACCAGACACCTCCATATGCAACACCGTCTATATGAACTCGGGGACAGGGCTGGAAAGACGCTAGCCTGGTTAGAGAGGAGAGAACAAGGGGAGAGGTGGGTGGCCGGCCTGAGCATGCCCGACGGCACTACCATTACACGCCCTAAGGATATAGCGGAGGCTTTTGCTGGTCATTTAGAGCAGATCTACTCTCCCTCCACTACATACACTGCGGAGGACTCTCGCCAACTCCTTGCTGATAGCAATGTGATGACTCTCTCCGAAACGGACAGAGAAACTCTGGAGGGGAGTTAACAGATGTAGAGATTCAAACGGCCATAAGCCAAATCCGCTCTGGGAAGGCCATGGGGCCCAACGGGATCCCCATTGAATTCTTAAAAGTCGCGGCCTCCCATGTTGCCCCTCATTTACGCGCCATGTATCATGAAAGCTATAAGCAAGGGAAGCTGCCTAGTGATCAACGAATAGCATCAATAGTTGTAATCCGTAAGCCAGGGAAGCCTGGTGACCAGTGCGGTTCCTACCGACCGATTTCGCTGATCAACGCGGAAGCTAAGATCCTAGCCAAAGTTCTCGCCACCCGACTGGCACCGGTTATTTCATCACTGGTACATCCTGACCAGTCTGGGTTTATGCCGGGGAGAAATACAGCATTAAATATCCGCAGACTTAACAACGTGCTGGCGCGGAGGGAGTTCCTGGAGGAAGACGCAGTGGTGCTATCTCTAGATGCCTCCATGGCGTTTGATTCAATAGAATGGCCATACCTTTTCGAAGTCCTGGTGAGGATGGGATTTGGCCCAAACTTCCTAGGTTGGATTAAATTACTGTACACAGACATACAGGGCCAAGTGAGGGTCAACAACTATACCTCACGAATATTCACACTGCGAAGGGGAACCAGGCAGGGCTGTCCCCTGTCCCCGATGATATTCTCACTGATATTAGAACCATTGGCCGCCTGGATCCGCCAGGCGGTGATGGTGAGGGGCCTGAAATGGGCAGAGGGACAGGAAGATCGAATATCCCTATACACAGATGACATCTTGCTGTACCTAGCCTCTCCATATAAATCCATTCGTGGTGTTCTGAACATCTTCACGAACTTTGGGAAATACTCGGGCTACCAAATAAACTGGAGTAAATCTGTGTTGTTTATGCTCCGGGGGCACGTCCCCCGTCTCCCGCCAAATTGTACAATCAAGGTGGCCGACGAGGGGTTTCAGTACTTAGGAATCTTTGCTACGTCGGACCCTGCCCTTTTTTATAATCGCAACCTGGCCCCCCCACTGGCCCGGCTAAAAACAGACGTTCAATATTGGAGATCCTTGCCCCTGTCGTTGGTGGGCCGTGCTGCGTTGTTCAAGATGCTGGCACTTCCCCGCTTTCTATATATCCTCCAGAATTGTCCATATCAGGTTCCGGACAAGTATTTCTCAGTGGTGGAGGGTGAGGTCAGGACTCTGCTCTGGGATGGAAGGGCCCCCGCATTGCTACCAAAAAGCTGACGAAAGGCTGGTTCGACGGAGGAATAGCTCTCCCAGACCTTAAACTTTATTACTGGGCTTCGCAACTAGTGGTGATAAACCAGTGGATATATCGCTCTCCCAACGATCCCGCATACATGCTCGACAGATATCAGACCGGGCGATCTGGATACTTGGGAGCGCTTTATTCTAAAGTAAAGAGAGGACGATATTTTGGGCCTCTTTCCCATACTGTAGCTATCTGGCATCAGGCTAACTCCCGGCTAGGTTGGTCAAAAGTCCTCTCAAAAGCAACGCCACTTTGGTATGCCCAAAAGTTGGGTCTTCTCTGCCAGCAACCTGGCTTTGATAAGTGGGACACCATCGGGATATCTGTGGTCGGAGACATGGTTAAAAATGGGTCGATCCTCAGCTTTAAGGAGCTTCAAGACCAATACAAAATGGCGCAAGGGGAACAATTTAGATATATGCAAATCCGGCATGCCCTCACAACAGCTTTTCCAGACCTCACAGAAATACCAGAGTCATCGCCATTAGAGGATCGCTTACTAGATGGACCACTACATTCTAAAGCCATTTCATTGATCTATAAAAAATTGTGCAATAACATACCTGACACGCTACATAAGCTCAAGGAGCAGTGGGAAAAAGACCTGGGATCTCTTGACGATGAGGACTGGCAGGCTGCCCTGATGTCTCCCAGGGAGGCGGCCATCACCCTCCGTTTCAGGCTGATACAATTCAAAATCCTCCATAGGTCGTATTTAACGGGAGTGACATTGGCAAAGATAGGGGCCAGAGCTGATCCACTTTGTCTTAGAGGCTGCGGCCACACGGCTACCTTTTATCATACGATATGGGAGTGCCCGCGGCTTCTACGAATATGGGAAGGGGCCACGTCTCATATCCAAACCGCTTTGGGAATGACACTGACTCTTACACCAAGGCTGGGTCTACTTAATGTGTGGGCGGCAACAGATCTCACAGAGGTGGAACAACAACTAGCCACGCTGGGATACACCCTAGTAAAAAGAGAAATAGCTAGAGGCTGGGGGTGGCAAGTCCTCCAACCACGCAGGCATGGTTGAAGGAAGTTGATAAATGCATGATTGCAGAAAAGGAAGTCTTTATAACCCGGGGATGCCCAAAGAAGTGGGATAAAAAATGGGGCAAGTGGAATGTCTATCGCGGATCTAACTGTATTTCCCCAATGTTGGAGCTTGAGATGAGGCGAAATAGAAATCGAGCAAGGGACGCAATGTAGAAGTGACCTTCTCCTCATGCTAATGTATTGCTGTGTTAAATGCTTGCTAAAATGTTGATTACAAATGTATGCATAACTGCGGATCGAAACTAATAAAAAGATTAATAAAAAAAAAATAGTGTCTTTGGTAATGGAGCAAACAGGATGTACTTGTGATTGGGAACACAAGAACACACATGTTTAACAAAAATAATACGGGTCTAAGGACAATGATAAATATAAGCAAACACATACGATTTGTAAGGGGCACTGACATTTTCTCAGCTTGGATGCTGACAAACAATTTTATCAGTGCAAACTCCAAGGAAACGTGTGAAAGACTGCCCAACATATGTGAATACATTTTAAACAGCCCCTGAAAGCAAATTAATAGCCTCAAACAAAATAGCTCCAAAACTGAAATACTTGACAATACTTGACAAAAGCTTGACAAACGCTTGACAAACACCTGAGCAGTTGATTCCTACAATGATGGTCTACTGCTCCAGGCCCCAAACCTTCAAATAAGATTCTGATTATCTGATTGGCCAATCAGATTACCATTATCACAGCCAGTTGTTTCCTAATTCTGAGAATGTTGAGTTTTCTTGGCTACCTGTTGTAGCTTGTAAATCTGTGGGTCAAGGCCTCATCATCTTATCATTAAACTATACCTTCCACCTTTGCATTTCTGAATATGTTACTCATCATCTACAAGTAATTAAAAATTCTGCAGCTAGACATGCTCAAACTTCTGGCCAGGTCTCACATCTAACACCATCTTAGGGAACTGCTTTGTTCGGACCACTATGTACAGGCCGAGGGAAACGGACATCATAATCCCTACAGCGGTGCCTGAACAGGCACCACCCCTATTTTAGGGATTACGGTCCGACCGCTGCCCCGACAAGCTCTTTGAGCCTGTCGAAAAAGCAGTGGTCTCTCCCTATGACTGATGCCTCCGACTGCCGGTTCGTAATCCGGGGACTCGGACCACTACTATGGATGGCGGTGGGACCGCTCCTGACAGGCTGTCGATGGCAGTCTCACCACCATCGTACTGAGGCCCTAAATATGCAGTAAATATCGTACTCCTTAAATTAGGCCCTTACTACTTTTAATTAATGAAATAATGAACTTTGATGAGCCACCAAATCTTTTGAATTTTTGCAAACCAATTGGTTGTGTATCAAGCCAACCATGCCATTCTGTCGCCTGAATAACTTTGAATCACAGTTGACTCCATTATCAAATGCACTCATTGATTCTAGTCAGCATGGCCAAACAGAACATTTTTCCACTGCAAGGTATCTAAAGCACTCCAGAAAGACAAAGCAATCGCAGTTTAAAATGGGATTAGTAAGAATTGCCTTTGACAAACCGAGGTAGGGTAATGACTTCCTATTCCTTTTTAGATCCATGAAGTCATCTCCTTTTAAAAGCATATTGCCTGAAAAGTATATATGCTCAATAAACAATGGGGTGACCCTGTGTCCCTCAGAACCTGGGTATAGGATTATAAAAGTACAATGGTTCTGTCGGGTATAACCACAATATTTCTTATAAGTACAATGTTTCTTATAGTTACAATTCAATTACACGGACAAATTATTTCCTACACAGATTGAATGTGAATACATTTAGCAAGGAACACACAATAAAGGCAAAGTAATTGGGTTTTATGGGTAATACAATATTTTATATAAATTACATCATTTATATTAACCCACATTTAAAGAATTTCTGTTGCATACTAACCCTGGGCAAAGCACTACGCTACGCTCGCGTAGTTTGCGAAGTTTGCGCTACTTCGCACAACGCGAATTGCACGTAGCACAGTGCAAACACGCGTAGCGTAGCGTAGTGCAGCGGTCATTTTTTGCTTGCTCGCGGTCCTCAACGTCAAGTTGGCGACCGCGAGCAAGCAAAATGACATCCCGGCGAGATTCTCAACGCAGGGAGGTCAGGTTTCTCATTGCGAGTGGTCGCGTATGCTCGCGACCGCTCGCGATGAGAAACTACCAGTTCGCGTTGAGAAAGCTGCCGCTCGAGTAAAAATCTACTCGAGCGGCAGTAAAGACAGCTTGCACTGTGCAAGATGCCGTTTTCAATGATTGCACAGTGCGGACAAGCATCCGGCACTGTGCAATCATTGCGAACAGTGCACTACGCAGTTCGCGTAGTGCTACGCGTAGTTCGCGTAGTGCGAACTGCACTTTGCGTAGCTTCACGTAGCGCTACTTCGCGAACTACGCCCAGGCTTATTGCATACACAGCTACCAAAAATGTGAAGATTAAAGTGAGTTGTGATCAAGTGACATAGTGTGATGGGTGACACAATAAGTGCGTAATATGTACAAGGTGGTTAAAATATATACAAATTGGAACAGGCCAGAATAAATACAATGACCCTGCTACTCTGTACAATTTCAGTGTTTTACGAGCAGGGACTCGAACTGGACCAGAAGGTAGCGTCGACGTTTCAACC
The DNA here is from genome assembly GCA_963921515.1 of Calotriton arnoldi. Classification (NCBI taxonomy): domain Eukaryota; kingdom Metazoa; phylum Chordata; class Amphibia; order Caudata; family Salamandridae; genus Calotriton; species Calotriton arnoldi. The sequence goes on along the minus strand of CAWUFW010007271.1, from coordinate 690,208 downwards.
CTATATGTGCGATTTTAAATCATCACAGCGGGTCTTCATCAGGACTGGAGTGGGGAAAGGAATGGCAGCCTAACAAAAACCAGGGTTATTCCAGGTTAGGCTCAGGTCAGAAATGATCAAGGGCCCATCTGATGATCATCGAGATAAATCTTGTAAATCGACTGTATGCGATCAAGCGGCAGGAGTCTCTACTGCCCTTCTACCTGAAATCTCGGATTTGCATTCCATATCAAACCCCAAAGACGTTCTTAATAATCGCCGTCCTTCGTAGTCGTGTAGGACTCACAACAAGATCTGTTCAACCCAGATCTGTGACTGGGGTGAGTGTTTGAAAAGTTTCAGCACTCCGTCCATCATCTCCTTGTGTTTGCTTTGTTCACCCTAAGTTGGCAGGGTATGCCCGGACGTGGGTCCCTTGCTCACTTTGCCACTGGATTCAAGCTAGCCTGGCTGAAGAGGGCTGTTAGCCCGAAACTGGTCCCAGGGTGCTTGTTTCCGGTCCAGGGAAGACATGGCTTGGCAGTTTGGGCTGGACTGTTCCCCTGAGGCACAGGGTCAAGACTGATTTGCATATAGCTGTGTCTAAACTGGGGTGGCAAAGTGAGCTAAAGAAAGATGATGGATTCAACCCAGATCTGTGACTGGGGTGAGTGTTTGAAAAGTTTCAGCACTCCGTCCATCATCTCCTTGTGTTTACTTTGTTCACCCTAAGTTGGCAGGGTATGCCCAGACGTGGGTCCCTTGCTCACTTTGCCACTGGATTCAAGCTAGCCTGGCTGAAGAGGGCTGTTAGCCCGAAACTGGTCCCAGGATGCTTGTTTCCGGTCCAGGGAAGACATGGCTTGGCAGTTCGGGCTGGACTGTTCCCAAGAGGCACAGGGTCAAGACTGATTTGCATATAGCTGTGTCTGAACTGGGGTGGCAAAGTGAGCTAAAGAATGATGATGGAGTCAACCCAGATCTGTGACTGGGGGTGAGTGTTTGAAAAGTTTCAGCACTCCGTCCATCATCTCCTTGTGTTTGTTTTATTTGATTTATTAGTCAGTCCCTAGTACAGTGCACTGTGTGTGCCCAGGGCCTGTAAATCAAATGCTGCTAGTGGGCTCGCAGCACTGATTGTGCCACCCAAGAAGCAGCCTGTAAATGTAAATCTGGCCTGCCATTGCAGAGCCTGTGTACAGTCTGGTACTGACATGTCGACTTGGAAAGTGTACCCAATTGCCAGGCTCTAACCTTCCCTTTTCTTACATATTAGTCACCCCTAAGGTAGGCCCAAGGGACCCCTCTGGGCAGGGTGCAGTGTCTGTGAAGTGTAGGACATGCCCTGGTGAGTGTGGCATGTCCTGATAGTGAATTACTGCCGATTATGTTTTTCACTATTGCAAGGCTACCTGTTACCATCGGATAGAATGGGGAGTTTGTTTATAACATCTTATAAACATAACTACCCCTGGGAACAAGGTAGGAAAATAAAGTTTAGTATGCTTGAACTCAGAATGTTAAAATGCATCTTTTAGTGAGGGTGATTTTTACATTCTGTGTTTGAAAATACCACTTTTAGAAAGTAGGTATTTTCTTGCTTTGCCATCCAGTATGCCTCTCCCTGGTTTGTGAATTGCATGTCTGGATTTTGGACGACAGGGCCTGGGGAGGAGCAGTGGCTCCAGAGACCCTGATGAGTCAGGGCTGGGCTGAAGAGACCTGGGCTGCATTTAGAGTAGGGGGAGGAGATTTCCTTTCACCTGAAAGGGCCTGGTGTGCCGAGGACAATGCTGTATCCCCCTCGTGTCAGGAAGCTGCACCAGAGAGGACAGAACCGGTTTTGACCAAGCACAGGGCTTCTCTGCCACCAGAGAACTAAGGATTTTGGGATATGAATATTGGGGCCCAGACCCCAGACTTCTAGATCACTTCTGGGAATCAAGAGGAACCTTTGCCAAGGAGAAGAGCGGGAGAAGCTAAGGAGGAATACTGCCCTGTGCTGTTTGCTATCTCGGGCTGGTGTGCAGTGGCTGCTTGCTGCCAAGGACATGAGAAAAGGACTTTGCTGTGTCCTCCTGCTTGAGGAAGATCTCCAAGGGCTTGAATTGAGCTTCCCCCCTGTCACAAGGTCTCAGGAAAATCAAAGACCTAACCAAACTTCTGGGCACCGTCTCTGGAACCGCTGGTTTCAGTTGCCTGGAGAAGAAAAGGGTAACCGACTCTGTCATCGAGTCCGTAGCAGGATTCCATGTCCTGAAAGCACCGTAGAGAGCACCGCCTCATTTCACAATGCAACCCTGGTCTCACCGACTCCGTCAACGAGCCGCTGCTTGCACCGCGTCCTGGGACATCGCACTCCGCAACGTTTCGCTACACACTGCCCTGACGTCATCGATTCCGTCGCTGCCCAACTCGAACATCGACCGGCTCCGTCGCAGCATTGTGACCTGCCAGCACCGCATCGAGCATCGCCTCACCCTGCAATGCAAGCCTTGGTCTCACCGACTCCGTCAACGAGCCACTGCCTGCACCGAGCTGTGAGGACACCGCACGCAGCAACACTTCCATCTCACAACGCAACCACGACGGTTGCCCCGGACCAGCTCGTACCATCGTGTCGGCCGCAACAACAAAAGGTACTGTCTCCGAGTCTGTCGACACTTTTGCTAACCCGTATCGACGCGGTTGGCTGGAATTGTTAGACTCTGTCGTATTCAGTATCGTAGTAGTCCCGGACAGAGCTACCAAGTCGGAGGAACTCTATTTTCACGTTTTTCCTGCAATTTAAAGGTTATTTTGCACAGTAACTATTTTTAAGAGTATTGTATGTTGAATTTTGTCATTCTTGGTCTTGTTAGTTTAGATAAAGTTTACTTATTTTTCTAAACTGGTGTGGTGTCCATTTGTAGTGTTTTCACTGTATCACTGTATGTGTTCACAAATGCTTTACACACTGCCTGTGAGATAAGCCTGTCTGTTAGTGCCAAGCTACCAAGGGGGTGAGCAGGGGTTATTTTAGAAGTGTATCCCCCTTACCCTGACTAGGAAGAAGGGTCCCTACTTGGACAAAGGTACCTACCTCTGCCAACTAGAGACCCTCATTTCTAACATTAGTGGTCAGGGGTGAGGATCTGAACTTGCATTTGTATCTTACATACAGTGATTGGTGTACACTACTGGTATAGTGCAGACCATTACACAACCACATACTATTACTGAACTCTTCTTTTGGGATTTTCTGCAACTGGAGAACTGCCAATTTTTCCATCATGACCAAGCCAGCATCCATTTCATCTATTGATATTGAATTTGAAGAAGATAGGGAGGTAACCTACATTGTGTCTCAACTTAAAGCCATCTGCAAGAAATTTAAAATTTCTGTGAAAGGCCTCACCAGAAAGGATGAATACCAAAAGGCATTGAGGGCCTGGTTGGAATCCAGAAATGCCAATGGGCAGGATGAGGAGCCTCCATTGGAGGCAGAGGATTTGGATGGGCAGCAGGAGGGGCAGTTGAATCTGCCAGGTGGGAGGGTACATTCCAGAGGTGGCAGCAGTGTTTCTTCAAGAGGGCTGTCTACAGAGGAGTTGGAGGACAGGGAGAAAAACAGGATGCATGAGTTGGAGCTCACGAAGCTCAGGCTGGGGAAGGAAGATAAGGAGTTGTCATTTCAGAGGGAGAAATTAGCCCTAGAGGAGAAAAAGATGCTCTTAGAGCATGAAAAAGGGTTGAGGGAGTTGGATTTGAAAGCAAAGAGTATAGAATCCAATCCCCATGGTGGCAGCGCACCATCAGTGCCTGGAGAAGAAAAGGTATACATCCCCAAGGAGGTTATCAAGGATTTCACGAAGCATGAGGACATTGGTCAGTGGTTCAAGGCCTATGAGGTAGCGATGAGGTCCTACCGAGTCCCTAAGAGAGATTGGGGAGTGGGGTTGTGGGGCCACTTTCTTAGTGAAGGATGGGTAAACAGAAGGAGTTCCAAAAAGGGCCCCAAAGTAATCCCCAAGGGAACCAAGGTAAGGGTTCCCAGCCTCCCATTAAAAAGAAGCCATGGATCCCAACAGGTAAGCCTGTTCATAGGGGTTCCAAGGCATGTTTTAGTTGTGGTCAGGTGGGCCACTTCCAAGGGGATCCTAGGTGTCCCAACAAGGTTACCACCGCCCCACTGGTGCACCGCCCCGGCAAATGGCTAGTGTAGCCTTGGGGGAGGAGTCGGGTGCCCAAGATGGGTGGGGTCCCGCAGAAATATCCCTGGTCTCTTTAGGAGACAGTGAGATGGGCCCAAGGGCTCAGCTGCCTAATAACACTAAAAAGTACAGACAGTGGGTGACTATCAATGGCCATAGTGTGGAGGCTCTGAGAGACATCGGAGCCAGTGTGACAGCTGTCAGTTGTCGGCTGGTGTCTGAAGAGCAGGTGGCCCCCATCTGATTCTACCCAGTAGTTGCTGCTGACAATTCAGAGTGCCTCTGCCACGTGGCACAGGTTCCCTTTGAGTGGCGGGGGTCTCAGGTACCTTGAAAGTAGCTGTGAGGCCAGCCATGCCTGTTGACTGTCTGCTAGACAATGATTTGGAGAGCTTCCCTTGGGCGAAGGTGGAGCGGAGGTCTCATTTAGAGATGTTGAGTCTGCATGAGTGGGCGTGTGTGACCACTCGGTCTATGGCAGCCGGTAAGGGCATTCAAGAGGACCTGGAGCCTGAAAGAGTGGCCCAGGTGCCTGCCAGAAAGAGAAGAGGCAGGGGGCGCGGGAAACCGGCCCTGAAGTTCCCATGGTCCAGGAGGAGGCAAACCTTGAGGGGGATGCCCTGGAGCCTACAGGGGAACAAGTGGCTGAACTGGGGGATGTGCCTGAGCTGACTCATTGGCAGCAGGAAGGAGGCCCCTCCAGGGAGGAATTCTGCCAGGAGCAGCAGAAGTGCCCTTCTCTTGTTGGTTTGCGGCAACAGGCTGCAAATCAGGCAGCAGGTGATCAGTCTGGATCACATGGATTTACTGGGAGAATAGTCTCCTGTATAGCGAGCCTAAGGTTGCTGAGCCTGGGTCAGCCCATGTGTTGGTGGTACCCCAGTGCTTCAGGGCCTTCCTACTGGATCTGGCTCATGATGTGCCTTTGGCAGGACATTTGGGGCAAGACAAGACCTTTGAAAGGCTTGTCACCCACTTTTACTGGCCCCAAATGTGTAAGAGTTCAGATACTCATTTTAGGTCTTGCCAAACTTGCCAGGCAAGTGGTAAGAGTGGGAGGAAGTGCAAGGCTCCTCTCCAACCTTTCCCTGTGGTCAGCACCCCCTTTGAGAGGGTGGGTATTGACATTGTGGGGCCTTTGGATCCCAAAACAGCCATGGGCAAAAGGTTTATCCTGGTCTTGGTGGACCATGCCACCCGGTACCAGGAAGCCATCCCTCTCCGGACTGTGACGGCTCCCTTGGTGGGTTGTGCATTAATGGGGATTTTCTCCCGTATGGGGTTCCCCAGAGAGTTGGTGTCCGACCGTGGTACCAACTTCATATCTAAGTATATGAAGTCCCTGTGGCAGGAGTGTAGTGTTTCCTACCAGTTCACCACTCCTTACCACCCCAAGGTAATGAGCTGGTTGAAAGATTCAACCGAACCCTGAAGGGCATGATTATGGGTCTTGGTGAACCCAGGAGGCATAAGTGGGACATCCTCTTACCATGCCTTTTGTTTGCTTACAGAGAGGTACCACAGAAGTCCTTAGGGTTCAGTCCCTTTGAGCTCCTGTATGGACATCCTGTAAGAGGACCTCTAAGTCTGGTCAAAGAAGGCTGGGAGAAAGCTCCCAGTAAACCTCCCCAGGATGTATATAGCTACATGCTGGCCTTCAGGAACCAGACTAAGCGCTTCAGACAACTCACTCAGGCGAATCTGGAAGCCAGCCAGGAGGAGATGAAACGTTGGTATGATCAGAATGCCACTCTGATCGAGTTTCAGCCTGGACAGAAAGTGTGGGTTATGCCCCAGTGGAGCCTTGTGCGCTCTAGGATTAGTGGACTGGACCATTTGAGGTGGTGGAGCGCAAGAGTAATGTCACCTACTTGGTGGACTTGCAGTCTCCTAGGAACCCTTTGCGGGACCTGCATGTGAAGCACCTGAAGCCCCACTTGGAGAGGTCCAAAGTGGGCATGCTCCTAGCAACAGATGCTGGAATGGAGGAGGAGACTGAGCCTCTTCCAGACCTCCTGTCTGCGAAGGAATGATGGGTCAGTGGACGGTGTAACCCTCTCCCACGCCCTGACTCCTGAACAGCAGAGTGACTGCCGCCAACTGTTGGGACAGTTTGCAGCTCTGTTCTCCCTGACCCCTGGTGTCACTCAGTGGTGTGTCCATGATGGGGATACTGGGGACAGTCCTCCTGTGATGCACAAAATTTACAGAGTGACTGACAGGGTCAAGGCTTGCATCAAGGAGGATGTCTCCAAGATGATAGCGCTAGGGGTGATTGAGCCCTCAAATAGCCCTTGGGCAAGCCCAGTGGTCTTGGTCCCAAAGGCTGCCGTACCCGGTGCCATGCCAGAACTCCAGTTCTGTGTGGACTACTGAGGGCTCAATTCAGTCACCAGGACTGATGCGCACCCCATCCCCAGAACTGATGAGCTCAATGGTTAGAGCGGCAGACCCTGATGCAGAGATCTGGCCCGAGATCTGGCCCGGGACCAGGGTTCAATTCCCGCCTCGGCGGGTCTTGTGCTCAATTTCCTCGGACCTGATAATTCTCGCCTCGGTGCCTATTCTAATCATGGGTCCCACTCTGCAACTCTGGGCAATAGCTTGCTTAATCTCCACAACGGCCCCAACAGCGCTGGGATGCCTGGCTTCACCCTGGGGGTGCCCAGGAGTGGACATTTCACAGGGAAAAGCCAGGAAGGGTTCCACAGCGGTATGCGTACAGCGCCTGGACACCCCTTTGGGGGTATGGGTGCGCTTTACAAGTACAAATTTCATTTCATTTCATTTCATAGATCTGTACGGAGCATATTTGACTTAACATCTGGGTACTGGCAGATGGCCTTAACTGATGGGGCAAAGAAGAGGTCAGCATTCTCAACACCAGAGGGGCACTACCAATTCCAGGTGATGCCCTTTGGGTTGAAGAATGCCCCTGCCACCTTTCAGAGGTTGGTCAACCAGGTGTTGGCTGGGCTGGAGGATTTCAGTGCCACTTGCCTGGATGACATTGCAGTGTTCAGTGCCACTTGGGAGGAACACCTGCACCACCTCTGGGAAGTGTTGAAGGCTCTGCAGAGGGCAGGCCTCATGATCAAGGCGAGTAAGTGCCAGATCAGGCAGGATTCTGTGGTGTACCTGGGACACCAGGTGGGGAGCGGCCAGGTAGCGCCCCTACAGCCCAAGATTGATACCATTCTGGCTTGGGAACCCCCAAGACTCAGACAGAGGTGAGGGCCTTCCTAGGACTCACCGGGTATTACAGAAGATTTGTCAAGGGGTATGGCACCATTGTTGCCCCCTTGACAGAGCTGACTTCCAGGAAGCAGCCCAGGAAGGTGAACTGGACTGACGCCTGCCAGAAGGCTTTTAATGCCCTGAAATCTGCCATGTGCCTGGCGCCCGTGCTTCAGGCGCCCAACTTCCCAACAGAATTCATTGTGCAGACAGATGCTTCAGAGCAGGGTGTGGGTGCTGTGCTCTCGCAGCTAAATGAGGAGGACCTAGACCAACCTGTAGCTTTCATTAGTAGGAGGTTACTTCCATGGGAACAGAGGGGGAGTGCGATTGTGCGTGAGGCATTTGCTGTGGTCTGGGCGCTGAAGATGCTGAGGCCATGCTTGTTTGGGACTCACTTCCGGGTTCAGACAGACCACAGGCCCCTCAGATGGTTGATGCAGATGAGGGGTGAGAATCTAAAGCTGTTGAGGTGGTCCATTTCCCTACAGGGTATGGACTTTACGGTGGAACACCGCCCTGGTACAGAACATGCAAATGCTGATGGTCTGTTCAGATTTTTCTGCCTTAGTGAAGAGAACTCCCAAGAGGGTGGGTAGTTCTCCCCACATTTCATCTGGAGGGGATACGTGTTAGACCTGGTACCATTGGCGTGGGTCTCTCCTGCATTTTTTGCTTTTGCCTCCTGTGTTTTTGCTGTGTGTTGGACTCTGTTTTGCTGGTTTAGATGCTTTGGGCACTCTGCCACTGCTGTTCAGTGCCAAAGTGCAAGTACTCCCTTTGTAAATTACTGTTATGGATTGGTGTTTCCATGATTGGCTATTTGATATACTAGTCAGTCCCTAGTACAGTGCACTGTGTGTGCCAAGGGCCTGTAAATCAAATGCTGCTAGTGGGATTGCAGCACTGATTGCACCACCCACCGAAGCAGCCTGTAAATGTAACTCTGGCCTGCCATTGCAGAGCCTGTGTGCAGTCTGGTACTGCCATGTCGACTTGGCAAATGTATCCACTTGCCAGGCCCTAACCTTCCCTTTTCTTAGATATTAGTCACCCCTAAGGTAGGCCCAAGGTACCCCTGTGGGCAGGGTGCAGTGTCTGTGAAAGGTAGGACATGCCCTGGTGTGTGTGTGGCATGTCCTGATAGTGAATTACTGCCAATTACGTTTTTAACTATTGCAAGGCTACCTGTTCCTATAGGATAGAATGGGGAGTTTGTTTATAACATCTTATAAACATAACTACCCCTGGGAACAAGGTAGGAAAATAAAGTTTAGTATGCCTGAACTCAGAATGTTAAAATGCATCTTTTAGTGAGGGTGATTTTTACATTCTGTGTTTGAAAATACCACTTTTAGAAAGTAGGTATTTTCTTGCTTTGCCATCCAGTATGCCTCTCCCTGGTTTGTGTATTGCATGTCTGGCTTTTAGATGACAGGGCCTGGGGAGGAGCAGTGGCTCCAGAGAGCCTGATGAGTCAGGGCTGGGCTGAAGAGACCTGGGCTGCATTTAGAGTAGGGGGAGGAGATTTCCTTTCACCTGAATGGGTCTGGTCTGCCAAGGACATCGCTGTCTCCCCATCCTACCAGGAAGCTGCAACAGAGAGGACAGAATCGGTTTTGGCCAAGCACAGGGCTTCTCTGCCACCAGAGAACAAAGGTTTTGGGATATAAATATTGGGGCCCAGATCCCAGACTTTTAGAACACTTCTGGGAATCAAGAGGAACCTTTGCCAAGGAGAAGAGCCAGAGAAGCTGAGGAGGAATACGGCCCCTATGCTGTTTGCTGTCTGGGGTTGGCCTGCAGTGGCTGCTTGCTGCAAAGAAAAGGAGAAAAGGACTTTGCTGTGTCCCCCTGCTTGAGGAAGATCTCCGAGGGCTTGAATTGAGTTTGCCCCCTGTTCACAAGGTCTCAGGAATATCAAAGATCTCACCAAACTTCTGGGCACTGTCTCTGGAACCACTGGTTTCAGTTGCCTGGAGAAGAAAAGGGTAACCGACTCTTTCATCGAGTCCGTCGTAGGATTCCGTGTCCTGAAAGCACCGTAGAGAGCACTGCCTTGTTTCACAACGCAACCCTGGTCTCACCGACTTTGTCAACAGGCCGCTGCTTGCACCGCGTCCTGGGGGCATCGCACTCCGCAACATTTTGCTACACGCTGCCTGGACGTCATCGACTCCATCGCTGCCCGACTCGAACATTGACCGGCTCCATCACCGCGTTGTGACCTTCCAGCACCGCATGGAGCACAGCCTCACCCTGCAACACAAGCCTTGGTCTCACCGACTCCATCATCGAGCCATTGCCTGCAAGAGGCAACGAGCCACGAGGACACCGACCGCTGCAACGCTTCAATCCCACAACGCAACCGCGACAGTTGCCCCGGACCGGCTCATACCATAGTGTCGGCCACAACAACAAAAAGAGTCTGTCAACGCTTTTGCTAACCCGTATCGACGCGGTTGGCTGGAATTGTTAGACTCTCGTATTCAGTATCGCGGTAGCCCCGGACGGAGCTACCAAGTTGGAGGAACTGTATTTTCACGTTTTCCCTGCAATTTAAAGGTTATTTCACACAGTAACAACTTTTAAGAATATTGTATGTTGGATTTTTGTCGTTCTTGGTCTTGTTGGTTTAGATAAAGTTTACTTATTTTTCTAAACTGGTGTGGTGTCCATTTGTAGTGTTTTCACTGTATTACTGTATGTGTTCACAAATGCTTTACACACTGCCTCTGAGATAAGCCTGTCTGCTTGTGCCAAGCTACCAAGAGGGTGAGCAGGGGTTATTTTAGAAGTGTATCCCCCTTACCCTGACTAGGAAGAAGGGTCCCTACTTGAACAAAAGGTACCTACCTGTGCCAACTAGAGACCCCCATTTCTAACATGGCCCCACAGGACATGATATATGTCTTGGAGCCATTGACTCTCAGATCTAGCCCTGACATAAAGGAGATGTAGTCATTGCTAATGCCTTGCAGCCCTCTCGCTGTTCTAGCAATTAACACTGCGTTGTCTGCATAGAGTAAAACAGGGAGGGGGGATGAACCAATATAAGCCAAATCTCCCATCTGTGACCTTAGAGCTAGCTCCATCTGGCTAATATATAGGGAAAACAGGAAGGGGGCAAAAAACACACCCTTGCCTGACCCCCCTCTTGATGTTTAAGCAGCCTGTACATTCACCATCTCTACCAAAACATATGTGAGCATTAGCGTCACTATACAATTGCCTGATGAAGGTAATGATACCAACCTCCACCCTTAACGCCCCCATTATGAGCCACAATTTTGAGTAAGAGATGCAGTCAAATGCTTCTGATAGGTCCACGAATGACAAAAAGATCATACCTTTTTTATACACTGTGTACTTTTCAATTATTATACTCAGGTTCAAACATTGATGGAAGGTGCCCAACCCCTTTTTAAACCCATATTGCATATCTACCAATATATTATTGACAATTGCCCAAACCTCCAACCTATGCAATAATACATGCCCCATAACCTTTGCAGAAGCATCCAAAAGTGAGATGGGTCAGTAAATTTGCGGTAAGTCTTTATCACCTTTTTTATAGATTGGGATAATAATGGTAGTTTTCCATGAAATAGGGGGGCTAGTCAACCCAATTGCATTGAAAACATTGGTGAGTAGTGGGGTCAATAATTCTTGCTGATCACAGAACAAATCGAGAGGCTTCCCATCTGGTCCTGGCTCCTTCCCTTTAGTGCTTTCAGCCAAAGCACTTTTCACCTCACTCAGATGAAATGAAAGTGGATTGATCTGTAAATTATTATCCCCAGGGAGAAATAGTGCTCCGGGGGTAATCTGAGGTCCAGACTATATACCAGGGTTGGTCTGAGCTGCATATATAGCAGAGAAGTAGTCAATCCATACCTATTCTGCCATATGTACATCCGTTGAGAGATCGTTAGAATCCCTGAAGTATTCATTGTTAATCACTTTCCAAAAGGACATACTGTCTTTAAGGGCACTAGCCTGTACCAATGCCTCCTACGCTGCATCTTTTATGACTTTCTTTCTATGGGCTATGGCCTGCTTAAAGTGCGTACGAGCCTGTCTTATTAGTGCAACATATCTGGGCCTCTGCTGAAGGATTTTGTGCAACTGGGTTCTAGCTTTGGCACATTCGTCATCAAACCAGCCCCTAGATTGAGCCCTAGGTGTCTGAATATTACAGCTCATATTGTAGGGTATAACCGAAAAAGCTATGATAATCTTTGTGGTTACACCTTAGAGTCTAACCATACATAAACCTTTGCCAGGGTGTGCTTCTAGATAGCAGGAAAGAAAGATGTATGATAAACTTTTCCCCATTTAATCAAATAGCCATTTTCTGTGGCCAAAATTAGTTTGAAGCCTATTTTCTAGGAATTATTCGGCTTCCTTGCTATGCATATCCTAGCCTTCAGGAGTGCGTGGCCAATATATCCAGATAAATGGGACTCAAAACCCCTCATGACAGTGTCTAACTCTTCGGATGCTATAATATAATCAATGGTGGAGAGATGATAATTTTTAACGAACGTGTGCACTAAGTCCCCATCCTTATCCCTCTGTGTTTTAAGCATCCTAAGGCTAAGCTTCATCATTAGATTATTTAGGACTATACCATAACCGTCATGTTTAAAAAGGGCAAGGGTTTTTTCATGTACATCTACAATCGAGCAGATTGGCTTAGCGAGGAAAGTGCAGTAATGTGCATTACAATCTCCTACCCAAAGAATCTTCAGGGGATTGTGATGCAAGGACAATACAGACTGAATCGCTAAATTCACATCTGCAACTACCTGGATTTTCAGATTTTCAAAACACTTATTGTAGAAGTTAACTAGGAATACGTCCCATGTCTCGCCCACCTCGCACACCAAAAAGTGAAAGAAAGGTGATTTACTAATACATTTCTGTACTTTCCAGGCAAGTTAATTTAAAATATAAAAAATCACTAAACCCCCTTTCCCCCTTCCTGCAGATGACGCTTGGGCTGGTGTATAAAATCCCATATAACCATCTATGGGATTAACCACCGTCTCCCATGTATCCTGAAGGCAAATGAAATGGGCACCAGAAATCAACATATGCCAATTGGGTAAGTCAATCTTATTTCTGAGGCCTGCTACATTCCATGTAATGAGCCCCACCCCCTGGTTGTTACAATTGTGGTTACCATCAGTGCTTCTGACATTATAGTCCCCCTCTTGTGGGTTGTAGGGCTCAGGGTACTTCTTGGTGTCTAGGGGTGGTTCACCCAAAAACGTGGCAGCTAGATATTTACAAATATTCTGGTCATCCATAGAAATTAAGCTACCCAAGTCTATTTCAAGTCAGTCTTGGCAATCAAATTCAGAAAGACACTCATGCATGTTCTCCACTAACCAGGCATGCAGTGTCCTGCCGGGTAGATCTGGCTGACGTCAGCAATTAAAATGACCTACCACATGTGCCTTCTTGTTATTAAAGCTTCTTTTGCCCATGTTTCCACAAATCCCAGTCTCAAGCTCCTTACCGGTCCACAAAGATCGTCAAGCACAAGGGATCATAGGCCCATCCTGTTCCCGCTTGCTCCAGTGTGGGGCCACTGGGCCTGGAGGCGGGAGAGAAGCCTCCGCCCAGAGCACTGCCACCTTGCTGGCGCGAACCACCCCCCTGGGAGCGATGTTGTTCCTGCGGCCACAAGAGTCTGCCCCACCCCTGGAGGGGTTGGATCCCCGCAGCCATGGGCCCCTCTTAACGGCAACCCCAGTGCGCATCAGGAGAGGCACGCTGGACCTAGAGCAGACTGCACAGAGCTGCCCCACAAGGCTGCAACTTCCATGAACTGCACAGCCGTGGAAGGTAGAGGTTGCACTTACGGCATGGCTGGGGCCTGATAATCTGTCCCCGTCCCTCCCATTGAACTCAGTGACCAGCTCCTGGCCTCCCAACTACTGTTGCCCCCCTGCAGCTGGGTCGTCACCTCCTGCTCCAGCTCCCATCACCGTGGAGCTGCTGGACCTAGAGGCAGGTGAGAAGCATCCGCCCACAGTGTTACGGCTCTCCCAGCGCAAGACACACTCACCTACAAGTCCTCGCTCCCACTTTGCCTGCTTCCTGAGACATGAGCAAGCCTGACAATTTCTATCTGTGGCCCGATCGCATGATCCGTTCACACACGAGGGCCATGAAATTCGCATAGCGGCAGACTTCTCCAGGGAAACCAATGACCGCCGCAAGGAATTTTCTCCCCCGGCCCGACTTCATCAACTGGATATTAAAAAAGGACTCTTCTAACCCGCTCGATTCAGGATCACTAAGGATGATACCTCAAAGGAATTCTTCGACCTGGAAGACCTGCGCCTTTTCCTAGATAGACTCTCCACACAGGACATGGACACTACCTCCTCCACAGCAAAGACAGCTCACCACTCAGCCCCCTCACCTGCCACCTCTGGCGGACTCTGATGAAACGACAATGGGTCCCGCCATCAGGGAAGGGCCCCTGACAGAGCGGTGCTCTCTCATGGCGACAGAGTGCAGGCTCTTCAAGCAGTGGCAGTCGTCACTCAACAACATGCTACACTGGCGGGCCAGCAACAAGGGGTGACACCAAGGCAACCTTCCCTCCCCCCAACTCTCCGACCACCCCTGCAGGCCCAGCTATGCCCACCTCTTACTAATAGCACTCTGAGCTTCCCTCAGAACTCTTAACATATCCCTCTATCTCTGGGATCCTATGGCTGGGTAGGGCTGGGGAGCCGCTAACCCCTCCCTCCCCCAGCCTTTTGGCTGTTTGTCCCCCCCTCTTAGTGGAGGCCTAGGAATGTCCCCTTTCGCATTCCCCCTCTGCGAACTCTGCGGACACTCTATAACCCCGGCGGTCCATACTCACCCTTGTTTGTTCACCACTTAGACTGTCATATACACAAAGGAGCTGTAAGGGAATAAAGAACAGGTCTCCCCCCACTCACAGAATTATAACACAAAAAGGACCTGATCTTGAGGTGAATGAAGTATTCGGAGATCCCTCCATAAGTCTATGATCACGCAATTTTGTGTGACTTGAACAGCGGCTATACTGGTGCCGTCTATTCTAGGGAATCCTTGATCACCTGCTATTCATTAAAAAAGGTGTGTCTGTGGGCTCTGTCTTCCATGGTCTATACCACCCTCTAGTGTAAATAACCAAACTTTAATAGAAGAAGAAAGAAAAAGTGGTGGTGAAGATTGGTAGTGCCTCACAGGAGTAACACCATGGGAGTTTGCAGATTGGTTCTCACCTGCATCCTCAGGTTCTCATCATCAGCGACTACCAACCCATAACAAAAAATTGTAGTGAAATAAGAAAAGAGAAAGAAGTGCTCAGTATGGTATAGCGTGTTGCCGGTGTACCAGATAACTTATCCGGGCATTCGGCAGTACCAACCCTATAAGGAGTAGCGGGATCTGGACTTGAATACCGCTGTTCCAAATCTAAAAACGAGCTAGACAACCACTGGCTATGTTATTTTATTCCGTGCTGTGGGTCTGCTCACTTTAAAACCAGGACACACTGTTGCCTACTATCTACTTTAGTTATAGAGGGCCAACATGTTTCAATGCCAAAGGGAACTTACGGCAAATTCATCAGGGCAAGGGTCAGTTTTCACCACACTGCACCAATTTTTATCTGTTTTTTATACCGGGTAGTTGCCCATCATGGGCATACCTGCAACCCCCTTTATTTGTGAATGTGTACTAGTCCACAGTCACACGATCCGTCACTCTCGCTGCTAAACGTCAGCCGTGTGAACGCGAGTATCTGGCGTTGGCTCAGCTCCTGCCCTGATGAATTTGCCGTAAGTTCCCTTTGGCATTGAAACGTGTTGGCCCTCTATAACTAAAGTAGATAGTAGGCAACAGTGTGTCCTGGTTTTAAAGTGAGCAGACCCACAGCACGGAATAAAATAACATAGCCAGTGGTTGTCTAGCTCGTTTTTAGATTTGGAACAGCGGTATTCAAGTCCAGATCCCGTTACTCCTTATAGGGTTGGTACTGCCGAATGCCCGGATAAGTTATCTGGTACACCGGCAACACGCTATACCATACTGAGCACTTCTTTCTCTTTTCTTATTTCACTACAATTTTTTGTTATGCGTTGGTAGTCGCTGATGATGAGAACCTGAGGATGCAGGTGAGAACCAATCTGAAAACTCCCACCATGGTGTTACTCCCGTGAGGCACTACCAATCTTCTCCACCACTTTTTCTTTCTTCTTCTATTAAAGTTTGGTTATTTACACTAGAGGGTGGTATAGACCATGGGAGACAGAGCCCACAGACACACCTTTTTTAATGAATAGCAGGTGATCAAGGATTCCCTAGAATAGACGGCACCAGTATAGCCGCTGTTCAAGTCACACAAAATTGCGTGACCATAGACTTATGGAGGGACATCCGAATACTTCATTCACCTCAAGATCAGGTCCTTTTTGTGTTATAACACCACTTAGACTGCCCTGCCTCCCTGAAGGGGACCTCTCGACATGCTGCCTTCGCAAGTCTAGACTCGCGGTACACAGAACAGTATTCCCTTTGCTGTGCTTTCCAGCAGCAGCTTCTACCGATTCTTTCCCTTCCTACCTCCCCTTCCACCCTCCCATTATCCGTGCATTAGGCATCGGTGAGCAACCTTCCACACCGACTGGTGTTCTGGAAAATCCTTCCCTGCGTGTCCGGTCAAGTCCCTGCCCTTCTCCCTCCTTTCCTCCTGTTCCTCCCTCTCCCCACCCTGCTCACCTGCCAGGTGCCACATCCTCTTTGCCTCCACCCCTCCCTCTCCCACTATCTACTGCTACCACCCACTTTCACCCTCCCACATCTTTTTACCTGGGTCTGCCCCGCTCTTCCTCATCTTGGCCCATAACTGATTGCGTTGCCTCACCATATACTTTACCTACTATGCTCCTGATTGCACCCTTGCGCCGTCCCTACCCCTTTCCACACCTGGATACCTAGGCCCCAACCCAGCGTGGCTGCGGGATACCGCATTGCCCATGCCCGCCCCTGCTATGTACGGATCTCATCCACTTTGTGTCATCTCTTGGGACTTCTACGGCCTTACGCACTATGTCAAACAGAAAAAGGTACTCGCTTATCTTCGAACGAAAAGGGCAGATGTGGCTCTGTTGCAGGAGACCCACCTGGATGCTCTGGAATCCAATAAGCTGTGCCATGACTGGGTGGGCAGGGTGATACATAGTAGCATTATGGCAGTGCCGTCCACTGACAGAGGGACACCTCGCAAGTACGGAGTCGCAATCCTTATTTGAAAATTGCTGTCCGTCACCGTTATGAAAACATGGTCCGATCCTGATGGCAGGCATGCATTTGCCAAAATGCAGCTGGGGGACAGTTTGCTCTGTGTGGGATCAATATATGCACCGACTGGGGCAAAATGCCCTTTCCTCCTCCACTTGAATCGCTTGCTCGTAGAGATCGGGGCATCGCAGTATGTTATCGGTGGAGACTGGAACCTTGCCAGGGACACGGTCCTGGACAGAAGAGTCCCTCTAGACAAAGGCAATGATGCGGACAGAACCCTGACGGGTGACAAGACGTCGGACCATGGTCTGGTGGATCACTGGCGTCTTAGCGACCCATCAGATACAGAGTATACTTTTGTTTCCTTGGTCCATGGCATGCTTTCCAGGTTAGATTACTTCCTCATCTCCCAGAGAACCGTGGCACTCGTCGGAGAGTCTTGGATCTTCGAAGCGGCACTGTCTGACCACTCCCCAGTTGTCCTGTCCCTTGATATGGGGCTGGCCTCCTCGGGCCGTAAACCGTGGTGCATGAATATACAACACTACCGCAATCCCCGGGGGCAAATCACAACTGAAAGCTCACATCTGCGCGTATATGTCAGACAACAGGAACTCAATGGACTCTCGTGGAGTACTATGGGCTGCTGCGAAGGTGACTATCAGAGGCCAACTTATGAGAGACGCTGCAGTATCCAATAAATAGGCGATCATACGCCAGACAGAGCTGAAGGGGGAAATAGCTTCCCTTACCTGCCTCTACTCCATTCATTCTATGTTACCCAAAGGCCACCAGCTGGAACAGGCTTGTATGGCCCCTAACAACCTCTTTACCTCCAAAGCCGAATACATGCTGCAACGCCTAAAGGGGCGGCATTACGAACAGTGGGGAAAATCAGGCCACCTGTTAGCGGCCCAACTGAGGCAATGGGAGGCTGCCATGGTCATTCCTGCCATACACTCCCGGAGCAGGAAGGTTCTCACCCACCCCAGGACATCGTTAATGAGTTCACCTTGTTCTTCAAGACGCTGTATACACCAGGAGAACCGGCCGGCGCGGGCCACGTGGCTGCCTTCTTGGGGGGAGTGGACCTCCCTTGCCTCTCCCTTGCCTCTCGGACAAGGGTAGGGAGCTCCTGGCAGGGGAGATCCGTAAAGAGGAACTAGCGCTTGCCATCTTCAAACTGCCTTACCACAAGGCCCCAGGTGAGGACGGATTCCCTGTGGAATTCTATAGATGGTCCGGTGAGGAGGTGGTCGAGACCCTTCATGCCACCTTCTGAGAGGCAGAGCAGATGGCCTCCCTGGGACCCCTCTCCAACAAGGCGGTGATTGCGGTCCTACTGAAACCCGGGAGAGACCCTCTACTGTGTGGCAGCTACAGACCCATCTCTCTGCTAAACTGCGACATTAAAATCCTTGTCAGCATCTTGGCAACGCGCCATGGCAAAGTCATTCTATCCCTGATTCACCACACGCAGGATGGTTTAGTGCCAGGCCGTTCCTCCAAGAACCACCTCCGCACCGTGGCCCACATCCTCTGGGCGGGGAAGGACTTCCCTGGTTGACGCGATGGTCCTCTCCCTAGATGCTATAAAAGGCATTTGGCTGCATCGAATGGGAATACCTCTTTGCCACCATGGAACGATTCGGCCTGGGAGAGCAATTCATTGCCAAAGTGCGCCTGCTGTATGATTGTCCAACAGCCCAGGTTAATTATGTAGGGTTCATTTTGGCACCTTCCTCCACAAAACAATCCTTAGAGGCACTTTCCTCTTTCTATGTGTGATGCAGAATGCAGCAAACATGGAAAGAGGAAAAAATTAGGAGAACTAAAAATATTTCTCCTCGTTACGCCTGCTCCAGGGAGGTGTAAGGTTTTGACGCTGCTCCAAGTTTACATGATTAAGTAAATTAGGGGCAGCTTCAAAATCCATGGGTGTTGTGTGGGAAAATCCACTGCAAAGCCCACGGAACGCCTCCCTGGTGCAGAGTAAGGCAACGTAGCAACTTGCGCTGCCTTCCCTTATTCCATATCTATGAGGTCATGCAAAGCCATGCAAATTGGCTTTGCTTGGCCTCATAGATATGGTTGAAAGGTTTGAGCCACCAAAGCATCAGAAAAAGTGACGCTCCAGTGGCGCAAGCCTCTCATAAATAAGCCCTAAGTTTAGAGTAGACCACTTTATGACTCTGTTGCAATTATGTAAAGGAATTGACATTTTAAAGATGGTTACATCATTCTGTAGAATTCATGAATACATTCAACATGCAGTAATGGATATTTATTGTCTAAGAATGTGTGCACGGTTGTTCTTCGCTTTGAAACTGCTGTTGGCAAGAGTGGTTTGCACAGACTCCCACCTGTGGCAGTCGGTGAGACTGGCAGTGGCTGATGACGGTGGATGAAGTGGTTGGCAATGAGTTCTTCAATAATAGGATACGACTCTCATGCTCATTTTGTTTGTAATTAAGCACTGTAATTAAGCAATGAAAGAACAACACATGAAAATTACAAAATACCACAGAAGCACAAGATATACTCAAGTCATCACAATCATGATGGGTTGGGTTGATGTGTTGTCGTATTTTGTTGATGTGTTGTGAGTGGATTGTTTTGATTTGTCGCATTTGTCTTGCCATACACAGTTTAAGTTTTACATAAGAATGTTTCTTAATAGAGACAGCTTCCTGTGGTAGAAAATTAATAAACACATGTTTTTATGTACCACTGAGAGGATACAGTAAGTCAGCTGGGACTCCCAGAATCACACACATTTCTCTGTGTACATTGATTTCCAAGTGTTCCCCCTAGATTATTCTGTACTTGACTTTTTGTTGCATAGAGTCCGTGATATCCACAATAAAAAGATCCAAATGAACTGATTTACTAGTTGGTCCATTGTCCACTGAAGTAAAGCTTTTTTTAGTCTATTGAATTATTAAACTTTGAACGGCTGCCTTCTATTCGACAGAGAACATTTTTCTAGCTGGCAGCAAATGTCAAATGAATACTTGACCTGAGATGTACATTCTGCTTGTTAATCATTTACAATTTTGTGACCTTTCATTAGAATCACCAGACGCATGTACTGCAAATATGCTCTTTTAATAAATACAAGGACTTCAGTTTAATCTTTTCCAAGTAGATGCAGATCAGGAGAGTCGGTGAATGCATTGATCCCCATGTAGTTTCTATACACTTTAAACAAATGTATTGTAATACTTATTTAACTCAATGTATTTATTAAGTAAGTTAGGGGCATATTATCAAGAAATGACGTTAAAATTATCGCCGGTTTAGCGGCAGAAAACTGCCGCTAAAGCGGCGATAATGGGCTTGATAATATGCCCTTGAGAATTCCAATAGAAGCCCATGTTCTGGTGGAAAATGGGCTTCTATTGGAATTCTCAAGGGCATATTATCAAGCCCATTATCGCCGCTTTAGCGGCAGTTTTCTGCCGCTAAAGCGGCGATAATTTTAACGGCGTTCTTGATAATATGCCCCTATATTTGTTGATAGCAGACGATATTTACACAGACAGGCTATCATTAACAAAATATTTGTGTGAATAATTGGTTTGCATATTCAATGTGCACTGATTTATACAATGCAATCCCTACAGTGTATCTGCCTGTATACAGCTTTCATGATCCAATATAACAACCCATGATTTATGATAAAGTCTTTAAGTTTAGGAATCATATAAATCAGTTGGAGATATGGAGCTACTGTTTCACAGCTAATATATGTTCCAAGGCTGCCCACCGGAACTCATGGGAGCATGGCAAGTTTTGCAACCTTCATTTGTTGTTCCACATCTAGTTAGCCAATGTAGGTTAAAAACTAGAGAATGTTGCAGGTTGCATACAACACATGGATAATAACAAGCATGGGTCCAAAGCTTCGAAATGAACTCAATTCCTTGGTTTCTTGCCATCTCTGTCCTCTGCATCACATGCTTCTTCTGGAATGAGCTCCAGCTGATCCAAAGCACCCCTCATGAATCTGCTCATGGCACCTACGTACACTGTCTACTGATTCCCCTCCAAATGTGTTGCTCATTACTATGCAAGGTTTAGCACTCTAGAGGTAGTGGACCATTTGACAGACAAACAGACCTGGCCCATGTTCCACTTTCCTGGTATTCTGTGGTCTATAAGATGAGATCACTAATGCCAGGTTTAGTCCACAGGAGTAGTCATGGGCTATTGAGTGTCATTTTCAGGTGTGGCATGGATTGTGAATTCCTTTTTTTAACTGAAATATAAGGTGCATGGCAGTGATTGCTGTGCAAAACTGGATACAAATTAGTGACTGCAATTTCCTGATGCATTAAATAGAAAGGTTATTTATACATTGTTTAAATCATCTGCACTGCACTGATTTGATTTAGCAATTAAATTCAGGAGATTAATTGACATTCTTTCAGACAAATTTTCTGTATGGGTTCTTTGATTTTGTTGTTGATGATACAGTAGATAATGCTGTACCAACACCAACACCCTCACCCAGAACCCATGCCAGGAACCTCAGGATAATCATCAACTGCAAACTGAACATGATCGCACAAAGTCAACGTCATCACTGCATCCTGTTCTCACACCCAGAAGATGCTAAGGAAGTTCTTCAAATGGCCCCCAAGCAACACTAGAAAAATTGTCACTCAAGCCCTAGTCACCAACAAATTAGACTATGGAAATACCTTCTACACCTGGATCACCAAGCAACTCACTAGAATACTACAAAACATCCAGAACTCTTCAACCACACTCATCCTTAACCTCCCACACAGAACTCACATCACACCACACCTATGGGAACTCCACTGGCTCCCAATACACAAACGTGCTCACTTCAAACTCCTCACACACACATTCAAGGCACAACACATCTCAGGCCCCACCTCATCCCCTTCCACCAACCACGCCAGACAACTCCACTCTGCAGGACTCCTACTCGCACACATCTCATGCATTCACAGAACCAGATCGGGTGGACAGGAGTTCTCTTACATCATTCCTAAAGCATGACATTTCATCTCACTCCAAATCAGAGCTTTCTTCTCTCTTCTTGAATTCCACAAGAAGCTGAAGACCATGCTTTTCAATTAACCAACAGACCATACAAACATCATGGTTTCAGCAGAATCTGGGCATTATTTGTCAGCGTTGACACCCGAAAGGGTCTAATATTTTATATATATCATGACAGAGATAAGATGAATTACCAATCCCTGCCTCTCAAAAAAGAAATATCATGCTACTGTTTAACTCCATTATGCTTATGTTTTATTCTCTCTTAGAGTTTGACTACAGGGGGTCACTCCCAAGATCTCGCTAGTTTGAGCGTTGTAGTAGATGAAACTCTTTGAGTTTGTTTTTATTGCGCAGCTTGAGTGAGCGCAACGGATGAACATTGGACTTTGGTCTAGGAAAGTACGGTCTCCTGCGAATGGTATTATGTGAATATGGTTCCACTTTGAATGTCAGGTCCGATAAGGGACGGAGTGTTTATATTCCACACCAATTTGGTTAAAGTTAGCACCCTGTTGGTGTGTGCTTGCTTTGGGTTATGGGAGTATACAATAGGTGATGTTGAGTGTCGGAGTACGGACGCTCTGAAGGGGTCCAATAAGCCTCTCAATGAGTAATTCTATCCCCCCTTTTTCTTGTGTCTTCCCGTACAGATTACCGAATGTGAGTTACATAGGGGAACCCTTTGCTTGGAAGTAACGCATTCCAAGGATACATAATCCAGGTACAGAGGGTAACACAGTTTGGGATCCGAAGGGTCCTAAGGAATGCCGGTGTGACCCAACACTGTGGGCATGTATCAGATGGCAGAAACATGTCGACATTTTGGCAGTAAGGAGGGGTGAAGGAACTCTTTATCTTCTCTTATCACCACCATCCTTCATGTTTTTAGACTTAGCCGGTGGGCCCAGGAATACATTGTCGAAAGGGGACACCTCTGAGCTAGTTTTAACCTTCACTGCACTTTTCTTTCTGTGATCCCAACTTTCTATGTTTGTATTGTCTTCCCCTCCCTTTTGCTCCACCCCAGGTGTTGGTCTGTGCAGGGGTGTATTGAAGCAAGCCCAATGATGAAGCATGTCACAAATTTGTGAGTGAGGGCAGTATTTTTTCACAGAGCACATGCCACCCTTGGATTAATATTTCCCTACTCCTCTGTGTGTGCTATAGATATAACATCTTACCAGCTCTTCATATTATTTACCCCTGTCCTTTTTTTCTTGCCTATTGAAACACTGGATTAGTCCCTCAATAAATAAGATTGGAATCCATGTATGCAAAGAGACGTTAATGTCCTTTTGGAGAGGTATAAACATGAGGTACCTTGGGACCCTTGACATTTTCTTGGATGTAGCTGTAGATTGCTGAGTGAAACAATGTGATTTACCCATGCACCATTTTAGAATACTTCCAATGAGTGTTATGATTTCGATTTTTAGCCTTGTGAAATGTTTCGTTTTTTGAGTGTTCTTACAATTTGATTTTATATTGGTTATAAATGTATTAATCATGCAGATAGTGAATTTTGTAAATGACTTTCTGATGACTAACCTGAATTTACCTTTTTCTAATGAAGACAGGGCAAAAGCATATATTTTATCTTTGTGAGGTTTTCATTAATATGCAATAAATAGTGAATTCAATTAAAACTTGTGCTTACTGTTTGAGTGTGGTGAGGTAAGGTATGTCGAGGTCTGTGGTTTGACCCACAGACTCTGTTACTTTCCTGAGCTCTTAAGTGTACCAAGGAGAATACGATTTTGGTTTGAGATTTGAAGTGCAGAGTGTTGTATGGTGCAGCTCTGAGTGC
Source organism: Calotriton arnoldi (assembly GCA_963921515.1). Taxonomy (NCBI): domain Eukaryota; kingdom Metazoa; phylum Chordata; class Amphibia; order Caudata; family Salamandridae; genus Calotriton; species Calotriton arnoldi. The sequence goes on along the minus strand of CAWUFW010007271.1, from coordinate 666,652 downwards.
TGCTTTGCAGTGTGAAACATAAGATCTTTTAGTGGCTTTTGGAAGATGGTTTATTAGTCGGTGCAGGTAGGTACCTACAACTATTAATAACAACACAATCACAAACAAGGTGGAGTCAAGTTCTCAATAAATTAATCCTTGCTCAACCCTTGGTAGCTTGGCTGCAAGCAGACAGGCTTAACTTAGGAGACAGGTGTGTAAAACATCTAAAAACACCAAAACATAAAAAATAAAAGACACAACACAATAAAAATCAAACACCAATTTATACAAATAGTAAATATTAGTATTATTAAAATGACACCAAAATGACAAATATCCAATATAGGGAACCAGACATTTGAATTAAAAAAAAAAAAATACTTTCTAGTGCCTAAAAGTCAAAAGTGCCAACATGGGACATCTGGTCGCGCTTGACAGGGACACAGTCAAAGTTTCAGGCAGACCATGATGGAGAGCGTGTCAGACGCAGTGAGTAGTAGGGCCCAGTCAAGTTCTTACCTTCTGACTGAGTCGACGATGGCGGCTAGCTTCAGCGTAAGACTTTGGTGAAATCCTGGTGATCTTGGAGCTCCAGAGCTTTCAGCGGGGCGAACCTGAACTTTATGCCAGGTTGCGGGTCGACATGGGTGGCTTGATTCTCAACGGTGGGTCGGTCAACTTATGGAGCTTTTTCACATACATTTTCCAAATGATTCCAAACTTATGTATCTCCTTCCAGATGGTCCTTTTGGGCTCTCGAAGGGTCCCCAACACCAATCCAGGGTTCCAGAATCTCTGAGTTGCTCCTTGGGAAGTTGGGACTACAAGACCCACAATGCACCTGGACGAACCCCTAAAAGTCCACAGAACGCTGTCCAGCTGGGTTATTCGTGGTGGAGATGATGCAAATGGAGCTCTTTTAACCTGTTGCTTTCTGGGAATCCACTCCACCAACTCTTAGAGTTAGGCAAAGTCTTTCGTTTGATGAAGCCTAAAGTGTGAAGCAGGTGCAGTCCTTCAGAGTGCAGTCCTCTTGGTGAAGGCCAGGTATTCAGTAGGGCAGTACATCTTCTTCTTGTTTCTTCCAGGCAGCGATCTGAGTTGCTGGGCAGCCCTTCCATATATATCCAGGTTTCTGGGCTGGTGAGCAGGGGGCACCCCTGTCCAATGAGGTGCGGGGTGCCACCCTCAATGATGACCACCCCGCTAAAGTGTGGCATATTCTTATCCCAGGGTTTAGTGGGGAGAAACAATGCAGATGGCTCAAGCTGAGGTTTGACCTTGAAGATTCTCTAGTGGAGCATCAATGGCCTGGAGGATAAACTCAAGCGAAGGGGTGGTGAGGAGATACTTTCTCTGACATGACCCTGACATAGGAAGACCTATATGGTAGGTAATAATTGTGGATAGAGGCAGATATATATTGCTAGTGCATGTGGAGTGTAAGGGGGGATCCACGAGGGGGTGAACCTTGGTTCGCCGATCCCTGCCGCTGGAGGTAAGAAAATATCAAGAACGAGTGCCAGGCCGCAATCCACAGGCAGTGCTATCGTAGGACATGATTCTTGGGTCAAAGTATTTTCCCACAGGCATACAATATTTAGGCCTGGAGCTCATGGGATTATAGCTGGCAAGTATTCCCAATGCTCCGAAAATTATTGGGGGCAACCTCATTTTGACTTTACAGGGGGATATGGACAGAGGGATGAGAACAGGCGACAGGCCAAGACCTGATGTGTGACTGGTCACCTTTGTGGAGACCATGGGCTTGGTCGACCGGTGGCGGGCAACACACCCTGGGAGACCTCAATACTCATATGCAGACACCTCCCTGGGAGCTCTGTCCCAATTGGATTATTTCTTAGAGACCCAACACCAGATGAGTAGATTCTCTAGCACTGCCTTCCTCCCCAGGGCATTTCTGAACACCCCCCCCCCTGCTCACCGTGGTCCACATGGGGGTGCCAAGTCAGACAGGAAACATAAAGACTGGATGTCTGGGAACTCAGGGACAAGTAAACTAAACAACTGGTAACAACGGCTACCGCTAGATATTTTGGTGAAAGTTTGAGCGCAGTCCAGTCGGCAGCCGATCTGTGGGAGGCAGTCCTGCAAGGTCAGCTAATCACAAGGAGGGTGGGCATGAGAAGGAATAGATAGGAGGAATGTTGGAAGCTCAAGGCAAAATTGTTGCAAAGGGAAGCTGAATATGTGGCTACCCATCTAGAGATCAGGCCCATAGGGTAGAAGAAGAGAAGTGGGACTATACGGCTCTGGTACGTCAGGAAGTCAGAGCCCAATTCCGAGTCACTCAGGACAGATTATACGAGGGGACAAGTAAGCTGGCAAACTCCTCGCATGTTTGTCCAAGAAGGAAGAGGGACAGAGATGGGTTCCAGGGATCAGAATGGAGGAGACAAAGTTGAAAGAGACTCCCCAGGACATCACTCAGCCATTTACGAGGTATCAGAAGTAGCTCTACTTGGCGAGGACCACACCAGATCATGGAGATTTGGAAGCCTTTTTTGGGGACCTTCTGACCAGGTTTAGGGCTGGACAGGGAGATCACTGAGAGTGAGGTGGCTGCAGCTTTCTACCAATTGAACCATGGTAAACCCCCCGGCCCTAATGGCTTCCCCATAGAATTTTTTTTAAGTTTCATGTCCAAAGCGGTAAAGACAATGCTCTCTATGGTTAACACGGCCAGAGAGATGGGTACCCTGCCGCATGACTTTCGTGAAGCCACAATTGTCCTGATCCACAAGGATGGGAAACCCACTGAAGATTGTGCCTCCTATAGGCTGATCTCGTTGATTAATACTGCAACGAAAATACTAGTCAAGATTCTAGCAAACCGCCTCATACAGGTGGTTGATTCATTTGCTGCTCTGGACCAATCTGGATTCATGCCATGCAGGGCCATGAGGCATAATTTGCAGAGGATTATGGGCTGCTTGGAGCACAATAAGGGACTTCGCGAGCCACAAGTCCTCCTGGCCTTAGACACCAAGAAGGCCTTTGACTCCCTGGATTAGCCATATATGATGGTCATACTCCGCAAGTTGGACTTTGGGTCATAATTTCTATCCTGAGTTGGCCTACTTTATTAAGATCCTGTGGCAAGAGTCTGAGTCAACGGGGTCCTCTCAGGAAACTTGGGGCTGTCCAGGGGTACCTGACAGGGCTGCCTGCTCTTGCCTCTACTTTTTGCATTTGCTCTTGAACCCCTGGCGTTGTGCATCCAAGTAGATGCACAAATATGGGGCCTCCGATGGGACACAGGGTTGGAGGATGTTGTCTCATTATATGCTGATGATATCATTCTTTATCTTGTGGACCCCCCACAATCTCTGCAGAGAATTTTGTGCATTCTGGAGATTTTTGGGACTTATGCAGGGTTTTGCATTAACTGGCACAAGTCAGTGGCCTTTCCCATGGGAGTGGGAGGTCCAAGCTGGGCTCAGAATAGCCCCTTCCAATGGGTGACCTGGGGGTTCTGATACTTGGGTATTTTTGTTACACCAGACTGTGACTTGTATCTCCAGGAAAGCCTGATGAAAATTCTGGATGCATATTGCTGTGATGCAGAGAGATGGAGGAAACTTCCGCTATCACACCTGAGCCGAACAGCCCTCTATAAAATGTTCTATTTACTAAGATTCTTATATAATCTGCAAAATATCTCCTTCCTGGTCCCAAATACTCTCTTTCACATGGTGGACAGTGTCACAAGGGTGCTGCTGTGGGACAGTGGGATACCAAGAATTACCCTCTCGCTATTGACAAGACGCCAGACAGAGTGGGGCATTGCCCTCCTGAATTTTTGGCTCTATTATTGGGCCTCACAGCTGTTCACTGTGAACAACTGGGCCTTTTTTCGTCCCAACAGGAACCCTCTTTAAGGGCAGACCAGACTGCCATGGCCTTGGAGGGATAAATCCGCTTGATTCTATGAAGGGAGACAGCTACCCCCCTCCCCTTGCCCATGGAAATGGTGGTCAACATATGGAAGAGGGTGACATGCAGAAAGGGGTGGCAAGGTGGATTGACAATGGAGACCTCACATTCTGACTTGGAACTCCTCCGTGGTTTGTGCAAAATAGAGGGACATAAAAAATGGGACCTATTGGGGATCTCCAAACTGGGTGACTAGTGGAAGGATGGTACAGTAATCTCATTTACTGATTTGCATGCTGAATATGAACTGTCAGTGAATCAATTACTGAGACACCAACAGATGCCATTTATATTGGGTAGGTGTAAGGCCCGCCAGGGGGTGGTGGAAGAGGAGTCTCCACTCGAATACAGGGTGCTGTGAGCCCCCCTAACAGAGCATGTGGAGTCCCGAATCTACTCTATGTGGTTGAGTAACAGCCTTCCATCACTTGAACTTTTTAGAGAGGGGAAAGAGATGGAAAGACTCAAGGACGATGACTGGGGGCGGGCGTGTGGGTATCCTAGAGAGGTCACGGTTTGGGAGGGATTCCATTTGATCCAATAAAAAAATCCTCCAAAGTGCATACTACACATGGTGTGCCAATTCCATATGGGGCAGGAAACAGATGAACAATGCCTGTGGGGCTGTCACATGAAGGGCATGCTGATGCATACATTGGGGGAATGTTTGAAAATTGGGGCCTACTAGAAACAGGTGGGAGATATAATATCATAATTTCTGGGCTACGAGATGGGGCTCACATCCCAAATGGTCTCACTAGGCATCTGAGGTGAACAAACCCTGGACCGCTATGCCATACTTTTCTGCAACCTGGCCCTGATGGTGGCACATAGAGATCTACTGAAGTACTGGGGGAAGCCAACTCTCCCTACCATATGGGAGTGGGAGGAAGGCATGGATTGGTCTATGGGGCAGAAAAACTGATGTACCAGGTGAGAGATTGCCTACTCAAATTCGAGAAGCTCTGGAGTCCTCGGAGGGAAGTGAGGGAAGAGGGAGAGTGAGGAAACTCGGGAGATACATTGCTAATGGATGACGGATCGGGCTTGAACTACAATTTAAACTCTTGGGTTTTGATACTGCTGTGAACAATGGCAGTGAAAAGGCTCTGGCTATTGCGCTGGTGTCGTGCTCCGGCCCTGGCCTCTGGAAGACTTATGTAATGATTGCAGTATATTCTGTTCACCTGTCCTTGGCAGTTGGCGGGGTATGTTATACTGTTTGCTTTTCTCTATGAAAACTGAATAAAGAGATATTAAAAAAAATTGCAAATGACAGCATAACATTTTGCACAAATGTTGACATGAGCACGGGGCAGAATCACCTTGAATCACAGAATGCCAACCGCCTATAGTGTGTGGAAAAAGGGCATAGCAGGGCAGTAATAAAGGAAACACTCATGAATGTTGATGCAATGGCATACAGAATTAATAACATCAGCTGATGGTAACATTTGTATTTTTACTTCCTGTTAAGAAATGTGCTATTAATTAATTACATATTTCTAACTTGGGCCTGATTTTGAGTATAGCAGACGTATTTAGTATCATAGCCATGCCAAAGTACTGTACTCTCACCATGACCAGAGTACTCCGCCCCCAAAATTACAGATGTCCTCCAGCTCAGCAGACATCTTTTGTATTTACAGGAACATAACAGCATTGAAAGTTTGATGGATGACAACATCATGGAGCAGTACGTCATACTTTCTACAATCCTGAAGCCAGATTTTCTATTTGAAAAGAAAAGAAAAACAATGGCGGCAATTTTGCAGTTTTTATTGCCTGTTACTTCCAGGTTTTACCTGGTCATTACAGACACTGAAAACTGGCCATGTTTTCGCCCACTTTAAATAGGGCGGGTGAACAGATTACCAATCCATTGAGAACTCATAATTAACCCTGGGCGTAGTTCGCGAAGTAACGCTTCGCGAAGCTACGCAAAGTGCAGTTCGCACTACGCGAGCTACATGTAGCACTACGCGAACTGCGTAGTGCGTGTTCGCAATGATTGCACAGTGCCGGATGCTTGTCCGCACTGTGCAATCATTGAAAACGGTATCTTGCACAGTGCGAGCTGTCTTTTACTGCCGCTCGAGTAGATTTTTACTCGAGCGGCAGCTTCTCAACGCGGACTGGTAGTTTCTCATCGCGGCGGTCGCGAGCATACGCGACCACTCGCAATGAGAAACCTGACCTCCCCGCGTTGAGAATCTCGCCGGGAGGTTTATTTTCCACGCTCGCGATCGGCAACTTGATGTTGCTGATCGCGAACGAGAAAAGTCTCGCCGGGATGTCATTTTGCTTGCTCGCGGTCGCCAACTTGGCGTTGAGGACCGCGAGCAAGCAAAATGACCGCTGCACTACGCTACGCTACGCTACGCGTGTTCGCACTGTGCTACGTGCAATTCGCGTAGTGCGAAGTAGCGCAAACTTCGCAAACTACGCGAGCGTAGCGTAGTTTTCCGCCCAGGCCTACTCATAATCCATTGGGCTATCAGAGGTGTATGTAGGCAGCAGGGACAGAGTAGTTTCTGTCATCTACATACTGAAGTTCTGCCCGACTGTATATGAGGCAGGCGGAACGTTCATTTTGACGCAGAGGGTATTCCGTCATCGCTCAAGCTTGCAACTACTGCTGTATCATAGGGGTGCAGCTTGAGCGCAGGATTTCCACGGTACTTGTGAAAAAAGTTTGAAAAGTTCATGAAATGTGGTTTTGGGATCCTTGGAGGGCTTGGCCGTCTGCAGTGGGTTGAGTGCAGGGCCTGACAAGGGGCCAGACCCTGCTGTCAACCAACTGCTGCACATAGCCATATTCTATGTGCATTTGGGGAGTGGCCATCCATGTTCAGATATGCCTAACTTTTCAAGCTTTTAAGCCCAAACCAAACAGCTCTTTCAATGCAAATTTCTCGAAAACGGCGGAACCGATTTACACACAATTACAAAAAACGTTTTGCCAAATTTGGTTTAATCCCATTCAGCCATATTTGCTGTATTGGAGAGCAAACTTTCTTATGGTAATCAACATGGAAAATCACAGTATTGGAACCTCTGTTTCTTGGCCTCCACATAATGGATCGGCGCAAAACTTTCAATAAAGGACCTGATGTGGATTAATATTTTTGGGAGGGAAACCTTCATACGGATTCGTCAACTTAGTCACAAACAAGTTATTTGAGAAAGAAAACGCTCACCCTATGGAATCCTTACCTAACTATAACTACGCAGTGGTTACTGTATTTATATATAATATTAAACACATTAGCCTTGAATATGCTACTCTTGTGCACTGCTAAAATCTGCATGTATAAATTATTAATATGTATAAGTTTTGTCTTTCCTTCTTAAGTATTGTAAATTCCTGCTCCTTTGACTCATTCGCTGTTTTACAATATTATAAAACAGACACCTAATTCTGAGCAATTCATAATACGTATGTTCACTTGTTCTGATAATAATAATAATAACAATATTTGTTTTTATATAGCGTTCCTCGTATGCCTTTACTAAATTATTTAAATAACTCAATTCAATTGAATTTATTTAACAAACTTTGAAACAATGAAAATCTGAGACTGACCTGCAGGGATTCAAACTCGAGACCTTTAGATAGTTGTACAGCGCATGCTCTCAAATTTAGTTTCACAACTTTCCTCGTTAGTACTGTTCACCAGTAGGTTCGCTGCCTGTTACCTTCATCGAATCCATATTTCTACACGAAGACCCCACAATTCTTTTAAAACTTTTTTTGCCCTACAATCCTCATATCTCCTATTAAAACAAGCTCTGTTTATTTCATGTTTCACTCCCTCTATTCTTCAACTCATCCGTATGATATCGTGTTTGTTTTGTAATCTTTGGTGTCTCCACCTCAGATTTCTGCATTATTACACTGCTTGTTCGTTGCAGGACAGTTGCAAAATGCCCTCCCATCCCCCACTGCCGAAATGATCTGTCATTGATGTGACACACAAAACGCGTTTAGTTTGCCAAAATCTACAACTGAACATGATTTCTATGTAACAGCAAGCTGGTAGTAATTTAGTACATCTTTTAGTGTAGCTTGAAATACATTTCCATTATCATACTTATACAACTCTGTTCTCAGAATAATAGAAGGTTAGGGTGACACAGGTGTATTAGGCAGAGTCATTGGACCATGAACAATTGGCTCCTATTATTGAATATAAAAAAGTCTGCTGTGAAATGTAATCAAAATGACTGAACATAAACTGGGATAGAGGACTTACTTTTACTTCCTCAACTCGATTCATGAAGGTCTCCTTAGCTCGAAATCTGATTTACTCCCGAAATAAATCATTGTTTATGCCAACTCTATGATAAACATAATGTATAGATGCACTTATATTTGTAGCTTAAATGTACAGGCAGTGCATACTTTTCTGTGAAATTGAATGTGATTTACCCAAACGTAAATCACGACATGGTTAAAAACATATAAACTGTAGCAAAGTCTTAAAATCTGCACAAAATGTTAAAATAATTAGCAACATAATAGGAATTTGCAAGAAATTTGCGATGGACGAACAGTGCTAATAAAAGAACGCAGAGATAAATCAAGCTAAGGCAATTTGGAAAACGAATGTTTATTCAAACAGAGGGGGGCAGAGGACTGTTTAGCAGGCTGTAAACGTTTCAGAAGTGAAATTACCAGGGGGCATATTATCTAGGAAGTGGCGGAGCGAGGCGTTAGCCTCCTTGGCTTAACCCCTCTCATCGCCACTACGGAAACGCAAGGCTGCACCATATTACCAAGGATATGGTGTAGCCTGGCGTTTCCCCCTGCGATGGCGCTAAGTCTCACGACTTAACGCCAACGCAGGCAACCTTGCACCAGAGTGCAAGGGTGTCTGCGAGCAGGGAGGTTTGTTTATGTACAGGAAGGTGTCCCTTCCTGTACATAAACAAACCTAAAATGCCATTTTGTGACTTACATGTGTGCTGCGTCATGCAGCACACATGTACGTTACAAAATGGCATTTTAAAAAAAGGTTTGTTTATATACAGGAAGGGACACCTTCCTGTACATAAACAAACCTTGGCATTTTGCTTTTTCCATGTGTGCTGCACAAGGCAGCACACATGGAAAAAGCAAATACGAGGAGAAATGAAGCATTTCTCCTCATATCGCTACCTTAAGACCAGGATTTTCCTGGTCTTAAGTTCGGCGCTGCCACCTATTATCGCCTCTCTTGATAATAGGTGGCAGCGTCGAAGTGAATGGGTGTTGGGGTGGAACGCCCACCGCAACACCCACTGCACGCCCCTTTCACGCTAAGTTTAGCATGAAAGGGGCACTATTACCAAGGCAGCGTTAAGCCACGTTAAGCCATATAATGTGGTTTAACGCTGCCTTGGTAATAGGGCGCTGACCCTATCGCCACCACAACGTCACAAAAAGTGACGTTGTGGTGGCGATAGGGGCTTGGTAATATGCCCCCAGATGCCTAGAGCAAAACCAGAACTTGGTTTGAACAATAATCCTGAAGCAGAAAGTAAAAAAGACATCCTTAGTAGTGGCTTAATACAATGCCAAATGCAAAAAGAACAATTGATGGACAGAATGCAGAACAATGTCATACATTCACCCCAGTACAGAGATCTGGGCCTAAATCCATCGTTTTTTTGCTCACCATGCCATTCCAGTTTGGACCCAGCCGTATGCAAATCAGTCTTGACCCTGTGCCCAATGGGAACAGTCCAGCCCGAACTGCCAGGCCCTCCCTGGACTGGAAACAAGCATCCTAGGACCGGTTTCGGGCTTTCAGCCCTCATCAGCCAGGATAGCTTGACTCCAGCGGCATGGAGAGCACGGGACCCACGTCTGGGCATACCCGTCCCACTCGGGGTGACAAATGCAAAAATAACAATTGATGGACAGAATGCAGAACAATGTCATACATTCACCCCAGTACAGAGATCTGGGCCTAAATCCATCGTTTTTTTGCTCACCATGCCATTCCAGTTTGGACACAGCCGTATGCAAATCAGTCTTGACCCTGCAACCAATAGGAACAGTCCAGCCCGAACTGCCAGGCCAGGTCCTCCCTGGACTGGAAACAAGCATCCTAGGACCGGTTTCGGGATTTCAGCCCTCATCAGCCAGGATAGCTTGACTCCAGTGGCATGGAGAGCACGGGACCCACGTCTGGGCATACCCGTCCCACTCGGGGTGACAAATGCAAAAAGAACAATTGATGGACAGAATGCAGAACAATGTCATACATTCACTCCAGTACAGAGATCTGGGCCTAAATCCATCGTTTTTTTGCTCACCATGCCATTCCAGTTTGGACCCAGCCGTATGTAAATCAGTCTTGACCCTGCGCCCAATGGGAACAGTCCAGCCCGAACTACCAGGCCAGGTCCTCCCTGGACTGGAAACAAGCATCCTAGGACCGGTTTCGGGCTTTCAGCCCTCATCAGCCAGGATAGCTTGACTCCAGGGAGGACCTGGCTTGGCAGTTCGGGCTGGACTGTTCCCACAAGGAACAGGGTCAAGACTGATTTGCATATGGCTGGGTCCAAACTGGTGTGGTGTGGTGAGCAAAAGAATGATGGATTTAACCCAGATCCTTGTGACTGGGGGTGAATGTTTGCATTGTCCGGCATTCCGTCCATCAATTGTTTCTTTTGCATTTGTCGCCCTAAGTGGGAAGGGTATGCCCAGACGTGGGTCCCGTGCTCACAACACCACTGGATTCAAGCTAGCCTGGCTGATGAAGGGTGATGCCCTGAAACCGGTCCCAGGATGCTTGTTTCCGGTCCAGGGAGGACCTGGCTTGGCAGTTCAGGCTGGACTGTTCCCACAAGGACAGGGTCAAGACTGATTTGCATATGGCTGGGTCCAAACTGGGGTGGTGTGGTGAGCAAAAGAATGATGGATTTAACCCAGATCCTTGTGACTGGGGGTGAATGTTTGCATTGTCCAGCATTTCGTCCATCAATTGTTTCTTTTGCATTTGTCGCCCTCAGTGGGAAGGATATGCCCAGACTTGGGTCCCGTGCTCACAACACCACTGGATTCAAGCTAGCCTGGCTGATGAAGGGTGATGCCCTGAAACCAGTCCCAGGATGCTTGTTTTCGGTCCAGGGAGGACCTGGCTTGGCAGTTCAGGCTGGACTGTTCCCACAAGGAACAGGGTCAAGACTGATTTGCATATGGCTGGGTCCAAACTGGGGTTGTGTGATGTGCAAAAGAATTATGGATTTAACCCAGATCCTTGTGACTGGGGGTGAATGTTTGCATTGTCCAGCATTCCGTCCATCAATTGTTTCTTTTGCATTAATACAATGCTAGGCACTTATTAAAGCTATTGCATTAGAAACACAAAGGTTGAAAAATAAGGGGCATATTTATGACATTGTCACGCTGCACTGCGTGAAAGGGAAAGGGCAATAAGGTGCCTTATTTAAAAGAATACTGCGTATTCCTGCCTTTTCCCCAGCCCTGGCACCGTTTTGGCTGGCTAGCGGCAATGAAGGCACCCTTGCAAGATGGTGCAAGGGTGCAGAATGCAGCACATATAGAAAGAGGAGGTAAAGAGGAGAAATAAAGATATTTCTCATTGTACACCTCTCCTGGGAAGGCATTTTCTTGGGCACATTCCCAGGTTTACCAGTTCTGGTAAATCTGGGAATGTGTCAAAAACCATGGGAGTTGCCTGACTACACCCATGCAATGCCCATTAACTGCCTCCCTATCGCAGAGTAGGGCTACACAGCAATTTGTGCTGCATTGCTTTACTCGAGATTTATGAACCAACTCAGGGCCACGCAAAGTGGCCTTGCAGGGCTTCATAAATTTCATTTTTCAGTTGCGCCGCACATGTACCATATTGCGTGGTGTGAGCGCGACGCAACTGGGGTCATAAATATGGCCCTATGTATGCTCTATTATTCCTTGCTTATATCTAAAACTTAACCAATGAAAGATGGGAGTAGTAGAAGGGTAGAGAATATATTCAAGCTAAGAGGTTTCCTCTATGGCATGAGGGGCAGAGAGGTGCTAAGGGTATAATGTACCAGCATATATCATCCTTGGCCAAGCCAGTTTTTAGACATGGCCCTTTCTGCTAGGTCATCCTAAACTTTTTCTAAAGTGCTTGTGCTCTCTCCTTAAAACATGGTAGAAGTAACTTATACCAAATTGGCATATTCAATTTACTTGTAAGTTCTTAGTAAAGTGGCACTACCTGTGCTCAGAACCTGTAAAGTATATGCTACTAGTGGGCCCACATCACTGATTATGCCCCTCACTTAAGTAGCACTTTAAAACATGTCTCAGGTCTACCATTGCAGCTTGTGTGTTAGGTTTTAAACTGCCATTTCAATCTGGAAATATAAACCTTTTTCCTGACCTAAACCTTCCTTTTTAATACATATAAGACAACCCTAGGGTAGGCCCTTGACAGCCCAGATGACAGGATGCAGTTTATTTAAAAGGTTGGACATGTACTTTTAGGTTTTACATGTCCTGGTAGTGAAAAACTCTTTAATTTGTTTTTCACTACTGCAAGGCCTACCTCTCCCAGAGCATAACATTGGAGTTATGTTATTACATTTAATAACCTGTAACTTCCAATTAGGACCACGTAGATAGGTCGAGCTTGGTGTCTAAAGAATTGCAATTAAGAGCTCTTTTTAGTGTAAAGTCAGATAGTTAATCACAATTCTAAAAATACCACTTTTAGAAAGTTGGCATTTTCTTGTTCTAAACATTTGGTGCCTGCAGCCTATTCCTGGATCACATGACTATGTGCAGCTGACAGTTGGTCTTTGTGTATTGCTCCCAGACAGTGAGACAAAGAGAAGATAGGTGTTGGCAGGATGGGATACTTTTCACTAGGGGAAGGAGCTGTCTCCTACCACACTTCACATCACAAAGGCTCTGCCTGAGCACTCTCACAAAGGGCTTGTCACCAGGCCAATGTGACCTCAGACAACCTGGTGCTAGGACAGGGAGGAAGAGGATGCCTGACACCTCAAGGGAGGGGGGGGGTGGAAAACTCTGGAAGCTTCTCCAACTTCAAAGTAAGCACTGGATATAAATATTGGATCTACAACACCAACACTTCAGCAGACTTCTGGACCTGTGGATACTTTGCAGGAAGAAGGGCTGCTGTGCTGCTGAAAAGACTGTAACTCTGCTGGACTGCTGCTCTGAAGGAAATGCTGCCCTTCTGTGCTGGCCTGCTACCCTCTTGCTGGGTGAGAAGGACTGGACCTGCATCTGTTGAATGCAGGACCCCAGAGTGACTCCAAGAGCCAGTTGGCTAGCCTTCTGACTTGAGCCTCAAGGACAGAAGGCTCCAAAAACCTAGACCCCAGAACCTGGACTTTGCCATCTGTGAGTCTACCCTGCCACGTTCTGCCCTCCCAGGTCTGGACCTTTGGAAGTGGGCCTAAGGTGCTTTGCCAGCCTCTGTGGATCCAGCGGAACCGCTGCATCTCCTCTGGTATGCGACACCACCCTGAGCAGAACAGACGCTTTGCTGCTGCTGCGTGGGTCTCTTTTGTCGCAAGAGGGCCGCATTGCATCGCAGCCCTCTGCCTCTGCAGGCCCTCGCATCCCTCATTGATGGCAGCCTCAACGACGATGCTTGACTCCACATTACATCCATGCAGCTCCTCAGAACCAATGCATCGCCCCAACTGCACGACACATCCTTGACGCCGGACTTCGTATTGTAAGCCCTCATCGACGGAATCCTTGATGACAACACTGGATCTCACGTCGTAGCCTTGCTGCATCTTTTAACCGATGCATCACGTTGGCTGTGCTACACACCTTCGACGTGGACCCTCGCAGTGCCTCGCGAACTGTGATTTAATGTACTTTGTTCAGCGGGCCTAATTGGGTCCCTGTAGCCAGCCCACGCTCCATCGTGGCTGGCCTGAATTTGTGACTGTGTATCGGTCTGGTGCAACCAGATATCCACAGTTGGCAGTATGTGCTTTTTGGTGCTTTTTTCACTGAAATCTTTACTATTGCATCTCTTCAGTTCTACTGATTGAATTTTGTCATTTTGGTCTTGTTTTAGTTATTAAAATTAACTCTATTTTTCTAACTTGGTGCATGATCATTTTGTGTAGTGCTTCTCACTCTATTACTGTTTTAAGTATTGCACAAATACTTTACACATTGCCTCTAAGAAAGCCTGAATGCTCTGTGCGAAGCTACCAGAGGGTTGCGCACAGGTTAATTTAGGGTTGGCTTGTGCCTCACTCTGACAAGGATTGTGGTTGCTGCTTGACCAGGGCTCACACCCCAGTCAACCAACAACCTTATTTCTTATATCTGGGAATCTGACAAGGGTTTGTCATGCAGACTTTTTATGTTATAATATAGTAACCATATGTCAAGGCAATTAATGTCTTTCATTCTTTGCAGCCATCTTCTTCAGAGCATCAATACAGTACCAGAAACAATATCCCAGTTTAGATGCTTGTGACAGATGATGCCTGCAATATCATTCATGCAGTGGAATTCATATGTTTGCAGTGTTAAGATAATTTTTTACTCTAGTGATTTGACTTCAGAAGAGGTAATGACCTACTAAACAGATGTCAGCCCTTTGTGTGCTGTTTAAATAAAAACACATATTTATTCCAAATTGCCAGAGCTGCCATTCTGGTAAGTAGGAGGTAAGTGTGCAGTGATTGTGCAAAGCTGTTCAGAGTTCTGGTGTGATGTGGCAGAAATAATGAAATATATTCCATCCTAAAACGGAATGGGCCTGTTCAGAAAAAAGGTGCAAATTTGCACTCATATTACTATGCCCATGCTCAAGTGCATATTTACTACATTTGTGCTGGCCATTAACATTTCCAGTGGTATGCCTTGCAAGGTTCTGCAGGTGCTTGTTTCCATTCATAGTACAGGGAATGTCATGTGGCAGCTCGGATGGTCTTCTATTTGCCCTGGGCAGGCATGTACATAGGGTACACGTCAACTTAGAAGGAATGGAGTCTCCTGTACAAAAGCACTTATTTATTTATTTTCTTTCTTTTTCTGTAGGGGAGCAAATATTTCCCCCGTGGAGAAAACCCTTTCCCTACACCGAAGCTAGTCTGAGGGTGATCCACTCCCTGCCCATGAGGTATAATAGATGCCATCAGCTTCAAGTAATAGAAAGCAATTTCATTAAAAGACATCAGATGCTACCAATAAGCACCTTACAACATTTTGCCATGCAGAAATGGGCCTAGATCATATAGAGAACCATATTGGTCTTGCCCCCGTTGTGCCTATGGGTTAAGATTTGGCGATCGGAGGACTTAGAGTTCTCTAGAGACATCATTATGGATTGCCTTACAGCTCATAGAGCTGATAAGATCCCCTGGCTTCACTTCTTGAAAGACAGGTTTTATGAGCTAGAACTAGGTCACTTTTTTGAAAACCCCAAGGCATCTCTCCTTCTATGTTCCTGCGCGATCCCTGCGTTCTTCGTCCTTATGTTATGCTCAGGTCCCTCGTTTCAAGCTTCAGAGGATAGGGGGCAGCTCATTTGCAGTGAAAGCGGCAGTTGCATGGAATGCTCTTCCTTGTGCCCTGCGCACCATCCAGGCCCAGTTGCATTCAGGAGGAAACTGAAATCACATCTATTCTCCTGAAGCTCACTGCACATACCCCGCCAGGCACCGCGCTGGGACACTCATGAGTAGCCGTGCGCGTTATAAACTCATATAACATAACATAACATTCCCCCAAATGCTAAAGACATTATTAAACAGGCTTCCTTCAATATGGGCAACTTGTGTAAGCCTCAGCCTTCAGCTCGTTTGGGAGCCCACCCATCCTGCTATGGCAATCCCACAGTTTTATTTAACCTTTACCACTAATGTTCAGCCTAGATTTTATCTTACTAGGTTTTGGGCAGGCACTGTGCACTTTTTGGTAGTGCTCCCCCGTTAAAAAGGATGGTCGGATAAGGTCACGCCATGCACCTGAGACGACTTATCTAAGCATAGCACATTGAACTTTGTACTGTTCTGTGCACTTAACAAGTCAGTGAGAGTTAGATTTTTGCTACCATTATTGAGAAAGCTTCGACCATGCATGTATAGCGAGGGTTTTAGCTATCTACACTCCTTGGCTTCAACTGATACCTGTGTCCCAGTAGCAAACATTTTTAGGGGTGCAGCTGTGATCAGAAAGCGATATACGTTAAATCAGTTTTAGTTTCATTCTTTTTCTGTAGGAATACCTTCCTGCCATGATAAATTATGATGTACCATGTATGATGTACGGGCAGAGAGGGAGATAAGGAATGGTTTAGCTGTTTTGATATCCAATGATGGCTTAAGGTCTTTTATTGGTTTAGTTGTGTTTTTTTATTTATTCATTCATTTATGTACCTTAACGTCCCTCCAGAGTCAGGCCAGGCCGGATATAGAATAGCAACTCAGGTGACTGGGCGGACCCTATATTAGCCTCCTTCTGGCTTTTATTTAGAGTTTCTTGTCACCTAGGTGTTGATTGCAGTAGTAGGGTCTCTTCTTACATCATAAATAAGATGCACCTCATATCTCATGATGTTTTAACTGGTATGGAATGTTATTATGTTTGATGTGTTTTAACTGGTATGGAATTTCATTATGTTTAACAAGGTCTTTATAATGTATTGTAAACTTTAATATGTGCACTTTTATGGTTCATTGAAACAAAATAAAGCTTATTTGACCTGAGCCTGCCCATTATGAAATGGGAGTCAATCTTTGACCATTTCCATTTTAGAAAGGAGTCAGTGTGGTGTTTACCAATGACCACAAATGTACATATTTTAGGCATTCCAAGGGAAATGGTGCTACATAATATACCCTTCTCAACTTTGAGTTTGACTTACGACTGTGAATTTCTCCACACTTGTGGGGGAGAAATCCACCTTTATAAATGCATTGATGCATGCCAGGAATCTCTTTGTGAGTTGCTTGAAGGCGTTAATGAGGCATTTTCAGCAGTAAAACATGGGTATGTCCGAAAGCACCTTTATAAATGGAGCCCTACATAGTTAGCCCCAGACTCCGTGTGAGTCTTCGACAAGGAGCAATTTATCGCACTTCATATATAATGGTACCCCAGGGTATGTTATTTATTGGGTATAATAAATAAAACGTATTATTAGTTTGTAGGGAATAACATGCGGAATTTGGTGTTTTATTTCTCGATTATCATAAACAGAGCCTATTACTAGTTTTTGGGGAATAACATGCAGAGTAGGGTGCTCAATGCACCAAAATCTGCATTATTGTATACTTTCTCCCTGTTAAATTTCAGAAGGTGTGATCGCCTGACCCGCCTCGATAATAGGGCGATGTTGTGTTTTTGACGGAATCCATGCGGATTAGGTTGGGAACGCCTACTTTGCATGTCATTAGCGATGTATATCGCTGACATGCAAAGTGGGGTTAAAAAGGCACCTTACTCAAGGAAACTCGTGCTAAAGCGTGATCGCGAGTCCTTGTAAATTGTGAGTTGTAAAAATCGCCGCTTTTCCGGCGCATAGCGCCGGAAAAGCGGCGAGTTTGCTCTTGATAATATGCCCCTGAGACTTTTATTGGGACTGAGTAGATCTCCCATTATCAGCTCATTTCCAGTTTCCCTTTTCAAATACCATATTTGTCCCACTTCAAGGAGATAATCTACTGAGGCATGAAAAGGTGAGAATGTATCCCTATGAAAACAAAAAAGAACCTGGAGTAGGAGAATGGATGTTAATAACTAATGAATCTATGTTTGTAACGTAACAAATCTCTCATACTACATCGGTTAGGAAGAATACATTTGGAAATCCTCAATTAGTAATGCTATAGATGTGTTGCAAGAAATTGTATTATTTGCTGGAGTGGATGGTAGTCCACCAAAAGTAATTCAAACTTGACCTCTACCTCAGGTAGTTATGTGACAGACCAGGCAGACTTATCTTAAGAAAATGTGCAAAGCATTTAGAAATACTAAAACAGTTGAAAAGTCAAAAACACAATTTCATAAAACTCCTACTCCAGTTTACAAAAATAGAGAATAATTTAGTCAACAAAATGACACAAAAACAACAAACATTCGATAGGGGGAATTGAAGATATACATTTTTAAAGTTTTAAATAAAAATAGCAACAAAAAAAGTTAGTGAGGTTATCTGGTTGGGCATGGCCGGTACCTATGTACAATTTAAGGCTGACCGCGATGGATCTCATGTCTGATACACCGGGAAGTTTTACCTTTTGACTTAGTCTCTGAAATGGAAGTCAAAAATCCTCAGTGGGACGAGGCAGCAGTCTCTGGCCCAGAAGGGCTAAACGAGGTCAGATAGGTATTGGATGAGGTCCAGGTGAAGCCGAAGACTTTTGGCAGGCAAGTTCAGAGTAGGAGCAATTCAAAATTCACACCCATGGAAGGTCCCTTCCTTGGGTGTGAGCTGGATACTTTTGGCCCTTCTCCCAGAAAAGATTTTTAACTTCAGACTTAGTCATGTTGTTGGAGCTTGTATTCCTCCAGTGGGCCATGGTTGCAAGCTGTAGCCAAAGAGAGCTCCATGAGGCTAGATACCCTCTCATCGACTTCCCGCTGAAGCAGATTTGCTGCTGCAGAAATGCTTCTAGCAGGAGCCACCTGAATCTTTGGCCCAGCTGCAACGCGCCTTCATTGGATCAACTTCACAGGTTTATCCTGGGCCTCAGAATGTCTTTGGAGTCAAACAGTTTTTCCCACGTTTTTCAGGAGTTTAGCTGGAGTATACTTTGACACAGCCAAGGGTTACAGGACCTCAGGAACAGCAATTTGGGGTCAATATTCACTCCAGCAGAAGCCACCAGCAGGGTCCAGGGAAGTCCAGTTGGAACTGATCAGCCAGGATCTTTGCTCAAAGTGACTTCTAGCAGCTTGTTGCGTCACTGTAGCTTAACAGGAGGTCAGCCAACTGACCCTTGGAGTCCACCTCTTTGACCTGGGTACTAGTGGGAGCAGGCCCAGCCTTTCAGGCCTCCTCACAGGTCTCAACAGCATGTTCAGTCCTTCTTCTGCCTTTCACGGGTCCAGAAGTGTTCTGAAGAGGGTGCGCAGTGGTGCCACATTAATGCCTGCCACTTGTCTGTGGGTTGGGTTACTCCAGGCCACTCCTCAGCAATAGGGAACACACTCCTAAGGGTAATCATACCCACTTTTGCAGCAGTTCCTGTGTGCCCATCTGCAAACAATCTCTCTCCTCTCTATCTAAAACCAGTATGGCAGAACCTTTCTTCCCCTGTGCATAGCTCCTATGCCCACTCTAGATGTGTGGCCAGGGAAATGAGAAACCCCTCCGCTGTGGTCACTCAAAGCAAGTTCTGTGGGCAACTCCTCTCCCACTGGGATTTGTGCCTGGCTGACTAAAGGGACAAAGGGGGGCCCAAGTCCAGGGTTAGCTCCATCTGCCTGTGACAGCATTGGCTTCTTTGAAGTTCACTTCCTGGGCACAGCCCAGATGATCAGAATGACATAGAGACAGAATACCTCCCCACACCTAAGTCCTTTGTCTCAGCTGTAGGAGCAAGTTCACACCATCTCATGTGCCCTATTCAGTTCCTGGGTGACAGGTAGCAGCTCATACAAATGGGCTTCCAGAGGCTTTAGGCAGGGATCAGGTAACATTTTAAAAGTACTTTTCTAGAGGGGGGCGTGGCCAAGCAAGATGGCTGAGCGGACGTGGGCCGCTTCAGCTCCGGACCCCCGTGGCTGCCCTAAGCATTTTCCAGCACACATAGAGCCTTGTAACCCGTCCAAACTCACCTGGCATGAGCCTGCGCTAGAATGGAGCACAACAGGGGGCCCAGAAACTGATCCTGCAGCCAACAGGCAGTCCCAAGGTGAGATGAAGCGCGGACCCGGATCGATTTTCAAAATGGCGGGGAGATCAGCGCCGGTCGAGATGAGCTCAGAGATATGAATTCACGCGCACCCAGGCTTAGCAGACCCACACCTCATTCGGTGAAGAGCACCTCTGGAAGCAGCGACACCATCGAGGGGGCTCCGAGGCGCGCCTACAAGTGCAGGGACCTGCCACAGTGACCAGTGCGGCGGTGAGCGCCACGAGCATTATAATCCGCGACCGCGACGCCAGGATCCTGGAGGAGGCGGGCGCGCACCAGGAAACAGCGGCGCGGAGAGAGGAGCACGGCGACAGCTAACCGGGTTAGTCCCTGGCGAATGTCCCGCTGGTGGTGAGCCTTCTGCGCTGAAGGAGCAATGTGAAGGGAGGCCTGCCTGACCTCAAAATGGCGCCTGTGGGATGAGGATTCTCCGGATAACGCCCCGATCCTGAATGCTGACAATAAGGGAGACGAGGTAGTCTGCATGTCTTTGCCCCTTTGTCGTCTCACCTGATGTAATCGCAGGCCTCCAGCGGCCTCCGTTTTGCTGCCAAATTCTTTCGAATGCTGCCTGACTTTAAGATGGCCACCAGAGTGTAATTGCCAGCAACAGGCCCGCCTTCACAAATAGGTGACTGGGTGTGTGGGCTAGTTTCTAAACTCTTTTTCTCGACGGGGATCGCTACATGCCACGGCACCGTGCACCGCCTCGCCCCTATGCCGCCAAAGAAGTCGACGAATAAAGTATCCAGCTACTTTGCCACTGCAGATAAAAACACTACCTTTGACAAATCAGGACAGGCGGTGACCATGGCTCTCACCAGGGAAGACCTGGTGGCCACTTTATGAGACTTTAAAACTGAACTGTGTCAGGAGATAAAACAAGATCTCCACGCCTCCATGGACCAACTGAAAGCTGATCTAACGGAGAAGATGGCAACCCTTCGCCAAGATGTGGATACGGTGGGCACCAGGGTGCTAGAGGTGGAAGTGCAGACGCAGGATCTCGACGCCCGCACTAAGAGACTGCACGACGCACAGTGGAGCATCCAGTTCCAACTGCATCAAGTGCTCCTGAAGGCGGAGGACTTGGAGAACAGGTCTCGGAGGGAGAACATTCGTATCCGGGACCTGGAAGAAGGCGTGGAAGGGCCAGACCTCGCGGCGTTTGTAACAGGCCTCTTCGCGGAGCTCCTGGCACCCCGGCAGTTGAAGATAAAGATTGACCGAGTCCACCGGGTAGGGATTCCACAGACCGGAGAACGCAAGAGGACACGGGACGTCTTGGTGAAATTGCACTCCTTTCAAACGAAAGAAGCCATATTAACCGCAGCAAGGAAGAAAGAAGTGGCAGTTTTCCAGGGATATAAATGCGTGCTGTTTCAGGACCTGGAGCCCGCCACGCTGGCACACAGACAAGCGTTCCGTACTATCACTAACAAACTACGGGAGGAAAATACACGCTACCAATGGACCTATCCTTTTGGTCTTGCCTTTGAGTATAAGAACAAGTCTCACCATGTGACCGAGTTAGGCGAGGGCCTACGTATTTTGGGCCTACCATTGTTGGACGATGATAGCACCTCGGGCCCCTCAAACAGCACGGATCTGTCCCGAAGAGAGTCTCGACCCTGGCAAAATGTCACAAAGACCAGGCCAACCACTAAGTGATGTTCTTCTTAGAATAAAGATGACCACATACAACATGATATATACGGGCTCATCAACGGGGCTCGGACACTGAGCCAATGGCGGCCGCTGTAATGAGGCAGCAGAGCTACCAACGTTACACACCTTGTCCCCGGAATCATCCACACAGGTGTTAAAGACACAATTGAATTATGCAACAGATCTCTATGTCTTTGCCGTATGGCAGTCAGGGGGTGCGGGTCTTGTCCGTACCGCCCAGAATTACGTTACTCTTCTTAACGAAGAACCAAGCCGAGGGCCTCCTGGCGCCTCGGCGCACTTTTTTTCTGGGATGTTGGGGAATTGGTTGTGGGGGGGAGGGTTCCTGGTGGTGGTGTCGGGGTAACATTAGGCTTCCATTTCCTTAGGAGCAGGCAGCGTACATCGGCTGAAATAGCTGCACTACAATGTAACTGCTTTGAGGTGGCCAGCCTGCGGAGGGAGACCAAGAGACGGGGGGGATGCTCAGCCTACTTAATGGTCTCCATAGCCTCCTGGAACGTTAAGGGGCTAAACTCGCCTCAAAAGCGCCAGAAAATATGGAAATATCTCAATGACCACCAATTCGAAGTTGTGGCATTACAGGAAACACATCTGAAAAAGTCCGATGATAGGTGGCTTCGCCACAAGTCCTATCCCTTAGTTTATAAGTCATCGGCCACTACTAAACACAGAGGGGTGGCTCTACTCTTCCGGACCTCAGCTAAATTTCAGCCCGAGGCAGTTAAGGCCGACCGGGAGGGGAGAGTAATAATGGTGAAGGGAAGGCTACCGGGAACCCTGTGCACGTTTATCTCTCTCTACGCACCTAAACCTGGACAGACGACGTTCCTCTCCAGCACAATCGACGTAATAGGCGGCTTTGCGGAAGGGCCAGTGGTTCTTCTGGGGGACTTCAACCTGACATGGCATGGCACCTTAGACAGCTCCCACCCCCATAAGGCAATGCTCACCTGCTTTCCCAAGGGGATTAAACAGAGATTACTCACGTTGGGCCTCTGCGATGCCTGGCGGGCATTATATCCTGACACCAAAGACTACACCTATTTTTCTCACGTCCACCACTCCTATTCCAGGATTGACTACATCTTCATTAGCCAAACACTCCTTGGACCCCTCCAGGCTGCCCAAATCCTGCCAATCTCAATATCAGATCATAGCCTGGTATCTGTCAGCTTAACTTGGGGAGGGAATGCACCTGGCACATCTAGATGGTTTTTCCCAATATCAGTCACCCGAGACAAGACCCTCCAAGAGGAACTGAGGTTAGCTATCACTGGATTTTTTACACTCAACACTCCGGCGGACACTTCTCCACAGAACAACTGGGACGCTTTTAACGCGGTCCTACGAGGTAAATGCATCCAGCTTAACGCGGGACTGAATAAGCAAAGGGCGAAGGAACGCCTGGCCCTAGAAGGGGAACTGGAGGCCGTGGAAAAAGCACACAAGGAAACGCCCACTCGAGAGCTACAGCGACAGCTCACCGTGCTGCGGGGTAAATTGCGGGCCATATATATTAATAGAGCCGAATACACACTGCTTAAACTACGACAGACATCATATGCTGACGGTGACAAGGTGGGATCCCACTTAGCACGACAACTACGAGAGAAGAGGGAACGCGAGTTTATAGGGGGCATCCTAGACTCAGACGGTCATATTACACACGCGGATAACATCAAAGCTGATATCTTTGGTGCATTCCATGGGGAACTTTACCGAGGCACTCCCCACGATCACATCCTCCAACAGCAATATCTCGACTCAGTGGACCTCCCCCGCCTCTCCCCGGGGGCCGCGGAGCCATTGGATGCTCCCATTACATCAGAAGAGGTCAGGCAAGCCATTACTAAACTCAAACTGCACAAAGCCCCGGGCCCTGACGGCCTAACGGCACAGTTCTATAAATGCTATGCATCCGAGCTAATCCCACACTTAACTGAGCTGTTCAACGCTATAGCGACGGACGCCAGAGTCTCGGCCTCAATGGCCGAGGCGGTGATTTCTGTCATCCCAAAACAGGGGAAGGACCCTCAGGTCTGTGCATCCTATAGGCACATAGCACTCCTCAATCTTGACACGAAGCTTTACTCCACGATTTTGGCCACTAGACTCGAAGATTTGATGCCCACGCTAATCCACCCTGATCAATCTGGCTTCATAAAGGGTCGCCAGACACATGACAATATTCAGCGCACTATCCACCTTATAGAGAAAGTGTCCAAATTCAAAATCCCTGCAATCTTGGTGGGTCTTGATGCCGAGAAGGCCTTTGAAAGGGTGGATTGGTCGTTTCTCTTTCTTACCAGGCGAAGACTGGGCTTTGGGGAGGGCTTCCTCGACATGGTCAGAGCCAACTACCATCTCCCACAATCAGGAGTACCAATTAATGGTTACAAATCACTTCCTTTCACCCTTAGCAGAGGCATGCGGCAGGGCTGCCCGCTCTCCCCCCTTTTATTTGCCCTCAGCATCGAACCCCTTGCTGCACAATTACGAGCCAACGAAGCCATCCGGGGTGTTCGCTTTGGAGGCACAGACCATAAAGTGTTCCTCTTTGCGGACGATATCTTATTCACGCTCTTGGAACAAGCTTCTTCACTCCGAGCGGTACAAGAGGAACTACAGAACTTCGAGATGGTTTCTGGTTTCAAAGTGAATTTATCTAAATCCTCCATACTAAACCTTACACTCTCAGACGCTGATGCCTCGAGATTGCGGGGTCAAACGTCGCTTCACTGGGCCAAGCATTCCCTTCTATACCTTGGTGTACGCCTTACAGCCAAAATGGGGGACCACTACAAGGCTAATTTCCCTCCTCTGGAGGCACAGCTTAAACAAGATTTTAAAAGATGGAAACCTCTCTATATCTCCTGGCTGGGTTGGGTTAATGCCGTGAAAATGACAGTCCTGCCAAAGCTCCTATATCTATTCCAGGCACTCCCAATTGCTCTTGACCATGATCTCCTACCTCGCTTACGCGCGATGACCACCAAATTCATCTGGCAGGGGGGAAGGGCGCGCCTGCCCTTTCATGTCATGCAACGTCCAAAGAAAGACGGGGGTGGCTCTTCCGGATTTCCAACTATACTATCAGGCGGCACAACTACGGGTGGTGATGGAGTGGTCCGTGAGGGAATCAAACAAACACTGGCCCCACATGGACAGGGCAATTGTGGGACGAACAATCTGGGATGTCCTGTGGAAACCGAAATCAGACAGGCCGTCAAATGCATACCTCAGTATGCCCACGCGCACCACACTTATCGTCTGGGACCAAATTACGAAGAGAGAGGGCTGGACCTCTTTCCTCTCCACATACACTCCAATCCACTTCAATCCGGACTTCCCACCGGCAATGCGCGAGGGGCCCTTTGACAGTTGGAGGGAAGGGGGCTGCTTAAAATTATCAGACCTATTCCACAACTTTGACATCCTGATGTTTGAGAGTTGCAAAAGGGATTTCCGGGATGACCATAGCGAGCACTATCACTACCTCCAGCTGAAGCACTGGGCCACCCTTCCACATGTACGCGAGGCCGCGACCAGAGACCTTACTGATATGGAACGACTGGTACGAAAGGCGGGAACCATGAAAGGGGCAATCTCCACACTCTATACCATGCTATTAAATACACGGCAGGCACCACGGCCGCACTATATGTCCTTTTGGGAACAGGTGTTGGGGAGGGGAATCACAGATGAAGAATGGAAACACATTTGGGGCGATATTACTAAAAACAACCACTCAGTTGCCCTAAGGGAAGCACATTACAAGACCCTCATGGACTGGTATCTCTATCCCACTAAACTCAAACGGATCTTCCCAGACACCTCTGATCTCTGCTGGCGGGGTTGTGGGCTGCAAGGGGACTTTCGTCATATCTGGTGGGACTGTCCTGGTTTTCGGCCATTCTGGGAAGAAATCCTTTCCCATATCAAAGACCTGCTGGGGTATCCCATCCCGACAACTATAGAGGGGGCACTACTGGGCATCAGAGACCCCGATCTGGAACACCAAACGAAAGCTGACAAGGCTATGATGTGGGCCTGCCTGGGGGCAGCAAAACGTACGATAGCAGCTGCCTGGAAAAAGACAGCCACGCCGGCGGTGTCCTAATGGCATGCCGGTCTATGGAGAATTCTCTCCATGGAGCGTCTCGCAGAGATCCTCCGAGATGTATGTATTTAAGCTTATATAGCGCTCAGCTACCCCCAACGGGGGTGTCCCGGCGCTTGCGGATACAGTGGGGGGTGAGGGCAAGTTAAAGTTGTCGAGTCCTAGTTTGCTAAAGGAGGCTGAAGAGAGTGGAGAAGTGTGGCTCAATGGTTAGAGCGGCAGACCCTGATGCAGAGATCTGGCCCGGGACCAGGGTTCACTTCCCGCCTCGGCGGGTCTTAGGCTCAATTTCCTCGGACCTGATAATTCTCGCCTCGGTGCCTATTCTAATCATGGGTCCCACTCTGCAACTCTGGGCAATAGCTTGCTTAATCTCCACAATGGCCCCAACAGCGCTGGGATGCCTGGCTTCACCCTGGGGGTGCCCAGGAGTGGACATTTCACAGGGAAAAGCCAGGAAGGGTTCCACAGCGGTATGCATACAGCGCCTGGACACCCCTTTGGGGGTATGGGTGCGCTTTACAAGTACAAATTTCAAGAGCCAAGTCTTCAAATCCTTCCGGAAGATAGGTTCCGACTTGGCTTTTCTGATATGATCAGGCATGGAGTTCCACAAGGTCGCGGTTTTGACGGAAAAGGACCGTCCTCCTATTCTGGACTTAGAAAAACGGGGGATGACAAGGCACTCACGATGATTAGATCTTAGGGTCCTGGACTGATGATATTTGCGAACTCTCTTCTTTAGATATTGCGGGCCAATATCATTAAGTGCTCTGTATGCAAGAGTTAGTGCCTTAAATTCAGTTCTTCTCTTGACAGGCAGCCAGTGGAGACTACGCAGATGAGGGGATATATGATGTCTTAGTGGGATGTTCCTAATAAGCCTGGCTGCTGCATTCTGCACAGTTTGCAATTTCCTGAGCAGGTATGCTGGCAGCCCGATGTACAGACTGTTTGCATAGTCAAGCTGTGATGTAATCACCGCATGGACTATTGTTTTCCTACAGTCCATTGGGTGGAAGTAGAGGAATCTCCGAAGGGCCTTCATTTTCCAAAAGCAGGACGAGGAAACATGGGCTATCTGAGTCTTACATGACAGGGAAGTATCTAGTTTAAACCCCAGATTCCTCACAGACGAGACTGGGAGAGGAGGGGGGTTGAGTGGGGGGATGACTATAAGAACTTTGAATACAAATGGGGCCCACTAGTAACTTTTCTGTCCCGGGGTCTACCCTCGGCGGTTTGCCCTCCATCATTAAGGGCTATGCATTATTTCCAATTTTAATCACCCCGATTAAGGTTAGCTGGTGCACTCACCAACCTTCTAGACGTTGTAATCCTGCTCTTACACTCTCACCTTTTCGGCGCACCCATATTACTCACTTTAACTTCGTATAGCACCACCACCACCAGGGTAGGGGAGGAGAGAGGGTGGGGGGGATCTCTATATGGTTTTTATTTTCTTTCTGGTTTTAGGGGTTGTTTTTCTGGTTGAATGTTCGAAAACAGACATCGTCCCTTTTGGTTACAGGGGGGCTGTCATTGGCCTAGAGATATGTGAAACTGGACTCCAAATAGCTGAATGTTCTGACTCTGGGTCTTGTTCGCCCTACTGTGTTCATGGCTTTGTATTTGCTTATGATGCTGAATAAAAGAATTTTGACAAAAAAAAAAGTACTTTTCTAAAATAGGTATTACAAATCTGACTTTACTAGTGAATTGGGCTTGTAATAAATGTTTTAAAAAGTCCAAGAATGAACTTTGTAGTTGTTTCCCTAGGTGGAGATAACATTATTAAATGTAATATTGCATCCCAGGCTTTCCTACGGAATAGCTATCCCTGCTACAGCGAAAGTTGCTTCTGGGGCCTTATCACTCTAAGGAAATATGGTAGGGAACATCTCATCTAAGCAACCAGTGGATGTGGCCCAAGGTGATTTTTTTTCAACACTCCCCCCTCCCCCCCAGCATCTCATCATTAGTGTTGATTACCATAGGAGATGTTCTGATGAGGGAAATGCTAAATTAACTCGATCTACTGCTGCATAAGGAGATTCTTGCCTTTCTACCTGAGTAGTTGAAGAAACTGTTTCCACCTCTGCCTCAAACTTCTGTGTCAGAGATTTTCCAGGGCTGCTTTTGTAAGCCTTCTGCTAAACTATAGTTGTGCAAAAGGTGGCTAGGTCCTGCCAATGAAGTCTGATTGCCCCTGTTAAATGTCCTTCATAAGACTATGAGGTGCAGTTGGATTTGGCATAGATGATGATGCACCCTGCCTGCAAGAATTGCTGTGGACCAACTGGACCAACTGGAAATGTCGATTTTGCATCATGATGAAATTCTCTTCTGAGGCTTGAATGTCCTAAGGCAGAAATATCGTCTAGGGTGCAGACGAAAGGCCTGTTTAGTAAGCCTGGGTGGTGAACTCCGCTCCGCTCCCGTGGTTTGCGGAGTTTTCCGCACTCCGCGTTACGCAGAGCTTGCGGAGTTCCAAAATATTGTAAATTCAAAGACGAAGGGCAAAAGGCACTTTAGGGTCTCATGAAGACATGGCTGGACAAATGAGTTATGCAAACATGCTTATTTGAAAATTACAATAAATTAGTAAAGTTGTTAGCACATCTAGCAAAAAGATGGAGTTATGAATACCATCAACAAAGGTTTGTTTTATTCCGCTTTCTAAGTTTGAGATATTGTGTTAAATGCACTGGAGGCCACATAATTGTGTGCAGCACCCAATATAAGAAATTTGAAAATCAGCTGTGTACGTTTTAGAATTTTTGAATACCTGAAGATGATATTAGAAGAAGAATAAAAGCTATGTTTAAGGTTAGTGCAACAGACAACACTGGACTTTGTGTGTGAGCATATTCTTATCTTTATTTCAACGTTTTACATCTAATTGAGTGCCCACTTTTTGAAAGGACTACTACTATGGTTACTGTGATAAAAAGGAAAATTACTTCAGGAAACTACATTTTTATACTTTGGTATGATTGTTCAATGTGACTTCTAAAAAGTTCAAAACAGTCTTGCAATATATTCTGCCTTCTTTATGCTGAAAATGACAGTGTCATATCTTCAAGTATATTTCTCAGTAAGGAACAGCAATCAAAGTACAGGATTCTCAGAGAAATTTATCATCACATGAAAAGCATTTTTTTTAAACTCAGGATAGAGTTGTACAACAGGAACTCTCACAGGGGTTTGATGTTAAGAGAGGATCTAGGCAGGTTCTCTCCTATCTACCCTGTTGTTCTATTTGTTCATCAACCCTCTGAACCTAACCAGCATCAGTAGCAGATGTATGACAATAATCTTTTTGTATGATTTGCTGTTCTTGTCTAAGAATATCAGTTGGGAGACCTCTTGTTCTGGCAAGTTTTAGCTAATTTCAGAAAGTGGCAGATTAGAAGGTGAACCTGAATAAAACAATGATGGTTAGATATATGTTTTAGGCATAGGCATTACCTTAACCAAAGATAGTGAGGTTTTACTTCTGAAAAATTCTAAGACATTCATAGCTTCTTTGAGGCAGCCATTTGTATCATAGGACAAGCTCCAATCATTACTAACAGGTAAAATTCTCTTAACTAAAAGTATGGTGCTCCTTTAGATCATATTTTTTATGAACTTCCTATTTGCTGTCAATGGAGAATTCATTAGTTTTGTATAAACAACTAGAGAGAAAGGGAAGTCGCTGCTTCCACTCTTATTCCCCAAGGAAATATCAAATAAACAACAGAAGAGTGAAGCAAAAAAGTTTAAAGGAAACTTAAACAGAAATCACTCATGTTAATTAAAGAGCCCTCACTCACCAACCTAGTTGGTGACATGCTTCATCATTGGGCTCCCACCAGAGAGGCCGAATGCCTCTCCGGTGTGCTACGACGCCTGATTACAGCGGAGCTGGTTCTTTTGGTGACAAGTGCTGGTGCAAAAGTGAGGTTAAAAATGAACTTACTACTTCCTAAAAATATTTTATTCAGTGGAGAGTAAGGCCAAGTTAAAAATATGTGATGGATGCTGTGGTTGAGTATATTGCTCAAACATATCCAAAGGTTTAAGAAAATCTGCTCTACATGTTTCAGCCTCTAAATGCTAGTTGCCAGACTTTCGTCAGGACCGGAGACCATGGCGGTATGCGCACGCTAAGGCGCACCCTAACCTATGGTCTAAACAAGGGGACCGAGTTACTCACGGTTCCTCAATTAATACCATCCAAATTAATGAACGCCTTTTGCAAACATTTGTTGCGGCGAAATTTTACTGCATGGGTCTCGGTGGGAGACGGTGACTAATAGTCACACGTACTCCATAGTACACCGCCTGCGTTATGCCTAAATAGTATCCATTCTCGGTCCCCTTGTTTAGACCATAGGTTAGGGTGCGCCTTAGCGTGCGCATACCGCCACAGCATCCATCACATATTTTTAACTTGGCCTTACTCTCCACTGAATAAAATATTTTTTAGGAAGTAGTAAGTTCATTTTTAACCTCACTTTTGCACCAGCACTTGTCACCAAAAAGAACCAGCTCCGCTGTAATCAGGCGTCGTAGCACACCGGAGAGGCATTCGGCCTCTCTGGTGGGAGCCCAATGATGAAGCATGTCACCAACTAGGTTGGTGAGTGAGGGCTCTTTTAATTAACATGAGTGATTTCTGTTTAAGTTTCCTTTAAACTTTTTTGCTTCACTCTTCTGTTGTTTATTTGAATTCATTAGTTTGGCATAATACTAGGAAAGGGTGGACTATTTCGTTCTGCCCACGGAATTGGCAGAATTTGGCAACTCTGCATTAATCTTGTAACACAAGTTACGGCCAAGATCTGCCAATTGCTGCGTGGCGAAATTTTTTCTCTTGTGAGGCTTCAGAACGGTAGGTTAGTGAGCATGAGCGAGATTTGGCGTACCCTAGAACAATTTCCAGTGACTAGGAGGACATCCGGTGAGATTTTTCTAATGTGGGCAGTCACTGGAGGTTGTGACCATTCGTGGTTAGAAGACTTGCACTCAAGTAGAAAATCTACTCAAGTGACAGCAATATCAGCTCGAGTAGCTGCACCCTCTGGGGTACTGCGTGGTGCCATTGGCACACATTTTTCACCATGGAACGCGCTTCCGCTGCTAAATAACAGCGTGAGCAGCATGACATGCCTACTTCCAGCAATTGGTCGAACTCCGCGGAATCTAAAGAGGTTTTATGTAACTCCGCAGAATTTCCGCAGAGTCAAATTCTGCGAGCTCCAACATATACTTAGCTAATTCAATTGCCCAAGTTTTCCAGTGATTAGTCCCAACTGGGACAAGGTTGTCCAACTTGGTTGTGCTTTAAAAAATCTTGCGAAATTTAAGGTTAAAGAAAGAGAACTTCATGAAAAAGTTTTATTCTGTATTGACCAAAATGATTAGTGACTTATATGTTTATGTTTACCAATCCTACATGTTTTGCAAGATATAACACTAAAGATTATTCTGTTTCTGTCCGGAGGCTGGCAACATCTATTGATGTCAAGGACTGGATGTGATGCAGGTCTGGTGAGTGCCCTTTGAAACTCCTGGAGGAAAGGGCAACTGCTCCCATTAGGCATGTCCCACCCAATATAAAGTGGGAGAAAAAAGACAAACAGGATAGTAGGTCCAGAGTCAGATGATCACTAAGAAGATGATCCAAAATTACTTTGAGGAATGTAACAAGAAAATTGCTGATAGTTACATTAGGCAACAGAAAAGAAAAGGAAAACTCAAAACAAATGATCCAAGTCTGCAAAGAAAAATCAGGGGCGAAAATGTATGGCAAAGTGGCATTGAGAGAGGTGAATAATTAGGAAATAAATGCATTGCAATACATCTATTCTTTCCAAGCAGAGATGTTTATAGGCCTAAAACAGGAACTCACCTCGGATGAAGAGGTTTCTTCAGTTGGGATGTTCAAGTGATTCACAATGGAGAGATGACTATTTCAGTCTGGACACCTTATATTATCAAGCTCGGTCGTTACACCAGGAAACTCATGATGCCCTGATGAAGAAGCCCAAGTTTGACACTCTGCGTGACATGCCATAATCTTGAGGCTGAATGATACTGCCTGCATTCTTCACCATCTGCTAGATGTGTGGAACCCCTGGGGGGTCCTGTGGATAGAGAAGCATTGGAGGGATTCTAACAAACAGAAAACCCTCCACTGTATATGGTGGGGTAAACAACGACGGAATGAATAGGAGTATGTCCAAGACATGGACAAACTTCAGTAAGGTCTAGATCTTTGTCTAACTCCTGGTACAGTAATCTTACTCTCATGATTTATCACACTCTAGTAAGCACAACTATGATTTACCATGATTTTTTAGGAATAGCTGGCAGGAGAGAAGACCAATATATTGAAAATCTGCATTACTTTTTTCATATTTAGCAATTTAATGTCACTTCAAGGGTTCCTGGGGAAAATTGTTTTAATGTGAGAGTCTTCTTTATATTCCTGCAGGGGGGCAAAGTACACGGGACATGCTCTTTTGAGAGATGGGCAGAATATAAAGAGCAAATTTCTATCACTTTGATATTTGAGCTGTAGGAGTCCCATGGGGTTTCTAGCTCTTCTACAAGGCTATCAAATTTGTGAGCTACAATTAACAGATTCCAGAGTCATAAATGGATAGAGTGTGAAGTTCCTCGAGGCTTAACCAAAATGTGAGACAAACTATTTGTACCCATATTTTGGTATCTTTTTGTACACGGAATGCACATTGCGAAAGATATATGAGACAATATGTAGTGGCTGGTTGTACCATTGACATTAGAATCGAATAAGAGATAGGTTTCTACATTATTTGAAAAATAAAACATGATACAGATACAGCATTAAGCTAATATAAACTACACTGTTTCCACCCGGTAAACGTAGTATTGTCCAAACCAATGCTACTGCAGGAAAGTGCCTCTTTTGACATGGTTAGCCTCCATTTTGTGCCTGCAGCATGATGTGATTTCAAACGAAAGTGCACTGGATTCCTGCGAGCAACGTTCCCAGTGCCAGAGCTTTTTCCTAAAACTGCACCACAATTAGCACAACTTCAGCCACCCCTGTAAGTCCCTAGTAAATGGTACCCCTGGTACCTAGGGCATTCAGATTAAAGAGGGTCCACAAGGGCTGCAGCACAAATTGTGCCACCCTAGGGACCCCTCACCAAGACCATGCAACCTGCCATTGCAGGCTGCATGTCTTGGTGCACAAAAAACTGAAGAGTCGATACAGCACACATCCCTGTGTGCCATGCCCACAGATACTGCATACGGTATAGGTAAGTTACCCCTACTGCAGGCCTTACTGCCCGAAGGCAGGGTGCACTATATCGCAGGTGTGGTCATATCTGCCAGAGCAGATATGGCCCTACAATATGTAAGTCCATTCTTGGATATTGTAAGTGCTCAGGGAAGCCATAGAGAGTGTGTAATAAGAACTTTATTGTTGGTTAATTAAAACCCTTACAATATAAAAACGCAAGCAACATATTCTTAAAAGAAACATTAATTAAAATTATTGAAGTTACAATTAACATTTTGCTTAAAACTCTGCTGAATTTCTCAGCAGTGATGATCGACTCTACGGCCGGGTTCTGATCAACAGTTTATTGATGGTCGACAAACTGTTACTGTGTCCAATGATGGAATGTCGCGCTGCTGTAGTGAGGTGTGATTAGCAGCGCCAATGACTTCCAGCAGATTTAACGCCTTGATAACAAATTTTGGTAACCCGATATTCAACTTTGTGTTGTCCGGGTTAAAGGCTGCTATTATGGCTTGACGGCATGATCGAATTCCAAGCCTTTTCCATTCTTCTCGCAGTAAAAATCGTCTAGAAGTAAGCATTGCTGGGCATAAGCAAACTATATGTTCCATTCCTTCGGTGTGGTAGCCGCACAACCTGCATTGGGTATGATTGTCTTGGCGGCACCATTCTGGGAGATTCTTTAGAAAAGGCCATTCACCCATCCTCAGGGCCAGGAACTTTCGTTTCAAATAAAGTGCGAACGTGCTTGATAAATGAAAGGGTACAACTCCTGGTTTAAAATTGGTAATCACTGCCCAAGCGTGTTTCCTTTTTGACAGTATTGCCCTATCCGAGTGAAAGGACCATAACCTAACACTCTTCTTGATAACTGCTTTTAATGCTAGCTGGGAGGGGTTTGTTCCCCAGAATTCCTTAATACCAAGTAGTTGTAAACTATGGTTCAGGTGAAGCCGATATTTATGACTGGCATGACTTTTCTGGATTTCTTGCCAGAGTCTGGCCTCCAAGGAACCCTCCCGGGCGTGACGCAGTCTATTGCAAAACTTTATAAATGCTCCAGCCTCAACGCCGTGATGGTCAAATAGACCGAGTTCAAGACGGACTTGTGCCGGCGATGCGGATTTTGGCAGGTGGAATGCACGTTTAAAAATTTTGATTGTTAGTTTATTTAAAAGAGTATTTGTGGTTCCCTTCATGATCTCGTGGCCATACGTCAATGAGTTAATTATCTTCGCCTTCATCACTTTCAACATTGGGGTTAAACTGGGACCAAGTAATTTTTGGACAGTTTTGTAGCAGCAGCCTCTAATGCCAGGGCTTTGGTCCTCAGTACTTCTTTTTGCTTGACAAATGAGCTTCTGGTGTCAAGGAATATTCCCAAGTATTTGTAGTGAGGTGTTGGATCGATTTTTACGTTATTAAAATGCCACCCTCCACGCATCTTCTTTTGCTTCCCAAAGGTAATTGTTTTTGTTTTTGATAAGTTCAGCTCTAAGAGGTTGTTTTTAGTGTAAGGGAGCAGTTCATCAAGTAGCCTCTGTAAGCCCACCTTCGTGTGACTAAGCAGTACCAGATCGTCGGCGTATAGGAGGTTACTGATACGTACTCTGTCTAATTGGGGGGGATGGCAATTAACGCTGTCAAGAATTGGCGAAAGGTCCGATAGGAACAGATTAAAAAGGAGTGGAGCCAGCACGCACCCTTGTTTTACTCCACTTCTGGTCTCGATCTTCCTAGAAACATGGGAACCTTCACCCAGCTTGATTCTTATCCATGTTTCGGAGTGGAGTTGAACTATTGCAAGTAGCAAAGATTGGGGAACGCCCCAGCCCTTTAATTTTTGCCACAGTAGGCCCCGGGGCACACGGTCGAAGGCCGCTTTAAAATCCACAAAGCAACAGTGCAATTGGGTTTGTTGAACTGTTGCTTTCTCTATTAAAACGGAGTGCATGGGCTGGACACCTGTTATTACGAGTTACCCAGCACCATGATGGTTTCACTGTACTCAGGGATGTTTGGTACCAATCATCTTACCTTAATAAATCCACACAGTTGTCAGTGTTGGATTTATTAATAAATGCACACAGGGGACACCTTACAGGGTCCCCTGAAAACCTACCAAACACTGGTGTGGTCTCTGACTAGTCTTACCAAGCCTGCCACCACCAGACATGTTTCTGACCTTATGGGGTGAGAGCCTGAACTCTCAGAGGCCAGGAACAATGCCTGCTCTGGGCAGAGGTGTTTCACACCTCCCCCAGGCCAAATTGGCACTCCAAGGCAGGAAGCTTCAAAGGTGATGCTGCCTTTGAAATGCAACCCAGGCATCTCCAGAGAGTGGAGGATGTCAACCACCCTGTCCTGCTCCATGTTTTGCGGGAGGACAGGGGGAAAGTTATTTAGATTAAGAGGTGGGCCTACATTCAGCCAGCCTCACCCCTACGGTGAGGCAGGTGATGTGGACCCCACTTTTAGGTTTCCTCCATTTTGTTGGAGGGGGAAGTAGCCAATTAGGGTCAGGCTGCATGTCTTGGTGCACAAAAAACTGAAGAGTCGATACAGCTCACATCCCTGTGTGCCATGCCCACAGATACTGCATACAGTATAGGTAAGTCACCCCTACTGCAGGCCTTACTGCCCTAAAACAGGGTGCACTATATCGCAGGTGTGGTCATATCTGCCTGAGCAGATATGGCCCTACAATATCTAAGTCCATTCTTGGATATTGTAAGTGCTCAGGGAAGCCAAAGAGAGTGCATGGGCTGGACACCAGTCATTACGAGTTACCCAGCACCATGATGGTTTCAGTGTACTCAGGGATGTTTGGTACCAATCATCTTATCTTAATAAATCCACACAGATGCCAGTGTTGGATTTATTAATAAATGCACACAGGAGACACCTTACAGGGTCCCCTGAAAACCTACCAAACACTGCTGTGGTCTCTGACTAGTCTTACCAAGCCTGCCATCACCAGACATGTTTCTGACCTCATGGGGTGAGAGCCTGAACTCTCAGAGGCCAGGAACAATGCCCGCTCTGGGCAGAGGTGTTTCACACCTCCCCCAGGCCAAATTGGCACTCCAAAGCAGGAAGCTTCAAAGGTGATGCTGCCTTTGAAATGCAACCCAGGCATCTCCAGAGAGTGGAGGATGTCAACCCCCCTGCCCTGCTCCATGTTTGGCGAGAGTACAGGGAGAAAGTTATTTAGATTAAGAGGTGGGCCTACATTCAGCCAGCCTCACCCCTAAGGTGAGGCAGGTGATGTGGACCCCACTTTTAAGTTTCCTCCATCTTGTTGGAGGGGGAGGTAGCCAATTAGGGACAGGGTTGTGCCACTCCCCAAAGAAAGTGGTCACATAGTGGATGTAGACACACTAAAGATAGGTAGCCCATTGGCTACCACCTGTCTCCCCCGTAACACCTCTAAATTTAGTATTTAGGTGGCACCCCAGGACCCTGAACGTTAGATTCGATGGACCTCAGAAGAAAAGCTGCTGACCAGAGACGGAGTGCCTTATGCAGAGTTTTGGCGCAAAACCCTGCCTGCTGCTTCAAAGGACTCAACCATCCTGGCGTGCTAACATGTCCTGCTGCTGTGAGGCCTCCAGGAACCTCAGAGTACCTCCAGCCCTTTGCCAATTGCCAGAGAACTCCTTTGGAGTAGAGGAACTACTCACCTGCAGTCTGCAGATACTTAACCCGCAGAGTCCGACTTACCGACTTGCTTCTCCCCGGTGATGCTGATGCAGCAACCAAACTAGAAGTGGTACATTAGCTCCAGAGGGTCAGATCTGTCTCCATACCAAGTGGGAGGATTCCAGGACCTACCAGAGCTTTGCCATAGCAATACGTGAGGTACAGGACCACCTGCAATTAACACCAAGACGAAGAGACCAATCTGGACTCTAACTGCCCAGAAAACAAGCACCCATTGAGGGATGTTGAGCCCCCTGAGACTACTCCATGAGTGGCCCAGCTGACCTGGAATCATCCCTGCAACCTGACTGCCCATGACCGCAAAAGCCATTTTGAACCACAGAGCCCGGCTGACCTATCTGTTCTGCACCCAGCTCACCAGGCATGGGTACCAACGAACCAGCTGTGATCCCATGGTCCTGAAGCCCTTGTGACCCAATCCTCAATGGGGGGTCCACGGACTTACCTGTAAGTCCCCTTGTGCAGCCTGTTTTTAGGTGGCCCCCCTTCTTAGTAGCCCACCAGCTACCAACAACCAAGGCACTCTGCTCCCAGCTAAATCCAGGATGCTCCCAACGATCCACTGACCTAACATTGGACCCTGGCCAGCAGCTAGCCTAAACCCCGAAGGTGAACCCCTAGAATCGACTGTATGATTTTATATACATTTATGTGTTTTTCTCCATTGACCCACATTGTGCGTAATCACACACAACAGTGAGCTATTTTCTGAACTTTGAAAATTCATACTAAAAAGTACTTACCTGTGAACGAAGTTCTTGGTCGGAAAATTATATAAAAATCTGTGCTAATCTTGCAAATTGGTCTTGGATTTATTCTTGAGTGTCTGTCTCATTTATTGCCTCTGTGCTTAGCACTACCCTCTGATAAGCCTGACTGCTCATCCACACTACCACAAATAGAGCATTAGTATTATCTACTTTTGCCTCTGTATACCAAACTGGGTCTCACTGGACTCTCTGCACAGTGTACTTCATATTAGAACATTATATAGAGAGCCAGCGTCCTACAGCTACTAACATTTTTGCTTGACCAAAAATTCTCCCAATCTGAAGTTATTCCTTGGTAAGTGTAAAAAGGGAATCTATTGTTTGTCTATGGGAGAGATAGCCTTCAAACAGTGAAAAATGAAGTTAAGAGTTTTTTCCCCTGTCAGGACATGTAATGCTTAAACACATGTCCTACTTTTTAAACACCAAGCACCTTTAGGGTTTCCCTTAGATGTGACTTATAACTAATAAAAAGGATGGTTTAAACTTAGAAAAAAAGTTTGTTTTTGCCAGGTTGAAATAGCAGTTTGAAACTGCACTCCAAGATGCAGTGGCAGGTCTGAGACTTGTTTCACATTGCTACTTTAGTGGGTTGAACAATGTGGGATGCTGCCCACTAGTAGTATTTAATTTATAGGCCCAGGGTGCAGGTAGTACCATTTACTAGGGACTTACAAGTAAGTTAAATATGCCAGATAGGTGTAGGCCAATATTACCATGGTTTAGGAAGAGAGCAGAAGCACCTGATCACTGGTTAGCAGAAGTAATGCCACCAAAAACAAGTTCAGCTAAGTAAGGGAATGAAAGCAAAAGGTTTGGGAGAATCCCACACCAAGGATGTCTGGTCTAACAATAGAAAAGACAAAACAGGCTGTAAAGGATCAACTCAGCTTGGAGCAAGTGTGAAATTATGTGTATTATTATTATTCATTCCTTCAGGCTAGGGAAAGTTGGTGTGTGACAGAAAATGTTTCTATACGTTTTTAATTCTGTGAAAGCTTTAGCATAAATTGTACCAAAAGGATTATTTCAGCAAAATATTAAGATGTCACAATTTCATGCACATGGTACAAGATAAAAAGGCTTTATTTTCAGCTTTGCAGCCTGTCCACCAAACAGTCCTTATGGTAAAGGCAGAGCCACCAATTCTTTTAATGTTGGCAGTTATGGTGGGCATTTTTTACCCCCAAATAACTCTTGACAGGAGCTGTTTAGTAGAAACATGGTGGAGCCAGCAGTGGCCCTGCCACCTAGAAAAATGGCAGTGGCTCAGAAACAGGTAAGGTATGATCTCTGAAATATTTGATAAACTTCAGTTACTACCCTTCAATAAGTAAAGGGGAGAGGTAGAAGGGAGAAAAATGTCATAGAACTAAAAAAGAGATAGTGAAGGAGAGATAGTAATAGGGGCAAATAGAAAAGGTATATTGAGGAAGAAGGGAACAAAAATTGAGAGAAAAGATAAGACAGCACATGGAGAAAAGAAGTGCACAGAGGACAGATGAAACAGAAAATAAAAGATGGAAAATAAAAAGAAAGGAAAGAGGGAAAGCCGCAAATGTCTAATAAAGGTACATATACTGAAAGGAGAGACTGCAGTGAAAAGTTAAACAAAGCTAGAAAAGAGAGACAGAGCAAAGAAGTGCATGTAATGTATGCTTGTTTTTGTTTTTATAAAGAGTAATCCTAGTTGTGTACATGGACCAAGTCTCAGTGGGAATACATGAGGGAAAGAGACAGAGACTCTTCCAGCTAGTGGAAGAGGTGATAAGTCAACCTTTCTGATGTTCTGTTCCTTGAAGAGGTGAGCCTTCAGTTTCTTTCTGAATTGCAGGAGGGTTGATACTTTTCTTATGTCAGATGAGTGGTTGTTCCAGATCCTGGAGGCATATGCTGAGAAGGTTTACATGAGAAAGTGGAATTATTAGTTCGGGTAGTTGGTCATAAACCACAAGCAATAATGGCCCTATTCTTGTTAGGTCATTAAAGATTTCTGTAATTTAAACCCGAGTTCAACCCCAGGTAACTATGGTGCTGAGCAGGCAGGCTTAACTTGAGAAAATGTGTAGTGCATTTATAAGTACCCAAAGAGGTAAAAAGTCATAACCGCAACACAAAAAAATCCACTTCACTTTATAAGAAATGGAGAGTATTTTAATGAACAAAATGACAACACAATGACAAAAATCCAATAAGGGGAAGCAGAGATATGAAATTTTAATCTTTAAATAAAAATAGCACCAGAAGCACAAAGCACCAACTGCAGGCATCTGGATGTGCTAGTCTCGGACAAGGGGAAGGTTCGAGCTGACCGCAATTGAATGCAGGACGAAAATGAGGACCAGGTTGTTCCTGGTCAAAGACTTAACCTTGAATTTAGATATTGTTTAGAAAAGGTATAGTCTTCAGCAGGGCAATGCAGCAGGCTGGATCCGAAGACAGGGTCATAGATGACAAGCTGATGAAGGAAAAGGTCTTGATGAGGCCACTGATGAAGGCGGGGAAAACTCTGAATGGGAAAATTCCTGAGTTGGCACCCAAACATTTGTTGGTGTCAATCAAATTCAGTTTGACCTCAGGCCCAGTGAAGCTTTCCATCTTCGGACTTAGACACTTTTCTGGAAGTTGGATTCCTCCTTCAGAACAAGGCAGCATAGTGTAGATGAAGAGAGTTCAAAGTGCCCGGATGTTGGTTGGCCACAGGCCACAAGAAATTGATGTGCTGCTGCTGAGAATAATGTTGTAGATGTTACAGAGAAGTCAGGCCCACCAGCGGATCGGCTTGGCAGGTTGGTCCTAGTATTCTGTCAGTTGTCTGCGAAAAAGTCTTTAAAACCTTTCCAAGTCCCATGCTTTAGTGTTAAGCAAGTGGAGTACACTCTGACACCAGTGAAGAGTTCCAAAACCTCAGAAACAGCACTTGGGAGGGTGTGGGGGGGTCAAGAGTCATACCAATAGAAGCCACCAGTAAGGTCCAGGGCAGGCTATTTGAAATTGGTCAGCTGGGGCCTTTCAGAGAAATGGCTTTCTTGCAGCTTTTGTGTCTTTTTAAATTACAAGAGGTCAGACAACTGGCTCTTGGATTCCACTTCTTTGTCCTGGCACAAATGGGAGGAGGTTCAAACTTATGGCTCTCCTCCAGGTCTCACCTGCAGATGCAGTCCTTCTTCTGTCTTCCACAGGTCCAGTAGTATTTTAAAGAGGGTGTCCAAGTGTGTCACATTTATACGTGGCACTAGCCTGTGAGTGGAGGTGACTCCTGGCCCCTCCTTAATCAATAGGGAAAAAGTTCCCAGGGGTAACTCTACCTACGTTTGCAGCAGTTCCTGATGCCCTTCTGTAAAAAATCCTACAGTGCCCCTCTCCACCTAAAACCAAAATGGCAGAACCTTCTTCCCTGAGCAAAGTTTCTATGCCAAATCTAGAGGTGTGCCCAGGGAAACAAGCAACCCCTCCTCTGTGGTAACTTAAGGCTGGTTCTGGGAGTAGTTTCTCTCCCACTGAGATTGGTGTCTGACTGGTTAAAAGGACAAAAGAGGGGGGCAGACCCGGAAGTTAGATACATCTGCATGCAACAGGGTGGGCCTCTTTGAAGATAATTTATTTCCTTGCACTGCCCAGATAATCATACCGTCAGAAGAATAGAATACCTTTCCAGAACCAACGCCTATGTCTCAACTCTGGCAGCAAGTTCACACCTCATCAAGAAGCTATTCAACCCCTGGGTGAACAGCTGAAAGCTCATGCAAATGGGCTTTTAGAGGCTTTAGGCAGGCAAAAGTTTCCTTTTGAAAAGTATCTATTGTAAAATATTTAGTAAAAAGACGACTTTACCATTGAATCATGAACCATACATTTTTTGTTGGGTCTTAGGCGGAGGTAACATTATTTAATTTGAATATTAACTCCAAGTCCTTTCCATTGGAACAGCTAACCCTGCTACAGTGAAAATAGCTTGGCGTTGTCACTGTAAGGAAAGGTTTTACATTAAACTTTTACATATCCTACTTTTAAATACCATGCATCTTGCCTTATTTGGCATTTCAGCTTACTTAGGGGTGCCTTATTAATTAAAGGAGAATTTCAGCTTGTCAAAAAGGGCTATTTTGACAGGCCGACTTTTCAATTAAGACTTACACAGCCAGGTTACTGACGGCAAGCCTGCAGTTGTGTTTTGCATATTTACTTTAGTGGTGACGCAATATTTGTCGCAGTCCACTAGTGACATTTAAATTACAGACAGTGGGTACACTTTGCAGCATATAGTAGGGAAATATGGAGTAGTAAATATGCCAATTTGGAGAATAGAAAATGTCAACATGTTTTAGGGGTTAGAGCACATCCACTGGGGCCTAGTTAGCAGAGCCACAGTGAACAGAGTCACAAAAACAGCAGCATCGGTCCAAAAAGATAGGGGCGATAATACCAAAAAGATGTGTTTTCCTATAACTTATTTTTTCAGTTTTCTCTTTCCTGTAGTGTTCATTCTCTAATTTTGATATGTCAGAGCTCTTTATCTTGTGTTGACCTCCAGATTTTTGTTTTTAGTTTGTCAGCTAAGTATACAGGGGTCTGAATGTAGAGGACCTTGAAAGTGATACAACTGATCATGAAGATGATCCAGGGTTGCAGACGGAGCCAGTGTGGATACTATTGTGCAACAATGAAGTGAGCAGATTTCTTTTCCCATTTGATGAGCTATCTTGCTGTGTAAA
Source organism: Calotriton arnoldi (assembly GCA_963921515.1). Classification (NCBI taxonomy): domain Eukaryota; kingdom Metazoa; phylum Chordata; class Amphibia; order Caudata; family Salamandridae; genus Calotriton; species Calotriton arnoldi. The sequence continues at coordinate 624,535 of CAWUFW010007271.1, read as the reverse complement.
GAATGTCTTTCAGTCGAGGGTGGCCTTGGGGATGCTGTTGAGCAAGCCATTGGCTCCATATGAGTGGAAGAGAGCTAGGTATTGTACAGGTGTTCTGATGTTTGGTGCTCAGAGAAAGGTTTTCACTTTTTTCAGGAGAGTTGTAAGCAGGCTGTTTGGTCTTCTTAGCAATTGTTTGTTTGAGTGCAAGGTTCACATTGACAATGATTTGTCCAGTTCTGTAAGTTGGGGTGTGCCAGTGTCTGTTTAAGATGGAGAGCTATGCCTGCATTAGAGCATGTTTGGCATTGTTGACAAAGAAGGCAATTCACTCTTCGAGGGCTTCCCATTAGGTAGTTTGTTAACATTTCAGTTTGAATCCATTTGAGGCAAGCTTTGAGCCTCTGTATATCAATGGTTGAGAATATATCGAAATAGAGCTGGCTGTCATCAGGATGCTAGTGGATCTAATGCTGCTCTCTCCAATAACAGCTCCCAAGGGCTCCATATAAGGATTGAAAAGGATAGATGGACGGAGCTGTGGAAGACTCTGCAGGTGGCAGGGAGAGTCGAGGATCTGGTAGTTCCTATCTGAAAAGGTTGCTGTAGGTTGATGAAGAAAGATGTGAACCGTTTAAGTATTGTGCCAGGGTGGATCAATGCTGTATGGTCACAGTATCATATAAGTGGAGCAGGAGCAAAAGACAATGGTTGTTTTTGTCACTGAAGTGAAGGGCATTGTGGGTTACTTCGAGGGAGAGTGAAGATTTCAATACTGTAGTGTGATCTGAACCCCAATTTATATTCTTCAAGTAGGTTTTTATTTCTGACCTGCTCCTCTAGGTATGTGATGACTGCCTTCTCATTGATTTTTCAAGCAAATGGGAGATAGGTTACAAAGCAGATGTTTGTGAGGTTGGCTGGTTCTAGTGTAGTTTTTTCAGCCGGGGGAGGATGTGTCTGGTCAAAAATATAAGGAAAACTAACATAAATAAAACCAGGCTTTTTATGTTGCAGGCTAAACTGTGAGGGAAATACCATATGTGAATATCATAGAAATAGGAGACTTCTATGTATATTCTACAGGCCACTGGTTCTAAACTTGTGAGTCAGTATAGAGGGTTAATACACAAACTGCAGAGATCTGTGCAGAATTCAAAGCACAGTTTATAATCCAGTCAGAAAAAATATAGACATGAACCTTCTGCAGAAATCTATGTTTATCCCATGAAACTGATACTGCAATTCTGTTAAGAAAGCTTAGTGGGTTAAGGCACCAAATGCAAAAATGTGTGAGTAAACATATAGCTAACATGCTTTAATGATAGTGAGGGAGAATAATAAGTCAACGTATTTGCTGCAGGCAACCTGCATGTCACAGCATTCAAGCTTAGTATGATAGCTCCTTCACACCATCCCACAGACAGTGTGGAGTGGCATATGACTATGAAAATCCTAAAAAGCTGCACAATTGAAGGATTTAAAGTTCACCAATGTTGTCCAAAGGCAAGCTCAAACTACGACCACCATGACCCCTGCCCAAACTCAGGGCACTCTCTTGATCTTGTCTAAGCTGTCCTTTGTCTTTTATATGCCTGTGAGAAAGATCCAGCACCTTTGCTAAAAGAGCAGGAAAGGTTGTACTCAGTTGTGCTGCACAAAAAAGACCTAACAGAGCTCCACAGCAGGTGTAAATCAGGGACCAAAGGGACATCTGGAGTAGGGGTGTGTTTTGATACTGGCTTAAAAGACCCAAAATAAGTTCCACAGCAAGTGCTAATCAGGGGCCAAGGGGAGTAGGGGTGTTTTTTTTACTGGCTGGATTATAATACTTTACATACTTGTGTTCAAATTGAGGACACTGGATGTTGAGTGTATAAAATATACAATACATAGGTATTGCGGATGTTGAACTAAAAATTATGCTTTAGATACTAGGGTTCAGCATACACTGATTTGGTTTTGTTTTTTTGCAGGGAAGGATATTATGGATACTAACCCGAGGATGGTGCAATGTATTCTGGGCCTTTGGAAATGCTGCTGTGAGCAGGGTGCTTTACATAAAGGACTTTTTATATGTTAACCTGGGGGAGGGGTTGGATACTGGACTAAAACAGCAATTTTACATGTCATACATTGAGGACAATAGTCAGAGGAAGGGGCTTATGAAATTATTGGCACTGGCCTTGGTTGTGCGCTTTACATATTAGGGCACTGAAGAAACTAACATGAATGTTTTGATTTGTTCTGCATTCCGTCCATCATTTGTGTGTCTTTTGCTTTCTCGCCCTAAGTGCACCAGGTTTGCTGAGACATGGGTCTTGAGCTCACTGTGCCACTGGATTCAAGCTAGCCTGGCTGATGAGGGGTGAAACCCTGAAACCGGCCATGTCTGAACTGGGGTGGTGGAGTGAGCTAAAGAATGATGATGGATTAAACCCAGATCAGTTGACTGGGGGTGAGTGTTTGATTTGCTCTAACGCTCCGTCCATCATCCCCTTTGGTATCGCTTTGTTCGCCCTAAGTTGGCAGGGTATGCCCAGACGTGGGTCCCTTGCTCACTTTGCCACTGGATTCAAGATAGCCTGGCTGATGAGGGTTTTGAACCCGAAACCAGTCCCAGGATGCTTGTTTCCGGTCCAGGGAAGACATGGCTTGGCAGTTCGGGCTGGACTGTTCCCATGAGGCACAGGGTCAAACTGATTTGCATATGGCCATGTCTGAACTGGGGTGGTGGAGAGCTAAAGAATGATGATGGATTAAACCCAGATCAGTTGACTGGGGGTGAGTGTTTGATTTGCTCTAACGCTCCGTCCATCATCCCCTTTGGTATCGCTTTGTTCGCCATAAGTTGTCAGGGTATGCCCAGACATGGGTCGCTTGCTCACTTTGCCACTGGATTCAAGATAGCCTGGCTGATGAGGGTTTTGAACCCGAAACCGGTCCCAGGATGCTTGTTTCCGGTCCAGAGAAGACATGACTTGGCAGTTCGGGCTGGACTGTTCCCATGAGGCACAGGGTCAGACTGATTTGCATATGGCCATGTCTGAACTGGGGTGGTGGAGTGAGCTAAAGAATGATGATGGATTAAACCCAGATCAGTTGACTGGGGGTGAGTGTTTGATTTGCTCTAACGCTCCGTCCATCATCCCCTTTGGTATCGCTTTGTTCGCCCTAAGTTGGCAGGGTATGCCCAGACATGGGTCCCTTGCTCACTTTGCCACTGGATTCAAGATAGCCTGGCTGATGAGGGTTTTGAACCCGAAACCGGTCCCAGGATGCTTGTTTCCGGTCCTGGGAAGACATGGCTTGGCAGTTCAGGCTGGACTGTTCCTATGAGGCACAGGGTCAGACTTATTTGCATATGGCCATGTCTGAACTGGGGTGGTGGAGTGAGCTAAAGAATGATGATGGATTAAACCCAGATCAGTTGACTGGGGGTGAGTGTTTGATTTGCTCTATCGCTCCGTCCATCATCCCCTTTGGTATCGCTCTGCTTTACATAAAGGACTTTTTATATGTTAACCTGGGGGAGGGGTTGGATACTGGCCTAAAACAGCAATTTTACATGTCATACATTGAGGACAATAGTCAGAGGAAGGGGCTTATGAAATTATTGGCACTGGCCTTGGTTGTGCGCTTTACATATTAGGGCACTGTAGAAACTAACATGAATGTTTTGATTTGTTCTGCATTCCGTCCATCATTTGTGTGTCTTTTGCTTTCTCACCCTAAGTGCACCAGGTTTGCTGAGACATGGGTCTCGAGCTCACTGTGCCACTGGATTCAAGCTAGCCTGGCTGATGAGGGGTGAAACCCTGAAACCGGTCCTAGGATGCTTGTTTCCGGTCCTGGGAGGACCTGGCTTGGCAGTTCGGGCTGGACTGTTCCCAAGAGGAACAGGGTCAAGACTGATTTGCATACGGCTGGGTCTAAACTGGGGTGACATGGGGAGCAAAAGAATGATGGATTCAACCCAGACCTCTTGACTGGTGTGAATGCTTTGATTTGTTCTGCAGTCCGTCCATCATTGTGTGTCTTGTACATGCTGGGCAGCAATGACTTGGCTAAGGTGACAAGGAGAACTTTACAAAATTGCATTTTAAAACTGCTGCTTTATATCCAATATATTTGATAAATTATGAGGTCAAATTCATTTTTGGGAAATGTTTTTCCAAACTTTTCTTGAGTAAAATGAATCCACTAAAACTGTCCAGGAAATATTACGGCTTGTTCGCAATACGTGCTTTCTCATTCCAATTCGTGTCTGCTGTTAAAAGAAATTGCTGAACCGATTTGTACCGCTAGTGCTGACCAAGATGAAACAATCCATTGATGATAAATTTCATCTGAAGACAGACAAATACATATCTTCAAATCCATAATGTATTTTTCTTTTGCAGTTAAGATCCTTTGATGAGCCTATAGTTACTCTGTTGCTCCCTATAGTAGCTGCACAAGACAATTCTGTTGTTAGGTTTGACATAACCAGTACTGGATGCACCCACATGTCATTCTTTGCTTCTTCTTGGTAAGACTAGACAGACACTGCTCAAGGGCCCTAAAACAATTCGTACCACTCACTTCCTCAAGCCGTACTGTAAAACATTGCCTTTATGCCAGTGATTTCTCAATTTTAATGTGCGTGTGTATATTTTACGATACGTAAAGGCAGTGCACAAAGTTACAGCTTCGAGCGCCTGAAATTCTTTCAGGCAAGCAGCACAACCTTTCCGGATGCAGCAGCAGCAGGGAAAATTAACTTGGGGGCAACAGGTATGCGTGACCTTTTCTCTTCAGGAGCCTACAGCGGCAAACACATCAGGCTTGGGGTTTCTGGTGAACCGTAACATCTCTTCCTTCAGGCTTCTTTTTAAACAGTTTTCCATGAAGATCTAGAGGTGAAGATGAAAAAGGAAGGTTGCAGGGCGAAAGCTGCTCTGTTTTCCATTTGATTGTAGTCCACTGGTGCAGAACTTTAATATAGCAGATTCAAGAAAGTTCAGGATCTTTCAGCTACTGTGAACTTTGCATCAAGACTGAAGGCGTCAAAAACAGTAAAACCAAGGCTCTGTAATGTGTGGGTTATTTTCCAATTTAATAAGGTAAAATAATCGCAGCAACAATACAATTATTTCATTTTACTTTCGGCTCCCGAGTGCTGCTTTGCCGAGTACAGGCCAGATGTCATTCTGTGGATGCCATCTCTGTGATTCGTAAAATCGCAGGATAAGCGGCCACAAATAATGTTTTGCTATATACTAAACCGTTTTTGCAGGTCAAAAAAGCTTTACTGATTCACAAAATGGGGCGACTCATTCCAAGTTGCTTTTAGGAAGAGGAAAAAGGGGTCCCACATCTGCAGGTGCAAAACATTGAAAATGTATAGATACCTCAAAAAAGATAATGGCACTTCACAGTTGTATATCAGGGAGAATGCACTCTCATGAATGTGTGTGTGCATGTGCATGTGTTTGTGTGTGTGTGTGTGTGTCTAGGTCCGGTCTAGGTCCACTCTCTCCCCGCAGCTCCGCTGTGCCGTCTCTTGCCTCCAGACCCCGACCTCCTCCTTGGGAGGTTCGAGGCTGCTGCCCGCTCCTGCACCTGTTGCCCGCTCCTGCGCCTGCTGCCAACTCCAACTGGGACCAGACTGCCTGCAACCACCATAACCTTTCTCAGCCGTTTTTTTTCCTTCTTAATTTTTCCCTGTTGTGCCACTGTTATGGTGCCCATCTGTGTCTTGCTCTAATTCCACCACTGTTTTTATTTTCTCGTGCCTGCCTGTTCCTTTTGCCTTTTGCCTCTGCTGCCCCTGCGGCCCCTCCCCCCCGGAATTCCCCCCCGGAACTCCCCCACTCCCGCCTCCCAGCCTCTCCTCCCTCCCACCTCCCCTACTTAATGGCGGCCACTGCGCGGTCACGCACCAAAGGCAAGCCCGTCTGCGCCCGTCCGCGGCCAGCGCCAGTAACCCTGGACCTCCCACTACCCATCGCTACGACACCACCACCCTCCTCGCACTCAACCCTGGAAGACTTAGAGAATGCCAACAGGCCTCGCCGAACACGACCCACGGCCAGTTCTGCCTCCACTGCCGCCAGACCCTCACCGCCACCCCGGCCTTCAACACCGCCGACGCCAGCACCGGCGACACTCTAAAATGCATCCTCCTCAACGTTCGCTCCGTACACAAACACGCCATGGAATTCTGGAACCTACTCGACTCTCTCTCGCCCGACATCGCCTTCTTCACAGAGACCTGGACCAACACATCCTCCGCCCCCGACATCAGCACCGCCATCCCAGACGGAAACAAGATCCAGAGGAAAGACTGCCCCAAGCACCCAGGAGGGGGGCTCGCCATCGCCCACAAGAGCACCCTCCGCCTCACCACCTCCAGTGAAACCTTCCCCTCCGCCGAACACCTGCACTTCCAGATCCAGACCACCCCCAAAGCCACACTCCGCGGAACCCTCATCTACAGACCCCCCGGCCCGAACACCCTTCACCACCACCATCACCGACTTCATCGCACCCCACGCCATCACCTCAACAAACTACATACTCATTGGAGACCTGAACTTCCACCTCGACAACCCCAGCAACCCCAACTCCACTATCCTTCGAGACAACCTCACCAGCATTGGACTTAAACAACTCATCAACACACCGACTCACAGAGCAGGACACACCCTCAACCCCATCTTCGCGGCAGGAAACAGCATCCAATTCAGCCACACAACGCAGCCGACATGGACCGACCACCACTGCGTTCACTTCGCCATCAACAAACCCAAGACACCCAAACCAGCTCCATGCCCACCTCGAAGGAACTGGAGCAAGGTTACCGACGAGCAACTTAACTCCACCCTCACACGAGACAACCACACCTGGGCACCCGACGCAAACGACGCAGCCAGAGAACTCCACACCTGGATCTCCAAGTGCGCAGACGAGCTCGCCCCGCTACGCAACCCCGACAGACAACGCCCCAGGAAAGCCGCCTGGTTTACCACCGCTCTCCAAGAAGCCAGACGCACCTGCAGATGTCTTGAGAAGAACTGGAGAAACACCAAGACAACCGAAAACCACACCACCTACAAGGACGCCATGAAGGACTACCACAACCAGATCAGAGCCACCAAGAGGAAATTCATCCACAACAAAATCCTGGCCAACTCCACCAACTCCAAGGAACTTTTCAGTGCCATTCAAGAATTCACCAACCCACGCAGCGAAGCCACAGAGAGCACCCCATCCCAAGACCTCTGCGACAAGCTTGGAACCTATTTCCACCTCAAGATCAAAAACCTCTACGACAACTTCATCGACCATCCACCAGGTGCCACAGACGGCCCCCCAGAAACACCAGCCAGCCCACCATTTCCAACTGGACACCGATCATGGCCGAAGACACCGCCTCGACCATGAAAAGCATCCACTCGGGGGCCCCCACCGGCCCCTGTCCCCCTCACATCTACCACAGAGCCGCGGCCGCCATCGCACCCGAACTACAATGCACCATCAACACCACCTTCAAAACAGGCACCTTCCCAGATGACTGGAAGCGCGCAGAAGTCAGACCCCTGCTCAAGAAGCCCACAGCTAACCCCACCGACCTCAAGAATTATCGGCCCATCTCGCTCCTCCCCAGCCAAAGTTGCAGAGAAAACAGTCAACAGGAAACTGATACGATTCATTGAAGAGAACGCCATCCTCGACCCGTCCCAATCCGGATTCCGAAGCAACCACAGCACAGAGACCGCCCTACTCGCCGCCACAGACGACATCCGCACCCTCCTGGACCAAGGCCACTCCACAGCCCTCATCCTACTCGACCTATCAGCGGCCTTTGACACCGTCTCCCACCGCACACTAGGCGCCAGACTACACGATGCAGGCATACAAGTAACAGCCCTGGACTGGATCCGATCATTCCTCACCGGAAGAAGCCAAAGGATCAGACTCCCACCCTTCCTCTCTGACCCCACGAAAATCACCTGCGGAGTCCCACAGGGTTCATCACTGAGCCCCACCCTCTTGAACATCTACATGGCCCCCCTCACAGCCATCGTTCGACAACACGGCCTCAACATCGTATCCTATGCCGACGACACCCAGCTCATCCTCTCCCTCACCAAAGACCCCACCACTGCCAAACTCAACTTCCAGAAAGGAATGCAAGACGTCGCAGTCTGGATGACCAACGGCTGCCTGAAGCTCAATGCCGAGAAGACAGAAGTCCTCGTCCTCGGTACCACCCCTTCTGCATGGGACAGCACCTGGTGGCCGACCGCCCTCGGAAGCCCACCTACCCCCTCAGACCGCGCCAAGAACCTCTGCATCGTACTCGACTCATCACTCACCATGAACCGACAGTTCAACGCCATCACTTCCAGCTGCTTCAACACCCTCCGCATCCTCCGCAAGACCTTCAAGTGGATCCCCCCTGAGTCAAGGAAGACAGTCACCCATGCACTCATCACCAGCAGACTGGACTATGGAAACGCACTCTATGCTGGCATCAACAAGTCCCTACTCCGCAAACTCCAGACAATACAGAACACCGCCGCCAGACTCGTCCTCGGCATCCCCCGACACGAACACATCAGCCAACACTAACGAAATCTCCACTGGCTCCCCGTGGAGAAAAGAGTCACTTTCAAAATCCTCACTCACGCCTACAAATGCCTACACAACAACGGACCCAAATACCTCAATGACAGAATCAACTTCCACGTACCCAAAAGAAACCTCCGATCTTCCAACCTCGCACTGGCTGAAACCCCGCGCATCCACAGAGCCAGAGCAGGCGGAAGATCCTTCTCTCACATTGCAGCCAAGACCTGGAACGAGTTACTGGCAGACATCAGTCGCGCCCCCTCCCTGAACACCTTCAGGAAGACCCTCAAGACCTGGCTCTTCGGCTAAACAGATCTGTGGCCCCCCCCCCCTCAGCGCCTTGAGACCCTCACGGGTGAGTAGCGCGCTTACAATTCCCTGATTGATTGATTGATTGTGTGTGTGTGTGTGTGTGTGTGTGTATATATATATACATATATATATATATATATATATATATATATATATAATACAAAAAGAGTTGCCTCTAGGTGGGATGCACTCCCAGGTGGAAATTACGCCAAAGCAACGGCACACGCCATGAACAAAGTCCTTTTCTGGTTTCTTGCCAGACGCGTTTCGGGCCAACGCCCTCTTCAGTGGCAGACCATGTGACGTGACGGCGTGCGGCAACCACCAGTAAATCCCCGTAATAATTATGCTCAGGTGAACCACCTGAAGCAATGCTTCCTGGGTCTGGTGGTTCAGTAAAACCCAAGTGGGTCGCCGCCGGCACTCACATTCAAAAATGTCTTTAAAAGCATTGCCGATGTTCGCGCCAGCACCCCTGCATATAACAGGCATCTCCTGTTCCACAGTTAGCTGCCCCAAAAAAGCAGCCGCGGACCCGTAAGTGTTTCGCGGTGGTGCAATCCCGTGACCAGGCATGGTTATTTAACATTATTAATGTCTAACTATTGACAAGAGTGAGATAAAATAATAATTCAAAGTATCGAAATAATAGTTAGAATGACCCCAACAACTTACCAAGGTGTGATTTATTATAACTATTGCAGAAAATAAGTTATAGAACTTGCTTTTCTGGTGTGCCTGAATCGAGCTCTGGAGCAGCCTCTCCTGATTGGGTAGCCTTTTTACAGGCTGAACCTAACTGCTCTGATGAGGTTTGAAGTGGCCTGCAAGGAAACAAAGTGACATCTGGTGGGAGGAGATCTGCAGCTGCACAGCTAAAGGCGGGAAGGGGGCTGGGTAGCCAAACTGGTCGTCAAAAGGAGAAAGCAGTAAGGGCAGGAACCAGGCCCAGCACCACTTTCTACACTCCCAGACAGATTGGAGCCCCTGTAGTTGAATTAGCAGATGGGCTTGAAGGTGAGTGTTAGGGAAAGTTAGCCACACCTATAGGCTGGGTTAGCCAGACCTGAACCCACAGGATTTTCTTCAACTTGAATTTCTGTGACAGTGATTTCTGAGACAAGAAAATGCCACACAGTGTTCATCACAGACGGTGGCACCCTGCACCATATTGGTCAGGGGTACCCCCTTCTTGCAATCCCAGAAACCTGGAAGAATATGGGAGAGCTTCCCAGCAACGCAGATCCCTTCCTGAAATATCAAGAGAGGAAAGACTGTCCTGCTGAGTCCCTGGTAACCACCACAAGAGGACTGCACTCACAAGAAATGTACCTGCTGCACATTTTGGGCTTCAAAAAAGAGGATTTCGCTTCTGCACCTTTCGCTGGTGTTGGGGACTCCAAAAGATCTAAAAGAAGTATCAGAAGTTAAAGGACTGCCCTGCTGTTGGACCCATGGACTGCACAAGAGAGGACTGCACTCATAAGGACTGCCTTGATTCACTGAAAAGGCTTAACAACAAAAGGACTTTGCCTGATTTAAATGATAAGAAGTGGACTCCCTGGTCAGTAACAGGTAGAAAAGGGCCGGAAGGGCTACCTGCAAAATCAGCAACAAGGACAACTCCAGCTGACAAGATTCACCTGTAATTTACTTGGATTGACAAGGTGCATTTTGTGGGTTGCAATCCCAGAAGCAATCCCAGAAGCCAAGAGGCAAACCAGAGCTTCTGAATCCTTGTCTTGTGCTGTGGACCACTTTCCTGCATCAAGAAACAGTTCTGGAAATAAAAGTAAAAGGGTTACATGGGGGCAGCCTGAACTCTTGACTTTGTTCCGGTCCAGTGCAACCTTTTTTAACCATTTGAGCGCTATTTGCTTCTAGGCTCTAGTTTTAATTTTAATTTGAAAAATTCATATGTGAGACTCCCTACATTGGATTTGTGTCATTTTGGTGTCATTTTAATCATACAAATATGTCCTGTATACCCTTGTATGTAGTGTCTTACTTATTTACTGTATTGGTGCTTTTAAATGCTGTACATGCAGACACCAGTCTCTTAAGCTAAGCCTGACTGCTTGTGAGCCAAGTTGTCAAGGATTAATTTATTGAGACTTGGCTGGACCTTATATGTGATTGTAGTGTTATTACTAGCTGTAGGTACCTACCTGCATCTACTAATAAACCACCTACCAACACCAGCCAATCAAGAAAGCAAATATTTTCATGAATATAAATGAATGCACCAAACATGGTAAAAGACATCGCCATGAACACGCGCACTGGAGTACTCCAGAGGAAGACAAGAAGGGGCAATAAGAGATACAAAAGAAGTCGCACCTCAAAGAGTAACAAGGAACCCATGGGGGGCAAACTAAAATATAGATGATGGACCTCACTATGCTGAATTTCACAGATAGAGACTTGACGAACTCTAAAATTGAAGTGCTCAAGCTTGGTTTGACTTTCTGCTCGAGTACAGACTTTCATTATTTCCAAATCAGAAGAGAGTTATACAAATTTATAAGGAAACTTAAGTTGTTGAAGGTCCACATGTTAAGTGAATATAAAAAAGCAAGGATAAGGCCTTTGAGTCTACAGTGCAACTGACATTCTGACAGGTGAAGATGTTCAGGCGCTAATTTCACTACAAAACTTGGAGGAACTGTCACCACAGGGCCCTGAAATAGGGACAAACGATGTATTCAATATACTGGAATTTGCAGGAATGCAACAAAGAGGCGGGTCTAATAACTTTAAAGTAGGCCGTGTTAAGAAGAACTCTGCGAAGTGGTAAAAAATTCCACAGAGTTCCGCGAGTGGGCAGAGTTGCTTGCTGCACCTGTTTGTGTGACATTTCCATCATATGTAACGCGTAGTGTGTTCTTGTGCCGGAATTCGCACGTGAATGTCACCATGCATTTCGCATGGGCCTAGCCATCTTGGTTTTTTGCTCTGTTAATGGGGCTGGGCCTATTTTTCAATCTCTGTTTACTCTTCTTAATCCTACCCTCTCAAAACCTACCTACCCCTATTTTTTTTTACTATAACCTTACCCTGTGTTTTTGCATTTTACATTCTTTCTAATTCTTTTTGTGTTTTTGTGTGACTTTTGTACTTTTTAATTTTTTTGCTTTACTTTCTTATTTTTCCTTCCTTACTTGTTTTTCCTTCTTGTTACTGCTTTCTTCTCTTCCCTCGACCACACGCCATGGCAGAGCAGGGGAGCGGCAGCACCAGGCCCCCCAAACCAACACCGGCCTCAGCCATCTACCTTATTATTATTATTATTATTAATAAACATTTGTATAGTGCATGTCTACCCTCGGGCATCCCAGCGCTAGCGACTGAACAGAGAACGGGGGAGGTTATAGGGCCGATTGTTGGAATAGCCAGGTTTTTAGAAGTTCACGAAATGGAAGGAGATGGGGTTCAGAGCGAAGGTGTGGGGGTAGTGTGTTCCAAAGTTTCGCCACATTATAGGAAAAGGATCTTCCTCCACTTCTTGTCCTCCTGATTTTGGGAACGACCTTGCAGTAGGCCGTGCCGTGAAGGGGTGCAGCCCCACAAATTATTCACGGGGGAGGAAGAGGCAGCATTAGTTTTTTATGTGCAGTGCCTCCTCCCCTCCACCCTACCAGCAGGCGGCAGGCCTGGTAGCGGGTACGCCCTCCGGGAGCACAAGCAGTATTGGGAGAGGGTGCATCGTACTGTGCACCGCTGCTCTAGGATCCGTTGCACCCAACAACAGCTGACGCACCGGTGGGCGGACATCCTGGATAGGGACCAGGAACTGCTCAACCTGCTGGGTGTGGAGGTTGTGGGGCTTGGTTAGTAATAATTATTCATTTGTTGTGTTCTATCTATGCTAACATTGTTTTCCCAAATAGCAAGCATGCTGCTCACACTAAGGTAAGTTAAGTTTATGTCACAATTATTATGTGATCATCCTAGAGTATACAGGTGCTTGACGGCGCTACCTAATCCTACTTGTTGGCGCTCACTTTGACTGTTTATTTAAGAAGTCATGCAAAGACTCCTCTGTCATGTCACTGAGATAGTGGTAGTTATTGGTATTAGTGAGCTAGTGCGTTCTTCTCTCACGTCTATGTGCCTTTATTTTTTGTAGCTCGTACAGTACCAACTCCCAACCCCAAGCGATTTCCTAGTGATGTGTAGTAAGTACCTAGTAACTATGCATGCAGCAGCATCTTTCCGATCGAAGGAGTTCAAACCCCAAACATACGGCAGTCTCAGTACTAGAAGATTTCTGGTTCGAGTGGTACGGGCACGATGTGTGTTGATTAAAACAACATATCCCTGAACCTACAATTGGAAAAAACTAAAAGAATAAATAAAGGAATACAAACAATAATCTTGTTCCATTCATTTGGACTGAGGCAGTTCAATCATAAATTCAGAAAGGGAAAAGAGCATTTGTTGAACAGCATAAATAAACAGAGCTGCTGCAGATAAACCAAATAAAATTGGGATGCAGGGCACATTCTTTTTGTGCCTGAATCTAAGAACCTGTGACGGAGTCCTGACGAAGGCCTAAGCCGAAACGCGCGTAGTTGTTAGATCTCAAACCGCCAGTCTCCTCATGCCATCATAAGGATGGATGTGTATTGAATGCATTACATGTATGATTTGTTGTAGAATTCAAGAATTTATTTGTTTCTACAGTTTAGATTCTAGTAAAGTTATAGTTTTTTGCTTACAGGATTTCATCATACGATATTTTTGTCTTCAGCTAATATAAATAATAGGTAGAAAAGAGACAACTAAGATATGTGGATATAATTATCAGTTTGCCTGCATGTACACTAAATAATGTGTTTTTAATTTGTGTTTATATTTGTAATGACAATATTTTTTTATGCAAAAATAAGTAGATATTTATATTATCAAACTCAAGTTAAAAATAAAATAAAAAACAATAATAAAAGAATATTGATTTGGTCATTGCTTATTATATGTAGCTACTTCTATAATTATCTGGTGTTGATGTGTCAGTTATCTGGTTAATGCACCTTGCCTAGGTGCTCACTTCCTCTTTTACCCTCATTGCAGCAGCATGTATGCAATGAAAGAAAATGCAGACTGAGAGGAACCGTCAAAGGTTGAGGGATCGAGAATGAGATGAGAAGCAACGATCATTCATTAAAATGTATTAGTAGTTCCAAAATGTAGTTTAGGAAATTCGGAATAGGCTTATGAAATTAAGGAATAGGTCTACAATACTAATAGGAGAGGAGATCTGATTTATAAAAGTTAAATCAAATGTTACTGCATTTGCCTTTCCTAGTCAAAATATCTTTAGTGAGATTAACTGTACCTCTAATTGTTTTCTATTTTATTTTGTTTATTTCCTACATCAGCATGCAGGGGCAGGGGGATCCGGCTAATACCACCACTGAGGCGCCGGAGGGTGAGGGGGCTGGAGGTGCCACCACGAGAGCCAATGGCTCTGCTGGACCCAGTAAGTCCTCTTGTTAATATAATTCTTTCCCTATCTTGATTCGTTTACCGCTCCACATGTAGAATTCTTTTTCCCTTTTTACTGTGCCTGTCTCCTAATTTATTTTCAACTCCACTTTGACCTGTTTCCTAAATCCTTCTTATTCCTACACTATCCTATGTATTACTTACTTTCTCTATATTTCAGGTTTCTATACTTGACTTCAAAGCTATCTGTACTAGTCTGTAGCTTTCTTTTTCTTCTTCTTTGTCAGTAATCTTTCCCTCTCCCCTTATAGACTGCTGGTACAGTAAGACTCAGATAACCCATAATAGGTCAAGTTCTATACTGTGAAGATTGCATGTCCAGTTAGGGTATTCTACGCATGTTTGTTGAGAAGGCTTTCTTTTCCTTGCTCATACTCAAACAATACTGTAAAACGAGAGAGTAAGATAACAAATCCTATGCACACGCAAAAGGTAAGAGGTATATGACACTGTTCCTGTAATTTACAAAGGAGAGACAAACCCTTGATCCGTTGTAGTTCGATTTTAATATGAATTTTCTTGCGCAAACCAGCCAACGCGCGTTTCGTCAGTGGGTAGTATCCCCATGACTTCTTCAGGGCTGGGGAGCAATACAGAAAGTCAAACATGTCACCTTTCGCACAGGATGACTACAAGTGAAAGGCAAACCATATTATCACACACCCGTGTTCTAATTGCGTTACCAGGTGTGCAATGTACCCCTAGGGTATCAGGTGAAGACAGAAAGAAAAACAGAAAGAAACACCCCAAAGCAAACCATCACATTGTTAATTTAAAAACATTTAAAAACATTGTACTCCTGACTGATCACATGTTAATCAGGATTCGCAGTTACATCACCTACTATGCCAATAGACAGAGTAAAGCAGGAAAAGATAGGGGAAATCCTGCAATCATATAGCAGATGTAGAACAAAGCATAAGACAACTTGTCTTATCGTGTCTCAAAGGTTAAAAACTAGACGCTGAACCCAAAATTGCACAAACATGAGAGTCAATATGTGAAAGAATTATAACCCTAGATAAACCACAGATGTAAATCATACATCACCCAAGTGTCAAGAGTGAGCGTTTTGCTATAATTACCCCTAAAACGGTGTGTGATTTGCATGTATTTGTTCAATAACTTTGCAACCTTAGAGAGCCCAATGCCTAATAACCCCGGTGTCGGCGGCAATCCAAGGTGCTCTAAACAAATGGGCAGCTAAGCAAGCTAGCGCCCATGCAACCACGTACCTTCCTGCACAATTGATTGCAGCTCCCAATCTGTGTAATAAGGCATAAAAACGTTCCAATCAGGAAGAGATTTTCTTGTCAAACAAGTATCGCAAGAGATTTTCTTATCAAACAAGTATCACAAGATAACTCTATACTACAAGCCAATTAAGCCCAAAACATTATTCCAATCAAATTGATTGCTCACCTCTCCACCGGTGATAATTCCGACCCAGTTGGGCATCTATCAGTCTTTAACCTCGTATAAAATTAATTCCAATTCTGTAATCTGAAAGAGAGGGACAGCCACGCCCTGTCATGATTCAGTTTATAGAGGGTTCTCATATAGACATACACCTAATCATCCCTGTATCCATATCACCAATAAAAAACGTCACATTCGACCACACAGTCATATGTTCCACATGTGACCTCTTATATGTTTGGTAAGTCAAATCTTACCTCCAATCCAGATAATGTCTGGTCCGAGCCTCTTAGCCTATTACTTTTGTCCCTTCGTGCGGCGCTCTCATTCTGAGTGCCCACTATATAGATTCAGGCGGCGGAGTAAGCCGTCTAGAACCAGACTGAAACGAAATTTAAAAAGAAGGGATAGAGCCAATTAATAACTCAACACATAACCGCAAGCGGTGTACCTATCTTGCAGTAAACACCAGATTCAGTCAAACCGCCCATCAGGGAAACAAACACTCACCCGTGGCGAGTGAGCCAACACGTCCTGTGTAGACTCGGGATCTCTGTCAACCGGATACGGTTGTGCAAGAACCCGGAAGTTAATTTAAGTTGGAACCCGTGTAAAGCGCTAGACCGTGAATTACAGTAAAAAACCATAAAACACCACCATCTTGGGAGTAACATATACCCTTTAGCGAGGGTTGCAATTAAAACAAACTACCACATCCCGTTAAGGTCGAAAAAAAGAGAAAAAGGGATAGATGAAAGGTAGTAAAGAAGGTAGAGAGTAAAATCACTGAAGTATCCTTAGCACGCAGCTTAGAACATAGATCACATAACGATATAAGGCTTGTTACAAACACAACCGAAAGGACAGACCAGCTAATCATTAATATCAAGTCAGTACATCAGGATACTTTTATGATATACATGCCAAAACGCAATTTTAACATATATAAATCCAAATAGACATTGAGTACATTCAGTTAAGCTAGGGAGATCTTTTCTGGTCAATATCATACTAGAAGCTCAAAAATATTAATTATGCAAATCTAAACAAATGCCTCAAAACTTGATCCAGTGAGTCGGCAATAATCTTATCAATCACATATACAAATCCATGCACATATACATATGCTAATAAAATATCCCAAACAATTGTTACACCTTACAGTTCAGGACACTTGAGTGGTTAAAGTGACTCAACAGGTTAGGGTGATGTATGCATGATGCATAGGATGGTAGCAACCCGTCATACACTTATGTCTTTAAGGCATATTAATTATACATATAATTAGTATGTTGCAGTGATCATGATCATGCATGAAGAAGGTACATACATATTTCGGGGGGGTTCTTTGGTATGACATGTTGGAGGGTCTATCGTCCAAAACAGTCCAAATTACTCCAGGTACATAGATAGCACTCCCGCAGTAAGTCCGAGTTTAAAACAACAGCCCTAAGAGACGGCGCCCCACTGTATCAAAATCCGACTGGTCCCAATCTAAAATTCAGTCCCCCAGGAAATAGTGCATCTCCCGGTCGCTATTAAGACCTAGTTCAGTAAGTCTTAAGGCGCATAATCCAGAGAGCCTCTGAACGTCTCAGTCTGAGTTCTCGGTTCCCACCCCTTGGGCTCTGATTTGTTACATCAATTCCATAAAACACAAAATGTTTATGAGGGCCCTGCGAGGGGCACTCCCATATATGTAAGGCCATTGGGTATCTAGGGTCTCTTAGTTTGACTGCACGGATATGTTCCATGATTCTCTCTTTTACGGGTCTGATCGTGCTTCCCACATACTTGCATCCGCAAATGCACTGTAAGATATACACCGTAAATTTCGTGTGACAATTAATATTGTGTCTCATCGTATATGTCCTGTTGGGACCTGAGAACTCCTTAATATGGGCAGAAGCCCATCGACATGCACCACATGAACCACATTTATGAAAACCCAGTGTGCGTGGTGTCAGCCAATCGCAACTATGCTGGGAGCTGGGGTAGCTCGGACTGAGCCTAGTTCTGAGCATTCTTCCTCTCCTATATGTAATTTGAGGTAACCTGTGTACATGTTTGGTTAGTGTAGTGTCTTCTGTTAACAATCTCCAATGTTTGCGTAGACTCTTAGATAAAATCACACTGTAGTCGTTAAAATCAGTAATTACTCTCACTGTGTCTCCTTTCCCCTTAGAGGAAATCCTATCCTGTAGAGTGATCTCCCTCCGGGTACTCCTGATTCTCTGTTCTGCTCTAGCCAAATTTTGTCGTGTGTATCCTCTATGTTTAAACCTGGACTTCATTGCCAACAGACATTTCTCAAACTCTGTCTCATTGCTGCAATTTCTTTTGGCTCTCATAAATTCCCCAAACGGAATTGCTTGTATCTGATGTAGGGGGTGAGCACTTCTGGCATGTAGAATTGAATTACAGGCCGTGTCCTTGCGGAAAAGCCGTGTGTGCAGTGAGTTGTTGCTGATGTAGATCTCTATATCCAAAAATATAATGCTGGACTCGCTATAATGTTGCGTAAACTTGATGTCATAGTTGTTATTATTCAGGTAAGTACAGAAACGTTCAAGTTTCTCATGTGTACCCGACCAAATGAGTAGACAGTCGTCTATATAACGACCCCAATAGATAATTGAATCACTATACTCAATACCTTTCTGTCCCCAGATGACCTCCTCCTCCAGGCGCCCCATGAAGAGGTTAGCAAAACTGGGTGAGAATTTTGAACCCATGGCCACGCCCCTTTTCTATCTGTACCATTGCTTCTCCACCAAGAAAACATTGTTCTCAAGTATAAGACTCATCATGTCGAGTAACATGTCTGTGTGTTGCCATTGTGTTGCCGGCCTCCTGTGTAAATGATGGTGTACCGCCTTCAAGCCTAGATCCAATTTAATGCTTGTGTAGAGCGATACAACATCTAACGTTACCAAAGTCATGCCAGAATCCCAAGTGAAATCAGCCAATGTACTCAAAATATGTTTGGTATCCCTTATAAAAGAGGGAAGATTTTGTACCAGGGGACAAAGGAAAAGATCCACGTATTCAGCTAAACGTTCTGTCGGTCCACCCATCCCCGACACAATAGGTCTCCCAGGGGGGAAGGGCAGTTGCTTATGCACTTTAGGTAGAGTATACAAACAAGGGTATTGGGGTCTGAATACTCTTAGATACTTGAGTTCATCCTCATTAATAAGTCCTGCTAAATGCCACTGCATCAGTTTCTTATTGATTACAATGGTGAGTGGCCCTATGGGATTAAATGTAAGGCATTCATAGCACATTTGGTCACATAATTGAGAAAGAATTTCTTTGTTGTAATCCACCTTATCCATCACCACAATATTCCCCCCTTTGTCCGCTTCTCTGATTATCAAGTCACTATCAGACGCAAGTGTCTTAAGAGCCAAGCGTTCTCCGGGTAGGAGATTGTCAGTGTGTCTCAGAATTCTCTTAGTCTTGTTAGCCTCGAATTTGTCCAGGTCTTCCAACACCAGTTTATGAAATATATCAATTGGATTGCCCCCAGGTAAAATCGGTGTCCATTTGGATTTACTTTTTAAACCACTATCCAATGTCAAGTCATTGTCCACATTTAGCTCGTCCAAAAGTGTAGTCATGTGTAGTGGTGTATCTTCGGTGTCTGTGAGGGAAAGCAGGGAGATGTGTATCATGTACATCCTGTATTGTAAGAATATCAAGAATCGAACTCGTTGGAATATTGACATTTCTTTTATTAGGTGCTGGATAACACTCGAAAAACTTTTTGATTTTTACACCTCTCACAAATTTGAACAAATCGATTTTAGTGTTGCACAAATCACCACCATCTTTAGGATTAAAGCTCAGACCTTTTTCCAAGAGGGAGATCATATCATCATTCAATTGTTTCGATGAGAGGTTAATAACCTCAACCCCCTTCTCAGCCCTATCTATTTGTTCTTCTCGTCCCCAGATCTTAATTTTCTTTTGTAATCTTTTTGTTCCTGCTCTTTTCCCTCTGAGGGTCCTATGCCCTGGTTTTCTCCCCTGGGTTGAACCCTGTTCCCTTTCCGAATTCGTTCGACCTCACGTAAAAAAGAGGATTGACCTTGTCTATCAACAGAAGAGGGACCCACATTATCAGCCTCGCTTTCACTGGTAGAAGGGGCATTTAGCGAAGTGGCGCTGGAAAAGATTGAAATTACATCCTGCCTGTTGTTCCTCTCCTTCCCCTGTCCTGTCTGGAAACATTGATCATACTTCTTAGCATAAGTAAATACCCTACCCTCTTTATAATCATACTCGTCCCTTCTGAGTTTTCTAGCCTTCCTCTCCTTTATTTCATTCTGATGTCTGGTATTACTTACTTTCTCTATATTTCAGGTTTCTATACTTGACTTCAAAGCTATCTGTACTAGTCTGTAGCTTCCTTTTTCTTCTTCTTTGTCAGTAATCTTTCCCTCTCCCCTTATAGACTGCTGGTACAGTAAGACTCAGATAACCCATAATAGGTCAAGTACTATACTGTGAAGATTGCATGTCCAGTTAGGGTATTCTACGCATGTTTGTTGAGAAGGCTTTCTTTTCCTTGCTCATGCTCAAACAATACTGTAAAACGAGAGAGTGGCCATGGTTATGGTGGACCCCCCAGTGTTGTGCATGCATTATTATCATAGCATATCAGCAGTTAGTGACCGTGCAGCATGGCTGGATGTATGATGAGGAGGATGGCCCCATTGCATTTGCCAAACTAAGACCATGTGTCCTTCATTGACCAATTTTTGCACCACTTAATTGCGCTTCAATAGCTAAAATTCATTATAACTCTGCCCCTCCATTACAAAAAGGTTCTGTTTGGCTTGACTACCTGGCTTTTCAATGACTGCCAACCAACAAACTGCCCAATGTGATGTTTTGAATTTTTAAAAGAAGATAAAGCTACTGTAACCGAACTGTAGTGATGTTTTGTTTCATGGTTGTATGTTGCTTAAAAGAAAATAGGGGAGGCATATCTGGCATCTAAAATGATAAATGTGTAATGTTTTTTCTAGCTGCACAGACCACCAGTGCTGTGGACAGCGCCAACAGAGAGGGCATGGCTGCAGGGGTCAGCACTGAGGGGGAGTACCAGCGGCAGCAGGGGCAGGCAATGGTAAGTCACATTTATTGACAAATAGTAATATACTCACTGTGAGGGCATTGACTGACTCGTGAACAACACCCCGCTTTAGTAGATACAGTGGGAGTTTAGTAGTTATGTCCTATTCTATATGCAACTCAGCAGACAAAGGTACATAAATGAACTTTAAGAATGACGGGTTGATGGGAAGTGCAAAAAGAACAATTGATGTACAGAATGCAGAACAATGTCATACATTCACCCCAGTACAGAGATCTAGGCCTAACTCCATCGTTTTTTTGCTCACCATGCCATTCCAGTTTGAAACCCAGCCATGTGCAAATTAGTCTTGACCCTGTGCCTCATGGGAACAGTCCAGCCTGAACTGCCAGGCCAGGTCCTCCCTTGATGGGAAGGGCAGGCAGGCAGTAACTGACTCCAATTATTGCTGAATGACCAGACAACTCCAAAGCATATGAAAAAATTTACTAGTCCGGCCACAATTTCTATGACATAATGCAGTTGAAGCCCTACCCATCCTAAACATAGTAGTGCATGCATAGTAACACCTCTGCAGGATTTGCAGTTGGTTTAGTCAGAACCTGGACCTTATGGCCAACTCGTGGGGGACGCCAAGGCTTCAGGCCATTCATTATCCTTTTGGCCATCAAGGTCTCGCTCCCACCACTCTCGCAATTGCGTTAAGATATTAGGAGAATTGTTAAGCAGTTTATGATAGGTAAGGGAGATCGCCCATCTGGGCATGTGATTAGTCAACAGTCTGTCTTCCAGTGGTTATGATTCTGGCAGCTCCTCGCCCTTTGCGAAAGCCTTTTGCAGAGCACAAGATATCTGCAAATAGCAATAGGTTTCAGTGGGAGACAGTTGGTAATCATTCTGCAGACAAGCAAATGGTATCACCCCACCCTGCACCCAAAGATCTCCCACCCTGGACAGGCAAAAGAATGGCCTCTGTATGTACTGTGGGTTATCAAAACACCTAATTTAATCTTGCCCACTTCGAGCACTAAGGCCCTCAGGAAATGCCAGACCTTATCCTTTATGAAAGAGGAAAGGATGGGGATTCTTCATGTCTCTTTTGTTGGCACTTCTGGAGATTCCTATTTTCCTTTCTCCCACTTGCCCATTCAGATGGAGCTGTTTGAAGGAAGTTCCATTAGTGTCTCCGAATATGGGACCAGTGAATTAAATCTCGCTGAATGCGAGGCAAAGTAACAAAAATTATCACACTAAACAAAAGAATCCCCTGAACAAGGGAAGACTGTGGATGGTACACTTATGACCTCTGGACCTGTCAAGGAATTGACCACTTCTCTAAGACTGACCTTCGGATCTCACAAGGAAATGTTCTTTTTTGTTCTCATAGCCTCTCCTAATCATACTATCATCTTGGCAATTCCTTGGATAATACGTCATAACCCCTATATCAACGGGGAAACTCAAACTATCTCAGTATCATCACAATTTTGGCATTACCATTGTTATCCATCTCAGGACTATTAGACTCCTAAAAAACTAGAATCAAGCAACCCTTTGGGTACTAGAATGAAAAGGATACTTCAAGGAATTCCATTCCAGTATCTCCACTACTCTGATTTGTTTGAAAAACCTAAAGAATTATGCTTACTCTCTCACTGAGAATTTGATTGTGCCATTCCAACTGAGCCTGGAGCTATTGTCCATTTTGGAAGAATTTATTCTCTTTCTGAATCGGAGAAGGAAGTTCTCGAACAATATTTGGAAGAAAATGTAACAATGGTCTCATAGCATGATCTTCATCTCCTGCAGGACCTTTGAATTTTTTGGTCTCAAGAAATATAATAAATTGAGGCCCTGCATCGACTATAAAGGCTTAAAAAAAAGTAATCAGCAAAGACCAATAACTCCTTACTCTAATTAGAGACATAATAGAATCTATAGGAGGGTCAAAAATCTTCTCCAAACTAGTCCTACATGGAACCTATCACGTTCTGTGAATCATGAAGGGGATGAGTGAAAGTCCACTTTTAGGACACCACTGGTTTATTGTAGATATTGGAAAATGCCCTTTGGGTTGAGCATCGCCCCAGTGGTTTTTCAACAGTGTATGGAGCAGGTTTTTTCCAACATTCTAAACCAGTTTGTGGCCATCTATGTACATGGCATTTACATTTTTTCTAGAGATCCTAAGCTACAATATTCTCACCTCTGTCAGGTGCTTGATCAACTTCGGCAGAATCAACATTTGTGTAAGCCAAAGAAATATGAGTTTGATCAGACTGAAGTTGAATGTCTAGGGTTGTAGCTGAGTAGCCAGGGACTGGCTATGGATACTAGGAAGATACATGATATCCTGGATTCGCCAGTACATTCTAGTGTCAGGGAGACCAATGCTTTCATGGATTCACTAACTTTTAAAAGCAATGTACTGGTGATTTTGCCACACTTACCTTCTTTTTGTATTTACTACACTAAGTCAGAAGGGTATGCCCAGACGTGGGTCCGATGCTCGCTATGCCACTGGATTCAAGCTAGCCTGGCTGATGAGGAGTAAAACCCCAATACTGTTCCCAGGATGCCTGTTTCTGATCCAGGGAGGACCTGGCTTGACATTTCAGACTGGACTGTTCCCATGGGGAGTAGGGACAAGACTGATTTGCATATGGCTGGGTGAATTCCAGATCTGTGACTGGGGGTGAATGTTTCCTTTATTCAGCATTCCATCCATCATCTGTTCCTTTTACCCTTACCAGCTCGAATTCTTAGAAAAGAGAATCTTCGTCAAGGTTTCCAATGGGATTATTTCATTTATTTTTATTTTTCGTAGTTTTATATAGAGCGAACTTCACCCGAAGGTATCAGGTATCAAAGAGCTTTATATGAGCACCAGTTGTGTTACACAAGGATGCATTCATTTTTGTTAAGCAAGGGAAATTAGGAGATTTGCCCAGAATCACAGGATGTTGAGCATCATTGCCGAGACTCGAACCCAGTTCCCCAGATCAGATTTGAGATTGACCGCCCTCACCATTAAGCTACATCCTCTCCTCAGTCAATTAAGTCTTTAAACAGCTTTATTAAGCCTTGACTCAAGCACCAACCTCATAGCACCCAGATCCAACTAAGAAATTTATTGTCAAAGCTGATGCCTCAAATAGGGGCATCGGGGTGCTTTTCCAAGAAGATGAATGCTTAGAGCACCCTATATTTTATTTATCTCACATATTGACAGATTTAGAAAGAAATTAGTCAGTCCCAGAGAGAGGTATCCACACATAGAAGTAGCCTGAAAGACTTGGCCAGGTGTCGTCCGTGAAACAGTATTATACATAGTGCCACAGGGGTGCAACGGGCGAGTTGCTTACTTTCTGAATGCCTGAGGCACAATGCTACTACAGAAGGACCCGCAGATGCCTGTGTGGCCCCTTCAACAATACTGATAGCACTTGTGCAGACGCAAACAGGTCCTTAGAAGGAACACTCACAGTGCGGCATAAAAATGTGGTGCACTGTCAGTACACTTCCTATAGGCATCCCCCTGGAGCAGGGACGGGGGTGCAGACACTCGCTGCACCTGCCTGCGGTAGGATGTCT